>JAWWEQ010000001.1:18970352-19077758 GCA_035583055.1 Torymus tubicola
CGCTGTACGCGCTACACAAAGAGGTCGCTAGGCGCGGGTAAAATGCGAACCGCGGAGTGAGAAACCAACTCTAACAGCATGCATGAAACGTAAAAATTCTATGGATTTCGCCATATACATACATTTTTGCGATCTTTGGTATCTGCGTGTCTTCGTTTGTACTTTTACAGGTGCGTAAAATTTGTTAAATCTATAGTTTTCTATGGTATTTCTTGTACAGTTATAAATGTATATTGAATACTTTATAGGGACAACCGTTTTTAACAAAATGATCATGAAAAATCTCATTAATAAGAATTTATGGGCGCTACGTGTATCCCAACAGTGTATAAAAGTACACTAATTGAATCACACCTATCTTTTTCTTTTTAATCGTAGAAATCTCACGTAGAGTCTATATTTGGGCACTGAAGTAGCGCTAACTTGGTAACACCCCGAGCTAACTCGTCCGACACTTTCTGAGCAAATTTTTATTCGAGCCTAGGAATGATATACTACACTCCCAGTTTCTTTTTTGTTTTGCTATACAGAACCGCGCAGCGCCGCGTCGAGGAAATAGATTCTTCGGCCGAGATTGTCCGTTCACTTCATTAATCACTGGCGTCCGATAGCGCCTGAATTCCATCGCAGAAGCTACAAATAGGGCGTGTGTAGGTTACTTAACGGACGCGCAGATAGACCCTCTGGCTACCATGCTTTATTTTCTTGAATTCTTTTTTCTTTTTTTGGATTTTATTTTGGTGCGCGAGATGCGCCTTGTTATAGATCAATCAGAAACAGTGATTGCGAGAGCGATGACGCTTCGTACGTCGAGTCTAATGATTTTTGTCTATATTGATAAGCAAAAAGAAGATTATATTGTAAAAATATTTTTAGTAGGAGGCGATCATACGCATAGATTTTTATTTACCGATTTAATATAATTTTTTAACACTTTTCATCCCTATCTACTTCTACATTGATGAAATCATAATACTATATGAATATAATATACATTAGTAATCAATTTCCATCTATTTCATATTTTATTACAATACCATTACAGAGACAATGACACAAACCAAATCAGTTATCTTCCATTACAAATCACAAGTACATATCTACGTTTTAATGCATCTCATTATATTAAACAAAAAAAGAAAGAAAATTTTATTACCCAACGCTTTTTGGTCCATCATTTCCTCTGCAAAATTCGGTACATCGAATCACTCCGCCCCTTCCTGATCAGCGCACCAACGCGTGGCAAGGAACATCCGCTATATACTCGCGACACATCGTTCCATAATCCGCCATTCCCAATTAACGTCGCACCCACTTTGTAATACCGCGAAACATCAATGCGCAGGCGTACCGTTCCCTCTATATATACACCTTTCTTTCTCTCTTTCCTTGTAGCGTGCACATCAGCTCGTACAGTTCCCCCCCGTATGTGCGCGTCAGGATTTACCACTTCTCTCTCTCTTTCTCCCTTCCGCGAGCTGAAATTACATCTGCTAATTTAGCAGGCGCGTACATATATATATATACGTACGCGGGAGAGCGACCAGCGGATATTTCACGTGGATCTCGCGCGTTCGAATCGAGATATCTTTCGAGAGATGCATGTGTGCGCATAGGGTGCGGAGAGAAAGAGAGAGAGACTTGCATGAGGCGAGCGTTTACGTTGAGCGTGAGAAGTCGAGTGAGCGTGCAGTATAGTAGCGCCGAGTTGCCGATTGTTTTGATACTTTTCGCATCGTGCGAGATTTTGCGTTTTTTCTCGACGAGGTTTCTTGCGGTTTTCGGCTTGCGTTCTAATGTTTTTATCGGCTGCTTGAACGTTTTTTTCTTTCTCGGTTTTAGCAAGTTTGGGTGGGAAGTTCGAACTGTTCATTGTTGGCTCGCAGCTGCAGTTATCAGTGTGGGGCTACTCTAGTGGAGATTAGTATAAAAAGCAGGTGTTGGCTGGTGATTGAAGGTTTGTAAGTAATCTCAGGAATGTAAATGCGCTAATTTCATTAAAAATTTGCGCGAAGAAAGTTAAATTTAAACGGCTACTGTGCAGAATAAGAAACTGATTATTTATTTTATAAATACATACAAATTGTGAATCAGGAAAGCGTATAAAAAATCTGATGTATGGTCAATATATCGTCATATATTTGTTAAATACAGTTTGCAGACACATTTTCCATATATAGTTGGTATTTGGGCAAAAGCAAATGACCTCTGAATTATACGTAAAAAGTTAATTGAATAATTAAATTATAAAGATTCGTTTATATGTGGATGTAAATCTCATATTAGTAATGAAAAAAGTTATTCGTTCTTAAAATACCTTGTTTACATAATTTGATGAAAATAAATTTACACGTTTACATAATTGTTTGGACGAAATATAATCATTTTCTTATAATTAATAACGTACAGAAAATAAATGTAAAAATAATATAATTCTCTGTTCGCCTGAAAGACTCAACCATTAGGTAAAAATTATTGGCAATATTTTAAAGGATCGACAACCCCAAGAGGGTATAAAAAATGAGTTCAAGTGTTAAAGACCCACGTTCTTATCTCATTCTCCGAAAACAATCATAATAATCGTTATTGTTATACCGTCGCCGCGTCGTATAACCGTCGTTTCGCACATCTTTACGATGAGAATCGTCGCGGCGGCATCGTCGATCCGCCAATTTTTCAGCCGCGGCTTCATTCTTTTTCCGCGATATATAAACGCACTGCGTGAGCACGCCGCTACGCATACGAAATAAATCCGAAAGTTTTTCGGCCGCTTTCACCGTGGGGCCAATTTATCGATAAAGCCAAGCGATAAATTTTTATTAGTCAGTGCGTGTGTATACATATATATATGTGTGTGTGTGTGTGTGTATGCGCGTTGTATACGCTCAACACGCGTACATGTACAGTACACGCGTACCTTTTTTCGTTAATTTAACTACCCAAGCGAAAAAGTCAATAACTTTGCGGGCTTTTTATCTCCTCGTAAATTGTTCAATACCAAGGAGGTATACACGGATGAGATGCCGCGCTTTTTTAGTTTCCCTCATAACGCGCATGCGCGCGAGCGCGCGCGACTCGTGTCTCTTTAATGGAGCAATTACCTGAAGTTCGCGATCTATACGTGAGGGCATTGCCGAATCGCGCCGACAGTGGCACAGAAGTTGCTGGACATCACACAGCGGGTGACGTGGTTTTGGCAAGAGAAAAATTCTTAGGTATAATTACGTAATGTATTTATCAATGAGGTGCGTGTGCCGTGATGAATACGAAATTATCTGACAGGGGATGGGAAAGAAGAAAGACGATGGATCGGTTTGACCTGCTTCAGAATCCAGGAAACGATTTGCGTTGTTGTAAGAGTATTATGAGGTGTTTATGTATGTAAATAGCTGCTATGCCAGTTGGATGGCATGAAACTTAATATAGTGGAATGCTATTTGTGTGCATAAAAAGTGTTAATATATATGTAACATTGTTTTATTTACTTTTATACATAAAAGAATTATGTTCAATAAAAAAAAAAATATTCATTCCTAATGTCAAGGCAAATAATCAATCCAATTTTAATCGTATAAGTACAAGCGTTATTTTAATAATGCGCCAGTCGCCAGAGATATGAAACCGCAACACGCATCATACCACCATACTTTCCGCATATAAAAACCAATATTCGAGTTAATTTAATTTATAACGACCAGTACCATAAATAAATCGGCCGCCCTCGAGCCGTCATTATAAATTCTCTTCTTAGAATCATTAAACGCCCGTATTCCTTCGATTTACAAATTTCTTTTTCTCTCCCCTCCCGCGTCATATAAGTTTCTCGCGAAGCTGCTGCCGCCTGCGCAGCACCACCACACGGGTACAGAAAAAGGTATCGAAAACGATCACTACCTACATATATATACACCAGTGGCAGCTCTTAGCTGTCGCAAAAAGGTCGTTCGAGCGAAGCCCATATAATCGCCGTGAGGCTCACGCGCTTTCGTACTTTGGTATTCTGCAGCGTATAGGGACACGTGTCGATCGCGCGCGCGCGCGTCTTTCGGTCCGATCAAAAAGTAATTCTCGTTGTCTTCCGCGCATCACGCTGTTGTATGTGTATGGGTGTGTGTGTTTTTTTGTTGTTTGTCGTTGACGTTCTTGTGAGGTAGAAGGTGTCTGTGTGTGTAAGACCGCCGCGTGCGTGCGCCCTTGTGTACACATACGTTTATGAGTATAAGCGTCAGCTGCGCGCGTGGGGAAATAATTATGGAAAGTCGTTCGGAGGCGTAATTTGTGGGGCTTTTTTTGCGCATGCCGGTGAATTTTGTCATTGCAAGTATACGTGTATAGGAGAAAGAGGGAGATGTAGAAAAAAATTTACGGTTCCGTTTATTGTTTGTAATCGGATGTTGGAACGCGACGCGTGCGATGACTCGGATTATTGTTATTGTTTTATTATGACGTATGAGTGCTGAATACTTAATTATTAACTCGAGTAAAGGTATCAAGGTGCAAGATGTAGGAGAACATAAGGAAAAAAGGATAACACTTGTAGTTGTAATGTTATTTGATTAAATTATTTAATAAAATATTTTTGTGTAAATATTTAAGATTAAATATATTGAAACCACTTATGAGTATGGCTTTAAATAAAAGAAAATAAATATACAACGCTTGGAGTATATTTTATAAATAAATTAACTAACGAGTGTAATTTTTTAAAAATGGAATATAAAAGTGTAATAATCTCTTTATGATCCCTTCCAATAATTACATTTCAGAGTAATAATCTAAACTAATAAGATTACATATGATCGATTATGTGGTATATACATTACACATAAATTTAGTCAAAGGCTTAAAAGTAGTTAAAACATAACAAAGTATTTTGGACACTCCTTCGTCGTGTGGGTCACGTTGCTTTCTACCGTTTTTTTCTCGTGATAAGCGCTCAGTGGGCTGACCCTATAAACGAAAGTACTGCAAGTATGGTTCATTTCGAGAAAAAGGTTGTAGTAATAAAAATTTACTGCGCGCGTTATCATCAGAATTGATTTGTAATTTTTCACTGAGGTTATTGTTTATTGTGAAGTGCGTCGACGAAAGTCTTGTTTTACCAATGAGGAACGTTATATACTTTACGCGTTAACAAAAATTTTATGTGCGACGTTTCGCAAAATATACTTGTACAGCTATCAGTTTAAATGTGGATCAAAGTCGTAAAGATCTCCTCTGAAATTAAGGAATTTACGCTTCTTTGTGTAGAAATCCGTTACTGGAATCAATGTACCTGTTATATCCGAAATTTATGTTTTGCGTAAAGTAGTTTTTATAGATTTTAAAAAAGACGGTGGATAGTAGAATTGAAAATAAATCGTTTTTATAACTTTTTCGATATGTTTTTTTATCGATTTTTAAAACTTACTTAGAAAAAATTGTAATCAATTGTCCCAATACTCAATACTTATGGCCTCATATCAAAACCCCAATACATTTAACTGTTTTTTTACTATTATTAAAAGAAAAGCTCGTAGTTAGAAACTACTTTCATCTCCATCAACAATACACCACACAGGACGAACCCTCGTACATTAAAAACTGAAAAATCCTACACCAGCATCCCTGCACGATCCGATGCACGCGACCCACCGCTACGTACATCTCTATGACCAATCGTTAATTTCGCGGATCGGCATCTTTGCACGAGAACAAAGACGCGCATATATATACACACGGGCGCGTAACGAGTCCCTACCGCTGCCGCATCGTCTGTATATACGTACGTGTCGGGGTGGCCGAATATAAAAGGCACCTGCTGTAACGGTACGCGGTAATTGGGTCCTTGATCTCTCCTTGCCGACTTCCGATGCGCCCGCGTGCGCAGGCGTCGTCCTCGCGCTTCAAGACTTTTTCCTCTTCGCTTCGGGTGTGTAGGAAAAAAGTGACACTTTGATAAGGCGGGCGCGCGCAAGCAGCCGAGAAGCATTTTCGAGACCGTGAGCCGTGGCAAGAGGAAAAAAGGATACTTTGTAGTTTGCGGTTTTTGTCAAGAGACGTGGGCTGAGAGAAAGAGAGGAGGACCTCGTGTTACGCGCGCGTGTGCGCGAAAAAGTGTCGCGCGCGAAGCCTTATTAATGAAAGTTGGAGAGCGTGCAGCAAAAGTCGTTTGCGGAGAAGAGTTGGAGGCGAATGAATTTCGCGTTACCGCAGGAATTTTCAGTGTCGCACGGGTGGGAGAGTGTGAGAGAAAGAGCGGGTATATTTGTGTTTAAGGTGCGAAAGGGAAACCGTTATGATGCTGGTGATTTTGTTTGCACAGCGGCAGTTGGGTGGTCGTAATTTTAATTTGATTAAATAATGCGAGAGATTTCGTTGCCTTTTTTAGTTGGGTGCAGAGTGATTTTGCTATTAATTTATGTATAGATACTGTATATTAGAAATTAGATGGGTATGAGTGTTGCTTCATAGAATATGATAAGTTCATTTATCGTTTAAGATAAAAAAACAGTGAAATTAAACTATTGTAGAATAAAAATTGATTTTAATTAATGCATTAAAAATTGCATTTATTTACTTATAGTAACTTGTAGTATTTACTTGTAATACCATTAGCGTTTTATTATTGGACGTTAATGAATTACAATAGAAAGCACTTTTTTTAAATTTCGAATAATCGTAGAATGAAAATACTGAGTGGTTTTATACACTTTAGGAAGAGTGTGCACAGTGCTGGCGTCAAGACTTGTGTTTAAATGCTTTAGAGCATGCTTTCGGATGTTAAAATGCAAAGGGAATCATGATAGTGAATTGTAACATTTTTGTAAAATAAAAAGTATGCTAATTTAAACAAAAAAAAATGCATTAAAATATCAGCGAAATTAAAAATTTTCTCATGCGCAATTTTAAACTATTTCATCGTTTAAAAAAATGAACACTTTTTATTGAGTTTCTATATGAATAATATTTCTTAATCTATTGATTACTATTAGACAAAATTATTGTGTAAAAAAGTCTTTTCCAACATATTAAAACAAGACTAAAAACACTCGTAACACAAATTTCTTAGTCTTACTCGCTCATCTTACCACTTTTTTCATATTTTTACATCCGAAAGCGTAAACCGTTGACCCATAGGTAAGTATACTTTTCTATAATAAGCACTTTAGGCGAATTTATTCTCTACATCGTATGTATAATGTATGTAGCGTGACAACGAGAAATTATACCAATAAATTTCTTATCATCAATCAAAATTTTTAATTTTTGTTTAAACACCATACAATTTATACACATTGTTGTTTGTCCGGCTTGCGCTCATGCGTATATACCGGCACACGAAAGTCTTAACTTAGATATGCATAAAAAGCGTCGCAATGATTAAACGTCCGTCAATGAGTTGCTAAAAACGTCAGAAAAAATAGAAGCCGCTATAAATGTCATACGAAACGAGTTGGTAATTACTCTACGGGCACCGCGCGGCCCTCTCATTCCGCGCCATAAATCAAACGCGTTGCAATAGCATATAAATCGAATTCGCCCTCGATATAAGTCGATTAAACCTTCGTTGCATAAAATCAGCGCCGCTCGTGCGAACAGCCGTCGCGCAAATTCGAAATACAAACAAAAGCGGTTGCGATGTGTTCTCTCCCTCTCTCTCTCACTCTCTCACTTGCGTATTGATGTAACAGGCTGCTTCTGCTGCAACTGTCTTTTGCAGAATGCAAGCTCGAACGCGAAATTTCCTATGAATATGAATGAAAGGTAATTCTAACTTTTCAGTTGTCGAAACGGCTTCCTGCTCATGTAAATTGTAGTTTTTCTACTTCTTTTGTATTCGACACTGTGTGTATGTTTTTTTTCTTCATGTATGGTCTCGATACGTACAAGTTGAGAAACATACGAGGCTATACATATAACTTTTTACGTAATAATAGTAAAAAAAAAATATTGTTCAAATAATTCTACAGGATTAATGTTATAAGATTCAAGACACATTTATATTACAAAGCTATAATCAACCAATTCTTTCTTAAATTTAATAATACATACTAATTCCTATATCAAACAGCACCCACATTAATTTTTTTCTCACGAATTTATATAAATTCCTTTCAACCAACCAACTACTCTCCGACTAATCATCGAGCAAATCGATCTCTCGATCTTACAAATCGCCTACAAAAGCAGCCAGCACCTTTTCGAAAAAAGGTCAAACCTCTCTTCTCTCGCAAGTCTATACTCCGTAACCGCACTCTCTTCTCCCCCACTCACACACACGTGGCATACACTCTTACGCGAGCTCGCGCGCGCTCACGTCGATGCAATTTGCGAGGCTCGTATTCCGGGAATCGCGCGAGAAGACGGCGGCGGCACGGGCTACATTGTTGCAGCTGCCGTCGTCGTCGTCGTCGTCGTTGCGACTTTTCCGACAATAACGGCTATACGCGCGGCGGCGACCATCGGCTAAATACGGCGAGAGAGTCCTTCCGGGAAGAAGAAGCGCGTCGGCGGTATTGTGTGCGCTAAATTTTTCACGAGAGAGGAGGAAGAGAGAGAGAGAGAGGGAGAGAGAGAAGAGCTGAGGAATCCGATGCGCAATTGCAAGTCAATGAGAGAGAGGAAGAGAAGTCAGGATATAGTACGTGGTGTATAGGGGTT
The DNA here is from genome assembly GCA_035583055.1 of Torymus tubicola. Lineage (NCBI taxonomy): Eukaryota > Metazoa > Arthropoda > Insecta > Hymenoptera > Torymidae > Torymus > Torymus tubicola. Next base: position 18,978,996 of record JAWWEQ010000001.1, read on the forward strand.
TATAGAGTGTGCGGGTGTGTAAAAATAGAACGACGAGTAGTAGTGGTACCTCTGTTGAATTGAATCAGTGTATTTTATAGTGAAGTAGTTTGAAGTATCTCGAGTTAATTAAAATTCCAGTAAAGTATTGTCGTTTAGCGCATTTATAACTGGTGGTCAATTATTGATTCATATTTCTAAATTATTCGATCTAGGTAATTCTGTCAACCAATATAGAATACAGTTTTCGGGCTTAGGCTTATTATGAAAATATTGAATCTAACTCAAGAGTGTTTAGAGTTAAATGATATAGATTCAATAGTTTTATGTATAGATCGTTGATGGGTGACTGAGATTTTATCGAGTATATAGATGTCAATACCAATTTTCGTAAACTACCATTAATCGTTAATGAATTTATATATTGAATGAACGATTGAGGTGGTGTCCTTTAATTCCGATAAAGGATGATATTGTCTTTTTATTCTATAAAAAATACAATGAACTATATTGAAAATAAAATAAAATAAAAATCCTAACTATAAAATTGTTAAAAAAAAAAGAAATTTACAACCAACAACACAAATCCACCTCTTTTTACATAACTTAGGGAATCAATAATACAAAACACCTCGCAATTACCAGGGCATAATTAGCCGCGGCGCACCGCATCGTTCAGCGTCCCGGCGAAAACTCAGAAGCCATCCATCCATCCATCGATCCATCCATCCATCTTCTATACCCTCCTTCCTACACCTCTCTCTCTCTCTCTTTCTCTCTTTCTACTCAAGCATGTGCCGAAGTAAAAGGGATTAAAGACAACTGGGGCCCCGACAAGAGAGAGAAAGAGAGGAGGACACGTAACGCGCGCTTGCGCGCGACCAATCAGCACCGATAAACGATAAATCTCGCGTTCGCGCGCGATTTCTTGCAGTCGCCGGGGCGAACACGCGTGTACCGCGTGTGTTCCCGCAATTAGTGTCACCTCACTGATCGATCGTCCGCGCGCGCGCGCGTTGTGTAGAGTAAGCAAGTAACGGAAAGCTCAAGGAATCTTTCTTTCCGCGACGCGACGCACGCGCGCGCTCGCGTGGTTAGTGTGCAAGCGCACAGTCAATGAAAATTCTTCCTGTGATGCGATCCGCGTGTGTGTGCGCCCCCTTCCTTCTTGTCTGTATACCTACTTATGGTGTGTGAGTAGTCGCGCGATTTGTAGTGGGTACTTATGAGGTGATGGTGTATAATATAGGTAGTTGGAAAATTTTGAGGTGGGAGGAGATTTGGTTCGAGAATGCTGTCGGGGTTAATGCGAGTCAGATATTGACAATTTTTTAAAGTAAAATAGAAAGTGTACCTACATAACCTTATTTTGAAGTAATTTTTTTTGGATATGATAAGAGTAAGTTTATATTTTGTGTAATATAGATGTTAATTTCAAGTATCCAAGAGAAAATTTTGATTGTCACTATTTGTATATTGTACTACCTTTTGATTTTTCAAAGGGGGGTCTTTGATTCAATTTCTTTGCAATAAATTTCATGATGTTTGTACCGGATAAAAATTATTCACCCTCTGCTAACTTGGACTTACTGAATCACCTTTCTTATTTGCCTCTACTTCGTTTAAAGAGCTACTGAAGAAACACCAAGATTTTCGTAAAAATCAGTCAAAATGCTGATACGTACATCATTTCGAAACTCTCTCTCTCTCTCTTTCTCTCACATCGGCGACAGGTCTGTGACGTAATTTTAAAATAACATCAGTCACCAATGACTTTAGCGCGTGTGACAGCGCATATATATACACATTTATTCTTCTTTGCTGAAAACAAGTTTAACACGATCCCTATCTTATGTACATATTAGCTCTCGATTCAACTGCACCTGGCCTGCGCGCTTTCCAGGTATCATATATATGTACGAACGAAGAATAACTGCAAGTTTTTCGAATAAGCTCGCCATTCACGCATATTAAAATAAACTTCTTGCTCGTTGAAGTATAGTCGTCGCCATAGTCAACATACCTCATAGTTCATTACGGCGTGCATTCCGTGCTGAAATTCAGACAAAACTATCCATCACGCAGCAGCTCTCGCGTTACATATACTCTCTCTCTCTCTCTCTCTCTCTCTCTCCGACCTCTTCATCAGCTCAAAAAATGATATTATTAACCAAGCACCGACAAGATTGATGCCTCTCCCCCTCCTCTTCTCTTGCACGCAGCTCGCAACAATATCTCCTCCGTATAAAGCGCACACGCGCGTACTCCACATATATAACTTAGCGCAAGAACGAACGAGCGAACGATACCTGGCGCGTGCTCGAAGCGATGAAAAAACTTGCCTCACGTTCTCTCTCTCTCTCTCTCTCTCGGAAAACACACAACGTATGCGCTGTGTGTATATATATATGTATACATCGACGATTGCAGACTCCCCCCGTTGTGCAAGCTCTCCGTCGCGTTGACGCCATTAATTTCGCCTCTCTCTCTCCCGTGAAACACTCTTAAATCACTCGAGTCGAGTTTCCCGATTCGGTCGGCGAATACACCCACATTCTCAGGATAGCTCTCTGTCTCTCCTCTCTTCTCTCTTTCTCTTTCCCTCTTGCAAAGAGAGAGAGAGAGTGAGAGAGGTGGATAGACATTCCGTCACACCTGCGCACGGCGGTAATGGGCCGGGGCAATTTTTGCCACACAGCTGTCGGCGCAAGAGGCGAAGGTGGCCGCGACAAGTGGACGGCAAACTTGCGCGCGTGCGTCAGGTATATATCGAAGAGTTCCACGGATCGTTGCGTACGGGTTCATGCGAGGTGGGTGTGAGATGTTGTTGTTGTTGTTGCTTTCGATGGAATTCTAAGTGTTAGGTAGAGGTTCGGATGGGATTGAATGTGGGAGGTGGTTGATATAAGGTAGTATATGACTTTGTAAAGGGTTTAGAACCGACTATAGAACTTTTTATTTTATTTTATAATAGTTTTAAAAATTGGCTATGTTTTGTTATTGGTATGTATTAAAACGTCGTATCTTAAAGAAACCGCCCCCCTCCCCCCATCTGTAACAATATACAACGAAAGGCATTCCATCTGATTATAATCTGATTATTTAGATGCCAATGTATATACACACTCTGCAATATCTCCGCGGCAATATTTAACATAATCAGCTAATGGACTTCTCTAATAACACCATAGCCATTAATACCCAATCTATCCATATACATGTCGTATAATCGATGTAAATAAAACCACACGCACGCTTCCACGTATAAAAACAAACACCGATACATCAACTTATTTCCCCGCGCATTCTTGCATACTTATACGAAAAACCTTAATTCTATCAATCTATATATACGTATACAATCCTTCTATACCATACGCGTACCTATATGCATATAAAACAAACAAGCCCCCGAGCTTTATACCTTACGAAAAAAAAGTATAGTTATAAAACACACGCTAGTCCTGGAATTTCACGATTTTTCTGCTCGCGCTTGAAGATTTACGATCCCTCATATAGCCTCGCTGCGGTGGCGGACTCCACGCGTCCCTTTTCCCCTCTTATGTTATATACCACACCGCCTGACAAATCTACTCCGCATTCATACAGATTAGCCCGGACAAGCGGTATATCTGAATTACCGTTCGGGAATGAAATGCTGCAGTGTACTTACACCAGGGCAGTAGAGAGAGAGAGAGGGAGAGAGAGAGAGAGAACAATGAGCTGTTCTTATCGGCGCACGCGATTTTCCACGCGGCACGCCCGGCTAACGTAGAGCGATGGATCGTGTGAGAAATTTTCGCGCTCTCGATAAACGCGTATATATACACGCGCGCGCGTGAAGTTTGTTTTGTTATTACTGTGTGTGGTGCACGCGCGTGCGCACATGACGGTTGAGTAATTTCTGCCGCGGGCGTCGTTGCGTTCGTACGTACGTATGTATATACGACGTGTTTTGACGACAGAAGTCGACGACGTTTACATGTAGTGGTATATGTATGGGTAGGTGCATAGAGAGAAGGTAATGACAGTTGCGTATATATATATATATATATATATATATATATGAAGTAATTAGCGTGATGCTGACTAATTAGGAAGTTAGTTATATTGATTATGTGATTAGTGCTTTGTTAATTAGGATGCTTTATGGGCTGTTATGATTAATCGCTCTTTACCTGGTATTTGCCGTAATAGATTGACTTTAAAGAGACAAACTTCTACTCAAGTATAGTAATGTTGGACATTTGTTAGAGTTGCTACATTCTTTCTTTATTTACGTTAAGGAAGGAACTTTTTTTACGACTCAAACATAAGTGAGTTTTTATTTTACAGAGGAATTACATTTCATTTTAGCATTTTATTGGCAATTATTATTGTAATAAATTATATTGCATATACTTTACTAGAAGGTATAAATATAGTACGATGAGATTATACCAATAGGTTTCATGCTGTCCATTTGATAAGGTACAAATCCTTATAGCTGAACCTTCACTGGAAATCCATCGGTCGTATAAGACAAAGAACACCCACAACTATACCGTACAAATCGGTTACATCTCCGATAACCCTTACCAGCTCTCATTCCTCTCCTCGGCCCACGGGAGACAATTTGCATATGATAACGTTGCTACCCTTCTCATTGTTGCTCTCTCTCTCTCTCTCTCTCTCTCTCTCTCTCTCTCTCCCTCGAGGATCGTTTGTTTACGACACACGCGGACTCGATCTTCCACGCGGGACCGATCGAAATAAGTGATTGGAGGACTGAGCGCGCGCGCGCGCCTCAATGTCCCTCTCGCGCAAGCGCGGACTACCGGTCACGCGCGTGATGGATCGCCGCGCCTAGTAGCCGAATAAGATCGATTAGCCGCCTCCTTCTCTTTCTCTCTCTCTCTCTCTTTCGTATAGCAAGAGCGAGAGAGAGAGAGAGAGAGATCGGCCGATTGCTCGTGCGCTCGCTTGCTTTTCGCGCGCCTGTCGGAAGAGATTTTACGGATGAGGCGCCCCCCTCGAGAAACGGGAGATGCTCTTTTTTCAAGAAGTAAGAGAGAGAGAGAGAGAGAGAGAGAGAGAGAAACGAAAAATTTGACGGACAGAGGTTTTTGGAGCTGACGTAGTTTTGCTTTTTTTTGGGAGATGGTGTATATATATACAGGTGAGTGATCGATGTCAGTGCGGGAGGCAGAGGGGAATTGAAGACGAGAGGAAGAAAGAGAGAGGGAGCGAGTTATGTGGAACTAATTAGAAGGTGTTTGTTTGGTCGTCCGAGTGGAGGAGAGCAAATTCGTTACGTGGGAGACACGTGTGTGACGTATATGCTAATCGCGGTACGGACAGCGATTGGACGGATAAAAGGCATCTCTGGGATTTGAATTCGAATAGTAGATGCGGTAGATATATATCAGGTTTAAGAATTCGTAATTCGTGTACGTGATTTGATGATGTATAGTTTAATATATATATATGCTATAATATACATTAGACAATACATAATGATGATGATAAGTGAAGTGGAAATTTTTTTTTATATATTATCATTATACGCAATAACGACTTTGTCATTGAGATTTCCTATATAAAATAAATATCGGTTGTCCAGAATAATGATTCCTTCTGTCGATAAGTAGTATATTTCAAAATTCAGAGGCACACACAAAATAACAGAAAATTAAGCATCGCAATTTCAAGTATCACTCCTATATATTATACCTTTCCGATATTTATATAACCTCACCTGTGCGCAATAACCAAATTACACCTCTGTCTTTCTTTCTCTCTCTCCTGAAAAATAAAATCCCCCACGTGACCGGCATGCTCGATCTCGCAATTTCATTATAGAGCCTCCTGTGCGAACCAGTGCCCCTCTATACACAGGCTGTTTGTCTTGTATATACCTGCGCCGAGGAGTAAAAATTAAAAAAAAAACGAGTTATCCGCCTCCTTATTGCTCCCACACGCTGCTGCTGCTGCCATATACCCGACGCAATTCCTCTTGCCAATAAAAGTCATTTTCTCTCGCGTCTAATAATTGATCGTTGCGCTGCATTTCGGGATACGCGCGCGCGCGCGCACACACGAGATGTTATTACTGTTACTTACTCTCTCTCTGCCTGTCTCTCTTCCTTCGTAGGGTACTTAAGTACCCCAGATGGTAATCCGAGAGTAAGCAAGACCGGTGCATCGCTGCAAGCGTATATATATATACATGTGTGTGTATATGTGTACCTTTCTCGCTCTCTTTCTCATTCGCTCTCTCGGGCGCGCCGGAGACATCGAGAATTCGATCTTCTTTGCGGAGGAGGAGGAGGAGGAGGAGGACGATCCTCTTTCGACCTCGCATTACGTCAGTACGGCCTTAGGTTGCCTTGCGTTGGTGGCTGGATCGCAGTGCACGCGCGAGCGCGAGAGAGAGACGAGGCCCTTTCTCACATAGGGGAATCCAGCCTGATCGGATTACCCAATCACGCTATCTTACCGCTGATCTTCGCGCGCTGCTATATAACTAATTCCGTCTTGTTTCTTCATTTTTTTTATTCCCTTTTTATTGGCTCTTTAAAGAAGTGTATCTTACGTGTTTGTGATTAATAGTTTTGTTGCTGAAATGAAGTTTAACAATTAACAATGATCAATATATGGTACTCTACTGAAATATTAGCAGATTTAAGTAACCGAATGAATATTTAAATTGCTTTTTAAGCAAATCGGTTCGTATAATGTAGGATACAGCTATAAACTTGAATTCTGTTATGTTTGTATATCAAATGCAACTTCGATACGAGAAAAGCAAATCTAAGCAGCTGAAAATTGTCTAAGCAGTTGTTTTGAATAATTTGCACCTGCTTATAGATAACGTTTGAATGAGTGGTCTACGGTTATTGTAGTTTATCTTTCTATTATAATTTTTAAAAATAGTCTATTTTCATTAAAGTAATTATTAAGAGTTTTCAGTGGAATTTAGAAACATATTTAAAATTTTTCCAAAACAAACGCAGTTTTTTTGGTGCATCCGATAATGAAATCCATTAAGATGAGCACTTTCTTAGAGAAACTCATTTCGCAAGGAAAAAATAGACCATCAACAGAAGATCTAGTCATACATATTCAAAAATTTTTTTTGAATTCTTGATTTTTAAGTTCTTTTCATATTTTATAATATTAATTTGTAGACAATGTTTATCACGACTGTTTTAAAAAAAGATTAAAAAAATGTTATTCTTTTTAAAATGTTTTTTCTTTAATTGGCACACGTATTAAATCTAGTTCACTCTCTACAATGACAAACATCTTCTTCCTTCATGTAGCTGATGAGTTACATACATGTAACGGAAAGTATATACATACGGATTTGAAAGTATTTTTATTAAAAAACTGAAAAAATTCAACAAAAAAAAAACCTATTCTCATATCTATTGTGAAAAATGCTTCCCTGAGGAGTTAAAGTTATCACAATGTTAACGAAATAGAAAAAGGGTGGTTTATAAATTACATAGTTAGGAATTCGGAAGCCATAATTGCTTTAGAGAAAGAAAGGAAAAAAAATTAGTAAAAGAGATAAAAAGAAATTGATGGAATTCATCGAGAAACAAATTCAAAGGGCTAAATCCAGTACTGATAATTTTACAGAAGAATTCAAACAACCACTTCAACGACCAGAAGATGGTGCACCACTGATACTGGATATAAAATTAAAGCCAAAGAAACCATTGTTATTACCTATAACATCAGCTTTATCACTTAAAAAACTTCCAAAAAGTGATAAACAATTAAAAGTTATGAGTACGTTTCAAGAAATTTGTGTACTATTCCCAATAACAACCACGACAGTCTAAAAACCTGACGCAACAAACCACAAGCATTCCATCAATCGAAAAGAAAAAGGAAAAAAAATGAAACCCACTCCGCAAAACCCTTCAGACAACGACCGAGCAAGCAAGCAAGCAGCCAACCTCGCTCGACTCTCTTTCTCTCCCTCGTCCCACGCACGCAGAGAGAAAGACACGAGTCCCCGGCAAAGTCGGCCGAAAAGCTGCTGCTGTTGCTGCCGCGCGCACGACAAAAACATTCCCACGTACGTACGCGCAAAACGACAACTCAGAAGACCTTCGTTGCTCCCGCCGTCGCGAAGAGAAGAAGAAGAAGAAGTAGAAGCCAAAGGGAGCACGAGCTCGCGCGAATGATCCAAGAGAGAGAAGGAGAGAGAGAGAGAGAGAGAACCTCGCCGCAGTCGGCATTACACTTAATTACTTTAACGAGCTACCGAACGTCAATAGCGACTACGTGCCGCCGTACGACGGCGGCGGTGGTGGCTGCGGCAGCTCGTTTTACTTTTCGGTAGCCGGAAATCGCCACTTTTCTCTTTCGCTCGCGAGTCAGAGAGTCTTTTCTGGCCCCGGGGGACTTTTCTGAGGGAGAGAGAGAGAAAGAACCGCCCATTAAATCAAACCAGCGAGAATGTTTTTATTAGGCTGCGGCAAGGCGCTAAAACGCGATGATGCGCTGCGTGAGAGAGAAAGAGAGATAATGTGTATGTGTGTGTGAGAGAGTGAGACAAAGAAGGAACCGGCAAAGTGATATACCAACGCATAAAAGATACCAGATATAAAGATAAAGGGAGTGACTGCAACGTTCGATTTGTATTGTGCAGACTTGCTGTATGTATTAATTTGATAATGTTACTCTAATGTTACTGCAATAATTCGCTTACAAAAGTTCAAGTTAAATCGGCAAACTAATAAGTAAAAATGTAGCTACGGTTATTTTTAAATAGTTCAAAAGCTTTGTTATTCACCTATGTTTCATTGATTAGTTTCACTCCTCTATTCAAATATTTATATGTACGAAGTTTCATTTTTCTTTTTGCGTCAAAGTTAATGACTATACATTTAATTATTAGGTGGCAGTTATAAGCTGGTCCTGTTGTAAAAATATGATTGACTGACATGATCTTTTCTGTCGAATTATTTCCTTTTATAATGAATGAATACAAATTATTCGAGTTACGTATATCTAATTGCAAATATAGCAACCTTACTTAAACGTAATACGCATGAAAAACGTTAATGTTTGAGTTACGTATATCTAATTGCAAATATAGCAACCTTACTTAAACGTAATACGCATGAAAAACGTTAATGTTTGTTAAAGAAAATCCAATCACATATTTTGATATTTTTATAATGCTTCTACTTTTTTATCAATATCGACATTCGTAACATCTTTTATATTTCACTTTTGCACGCAACCCATCATCAAATAAACTAATAGAAACTCGATTAAATTAATTAAATTACGTCGATATCACTTACGCTTCATCCTACCCCGTTCGTGTATTTGCGCTTCGACTATTTTATTAAACCAATCTTACCGGTAAAAATCAGCCCTCGAAAGGAAATAAAAGTAAAGCCAGCAAACTACTATACAACCGCGCGTTGAGAGCACGAAATTCAATCGACAATAGCCGATAAGGAGTGAGAGAGAGAGAGAGCACCTTGAACCGATTGAGTACGAACGCGCGCGCATAAGATCGGTCCCTTCAAATTATCCCATATTGCATTTTCAATCGGATAATGCGCGAATCTCAGCTGCTAGTGTATTATGCCTCTATACCGAGTGATATAGGCCCGGTTTGTGATTAATGACGTGCACACGTGTACAGTATATATAGAGTTGTGTTTACGTGTATAGGACGATCTCGTGAATGAGAGTATATAGAAGTCGATCTCGGTGTTGTATGGGAGAAAACGATCACCTGTCCGACAAGAAAGAGAAGGAGGCAACTGATGAAAGTAGCGTGCAGGTGAAATAAAAAATAGGAATGGGAGACTGACGGTTGCGAAACAATGCGGAGGAGTGAAAGTGAACGGGTAAAAATGTATTATTGATAAAAAGTGATATTATTTGTAAGAAATAAATGGTCGTGGAAAAATTTCCTCTTAAAATCGTTAAATAATTAAAGTACATCTTGTGGAAGAGATTATCGATAATTCATAATTCAAGTTCGTGAAAAATTATGAAGTGCTACAGCATTTGATAGCTATAGCATTACTGTCACCGCTAAATGATGTAAAGGCGACAAGTTCTTGCACAGTTCATTACATGCGAAATTCATGTATATACGGACTGCTCGCTGTTGAACAATACATAATGAAACCGTTTCACATTTGATAACATCGGGGTATCTGGTTACAGGTATTAGTGCGGCTATATCTGACACATACATAAATTTCTACGTAGAATGAAAATTATTGTCAAGGAAGTATAGAAAGATAATTAGATCGAAATAATGGTTACCTGCGTATAACTTAAACCTATAATGTTTATACTTATTAAATAATATATCATGTTTTTATCTAACTTATACCTCTAAATACTTTCTTAAAAGATCAGATCCGTAAAAGGCACGATTTCCATATAAAAAGCAAAAGCAAAAGCGATTTTGCAAACTTAGAATTGAAAAAGACAAAAAAAGAAACGCGAGAAGCGCGGAGGACACGCGCGCGTGTGTATATAATTGAATGGAGAGGCGCAGGTGCGCAGGCGTTGCTCTATACCGGCCGCACCGGTCGACAACACTTTCTCAGGTGACCGGGCGGCCCGATATCTCATTTATATACGCGCGCGTGCATGTATGTGTGTTGTATATACGCGGCGAAGTCAATGGAATACCTTGAGAGAGGCTGCTGCGCGTGCGCGCGAGGCCTCCCCAGGCGATTTTCCATTGACGGTCGTGCTAAATGAGATGTGAGGTGGGGGTATGTAAGTGGGGGGTGTGAGTTTAGATTTTTTCTTTTTGGGAAGGTATGTATATGGGGTTTGCCTTGTGCAGGGTTTGCAGATGTGCTGCAGTGTAATGGTGTATGTGATGGTTTTAAATAGGGTTTGATGATGTAGTAAAATTGGGTAAATTTTGTTTCTTTGTCATTTTATATTTAGATGATGAATGTTGCAGTAATCAATTCACTTTGTATATATGTATTGTAAGATATATTTCCATTTAAAATAAACTTACTTTGTTTTGAATGCAGTTTCATTTTATAACATTTGCAACAATTTTTAAAAACTTCTTACGGTAATTTATTTAATGTAAAATATACGAAATTTAAATATTGCATGTGCTATTGATGCTATTAGTCAATGGTAGAATGAAAAACATCATACTAATTATCGAATATAAACACATTCCACAAAGGATTAATGCGAATCTAACTAAATCATCAAATTTGCCATATAACTTCCGATCCCCATAAACGAAGAAATTCCTCTCGAGCCATTGCGCGCGTGATAGACATTTCAATTTTTCTTGATTTTCTCGATACAGTAATACGACGCTTATTATACCGTATACAGCACGCTCTTTATTATACATCTTAACTTTTACGACGGCTAAAAACGCGAAATTTTGCTCTCGATTTATAGGAAGCCCAGCTCCTCCTCCTCCTCCTCTTTCTCCCTCCCCACATGAAATTTTACAACCGTTGCACCGAGATATCAGGCCCACGCGCGGCTCACTACTACACAGAGCAATTCATCGATCACCGTGCGAATCACTTGAATAATGAGATGAGAAAAATATTCATGCATGTAAACACTGATGAGTGTTTATGGGCTCGCACGCGTTATATAGCCACCGCGCGTAATATCGCGTCTTCTCGTCGTCGTCGTCGTCTCGATAAAAATTACGATAAAGGCCAATCACGATGTACTCGCGTCCATATATATATATATATACGTTATACGATCGGCTCTTTGCACGAGCGCGCGTGCGTGCACTTGCGTGGAAATTACGAAATTTCCGAGTGGGGGAGAGAGAGAGAGAGAGAGAGAGAGAGACGCGCGGTTTTGCTCGAAAAATGCGAAACCCTGTGCGCGTTCGTGTGGTGGTATATATATATATATATATGGAAGAGAGGAACCGGTTTGGTCTTGCGTTCTCGCACCCGCGCGAATATATAGGCGTATGTACGCGTGCAGTAAGTGTGTACGGGTGGTAGGCGCGTATATAGCGCATCATCAGCCGTGGTGTGCGCGTATAGGTGATCGTTTGATTTGAAAAAGTCGACGTATAGGGATAGATAGTGTGAATCAGTTTTTGGTTAATTCGAAGTCTAGGTTGTAAAGATATGCGATATATTGGTGACATTAAATGAAGCTAAATATGCAAGAATTATATCAAAAAAAGGAAATATCAGCTTTTGTTGTTATTAAAATATATATTGATATATTGATGTTAATTAATTTAATCATAAGAAAACTGTATGTACAATGAACACTAAGATTTGATTTGTCACTTTACTGGGTATACGAGTGATTGATCAATATTCTTTCTTTTCTTTATTTTTAATTTAGTCAGAGATCTAGGATAATAGATTCGCCATTCAAAATTTTAATACCTTTCTAATGAAAATTACAGAACAGTAACCACGGTGACTAAATAATGAGAGATTAAAAATAACAAAACAACTTTTCTATTAAATAATAGATCCATGACATCTTGAAATCAACCAGATTCAATTAAACTCTTATACTTTCAGCTGTTACCGATCGTCACCTTCAACATAAAACATCTATAGCGACTTCCTTTCTAACCCCTAACAAATACTTCACGCACTAAAACTCTCGCATCATCATCCCACACCCGGTCAACTTCAATCCGGTCCGCAAAAGTATCGCTTCTCTCTCTCTCTCTCTCTCTCTCATTCACCTTGCAAATGTATTGTCGCTCACTCACACCGCGAAGCAAAGCTGAATGAGATCCTCCTCCTCCTCATTCTCCTCCGCCTCCCCATCCGCAAGAATGAATATCTCCCGCGCGTATACATACGAGAAAGAGAGCACGAAGAGGACGACGACGAGGACGATGAGGAGGAGGAAACGACGACGACTACTACTACTACTCCCTTCGCTCTCGATATTTCGCTCACGCACGCACGCATGCGTGTACACGCGAGAGTAAGAGAGAGAGAGAGAGAGAGAGGTGCACGCATCATGCAACGGAGAAGAAGAAGAAGAAGAAGAGGAGGAGGCGTTGTATATATATCTCGGGCAAGATATAAGCCCCTCTTTCCTCCTCACCTGTTGCCGAGGCCAATGGTACCGAGAGGCCTCGCGCGCGTCTTGCTCTTCTCTTGCTCTCTTTCTCGACTGACCACTGCGCTGCGCTGGTGGTTACGCGCGTCCGCGTTCGTTCCGTGGGTGGGAGCCGGGATGTGCGGTTAGTATATATGAGCGAGCGAGTAAGAGAGAGAGAGAGAGCGGGTAAGAGGTTACAGCTTGATAAAGGAGAAGGTGTATTCTTAGCTTGGGGTTTTGCTGATGCTGCGAATGCACTACTACTGCTGCTGCTGTTACTACTACTGGTTTTGTAGTTACGTAGTTCTATATGCGTGCTGAATATTTCATGTTTGATTAACGGAGTGGTATAGAGTTATGTATGTTGTTCGAAGAGGAGCTTTCGTTGTTATTTATGGCTATGAGAATAATATATAAAGATAATAGAATATAAGGGGTATTGTGGTTAGCAGTAGTTTTGATATTTTGTGAAAAAATAAGTTTTAAGAAAGTGAGAAACTGCTCCAATTTACTTTGTTCCGTGAAAAATTTTTGAAACTATAACAATTATAAAAAATATCATCTGTAGCTACAAAGAAGCTATTATAACGACAGAGTATATAACGACGAGAGAGAGAGAGAGAGAGAGAGAGAGAGAGAGAGAGAGAAAGAGAGGTAGGGCAAAAAGGAAGCTGAAAAACCACTCGTCCTGACGTGCAGAAAATCGAGTTACAATCACCTCTACAATTAAATATTATTTAAAGCAACCAAAACAAAACGATAAAGAGAACCGATTCAGAGCACAGAGCAGAGAAAGAGAGAGAGAGACACACACACATACATGTACACGCAGAACGGTGCGATAGAGAAAACGAAACGCTCGACAAAAGCGCCGAGAGTGTTTAGAACGCGAACACGCGAGCAGGGACCACTTTTACGAGTGTTCACGGTCCAGTATAGGATTCTCTCACTCGCGTACACACACACACACACACATATATATATACACGCGTGCAAAAGAAACGAAGATAGAACGTTTGCGCGCACGTGAGCAGCAGCACACGCACATCCTTCTCTCGGTTCGTTCTGTTTTGGTATATATACACACTCACACACACCGTGCGTCCTTTTTATCGCTCGCTTCCTCTGCCTTGCGTTCGCACCTCTTGTCATTCCTTTTTCCTACTTCCGCGAGTTGAGAGAAAACGAAAGAGAGAGAGAGAGAGAACGAGAGAAAGGCCTTTTGCACGCTGTGTAGAGAGATGACGCGGTGCGAGAGAAAAATTAAGAGTGTGTGTGATTTGTGAAATTGCGTGTTGCGGCGAAATTTTCTGCTTGGAGATGCGGAGTGATTGGAGAGAAATGAGTGGTTTGAAGTATTAGAAGGATTATCGAGTATATATGCTTAATAGAGTAGAAATTTTTGTTGTTTATACAGAAATAAATATTATTTTTGTATTTTGGTAGTAAAAAAAATATCTCTGCTGTTAGAGACGTTAAGTGAGTTTGTATAACAATTCGATAAAAGTATTATGTACTGAACGCGATTTAAACGAATCGATATTATTTGCGAGTAAATATTTCGTAATGCAACAATGTATTTTCTAAATGAAAAAAAAAATTTGGTTTCCATAAATTTCCATGCATTAAGTGTGCGATTTACATAAGCGGTCTTTTTTGCGACACAGACGTAATTCCGGGACCAGTTGTTTCCTCGAAATTTATCAGACCGCATTAAGAATGCATCCATTTGTATGACAATATTTTACTGAATCCTAAATGTAATTAACAGCAATATATTGATCTTTAATTAACACTTAAATGTGTAATATATGTTAATCGTGTGGGTATACCCACCGATTTTCGTGTGTAGTTAAAAGGTGGCCGGCAATTTTTGCGCAGTTGAAAACGCATTTGTAACAGTTATGGTACAGTGCATAAAGAATCCAAAATTATATACTTAAGATAAATAAAAGGCATTACAGTTTATCTTGATTGTTCGAACTGCTCAAATAATGTTCCGTATGGTATCGCAGTTTAAAATCGAGTTGCATATATGCAGGATGACTTTCGGTAGTCGATTGACGTAAGAAAAAGATGTCAAGGAAGGAAAAAGACATCGAAAAGAATTTGAAAATAAATGTCCAAAAAGGTTAATGTTGCTTAGGGTGGCAATGATTTTAATGTAAGGGATAAATACGTAAATGCACAGCCTGCTAGTGACGTAAATATACGCCGATATCATTTTCAGAGAATATTTACACAAATGTACACATTATACTAATTATGCCACTGGATAGAAATATAAAAATAAAAAATTATTTCATCTTCACATTTAATCTTCATTTCATTCTAAAAATCATCATAAAGAAACGATTAACCGAATCAGATTATAGTATAATTTTTATGTGGTGTAAAAATTTTTCAAGGGAGATTAAAACGGAAGGAAAAAAGTTACTTGCATTATAATATTCATAATGAAAGTTGTTACGTGTTAGTTTTATTCCATTTAAAAAGATTATCCTGCCAAAATTTTCCATCCAATCATCATTGCTTGTCAGTTCCTTTAATATCCTTTGACCAAAATAACCACGATTCCGCATTAATAAATTAATGAATTTATATTAATGATTCGGGTAATTTACGTGTGGCTGGTGGTACTAAAATTGATTTCGACGTATCCCTTGAAAAATTTTCCACGATCCGTGAAACTCGCGCAAAACTGAGATTTAACTGCAGTGAAAGTGAAAAAAGTAATTGGTCATAAAACAAAATGAGGCATATACATAAGCACGGAAATTGTCGACGCCGTAAACAATGCGTGAACATTTTTACATAAACATCGAAGTTTATAGAGAGTCAACTGACCTGTTGACGGTTCACGTCATACGTGATGATGACAATAGTTTCAATAAATTTCCTTAACATGTTGTTCAATTATTAGTGTGTAAAAAACAATACGACACATACATTTCTTTATTAAAAAATTTCATAAAAATATCTTTTTCTAAATCACGATATAAATATTACTACCAAAAATATTCTTCAACCCCAATTAAATATAATTATTTAAATCTCATAATTTTTTTATTATTCCCATCAAAGTATCCCATACACATCGTGTAACACGACTTTAGATTACACCTCGTCTCTTGCATTCCCCCGAAAAGCCACACATTCTTGGTGGTCAACCTCAGCATTATATACCCAGCCACGCATACTCATCCATAAACCTTGGCCCTCCCGCAGCGAAAATCCAAGTGACACTCGGCTCCCCGCGCGAATCTTTCGATTAATTTGTGCCCTCGCGTCCAGTCGCAATTAATAATTAGCCGTATCCTTCTAATGAGATGCGAAAGCATCTCAACCAATTAGAGGTGGGCTCTCGCATCACCTACAGCTCATCTCGTATGGGGGAGACATCGTGTGAGGAGGCGTCGCGGCTCGTACATCTTTCCATCTTTCGATGACGCGACGACCGAGGTTTCTGCTCTTTTTGCGGATGTGTGTGTGTATATATACGCGTGAGGACTTGCGTGAGTCGAATCTTGATGCTGTGAGCAGAGACGAGGATGGATAGAAAGAACACGGAGAGAGCGGGTGGAAGAAGCGGTTGAGAACGAGAGAAGTGAATCTGGGGAAAAATTGGAGCCTGGAGGTGTTATGAATGTAGGAAGCATGTGTATGAGTTAGCTAGTAGAAATAGACTTGGATAGTCAGACGTGCATGTGAGAGATACGATGCGAACGAATTTTTCTCTCATTGGTTGAAGTAGTTGACAGGATCGTATAGCGGTAGAATTTTAGTAACACTTGCTAATTTATTGGTATACTGAGAACAAATAATTTCGTGTTAGTAGCAATATTTACAATAGATTTGTGAAAAAGTTAAAAGGAATAGGTTAAAAGAATGTATTTTTTGTAAAGTAACAAAGAGAAATCGGTTGCTAATACGTTATAAAGGTATGTAGTTGCATTATTACATGAAATTTTTTATAATTATGTGTAGATATCAGGTGAATTTAAAATACTTTTATAAATGACGTAGGTGATTACCATTATTTTTAGGATGATTAGTAGAAAATAATTTCGTTATTTATGATCTAAACATGATTACAGTCAATTACCGGCACTACTCCAAGTCATCATATTTAGCACTCGCATATATCACCAAACGTAAAGTCATTGTGATTAAAATTCCATATCAAATTAATCTTCCATCATTTTTTCGTAACAAATCTATACGTATATAATATCTCCTAAAAATCACGAACGATATATCTTTCCATATCTCACTCGACTGTCACTTCAGTTCAAGAAGCAAGGATTAAAAAAAAAAATAATCATCCACATCGCTAATTACTCGATCGTCAATCACCCCACGCAATATTCCCCTCCCCCCCTCTCCTCGTCTAACCACACGCTGCACCACGCGCGAACTCTCTTTTTCGCACACTGCTATATACTCACTCAACCCGCAAGAGAGTCCCTCTCTCTCTCTCTCTCTCTCTCTCTCTCACTCATTCCCTTCTACGAACTTACACACATATACGCGTCGCGTATATAGAGGCAAAAGTAGCAGGAGCTCGCGTAAGTTATGGCTAATGCGCCGTATGCTAATCCAAATTGATTTACTGGTCACTTTCGGCCGTAAATCCCGGCAAATGGCTGTGTGTGTGTGTGAGCGCGCGATGCGCCACCGACGCGTGCGCGAGCGAGCGAGCGCGACAGACGGAAGCCAGCGCTCGCCTTTTGTGCGCTTATACTCGTGCGCTCGTGCAATTTACATGTATGGAGGCGCGTGGATTGTCTCGAGTGCATAGGAGTATATATAGTAAGGTTTACTGGAAAGCGTTGGATTTTGAACTTTTTTTTTCGAAAATTATATGTGTATATGGTTGGGTTCATGTGTGGGATTCTTGGAACGGATCATTTGGTTGTAGTGTCGCGTAATGAACCCCCGGTGAATATTGATTTTTCGCGCGAACTGTCGTCAAAGATGAGTTGTTAGAATGCGCGGATAGTGGTGAAGGTATGTGTATGTCTGTGTACATGTGTGTGTGTGGGGGCATTGGTTACGGGGTCGTTTGAAAGATAAAAGAAGTAACAGTATTGAGTAGATTCATAACTACGGGTTTTTTTAAATTTTTTGAAAAAGTTTAAAAATAACTTATGGTGTATCATGAAAATTTATATGATATTGCTCCTTACAGCGAAAACTGTTTTTCCAAAAGTTTTTTTCAATTTTTCAAAGTATCCATGAAATTGGAAATTTTAATAAAGCATCATTTTGTTACTCTCTCTTTTTCATTTGATTTCAGTTACAATGATATCTCTGAGTTAACATTTTTTTCAATGAAGTACATAATAGAATAGGAGCCACCTTGACCATTTATCAGAATCCCTTTTGAAAGTGGTATTGTCTAAAATCCTTGAACGTCTTTCCATACCGTAAGTCGATGTATCTACTACAATATCATAAATTGATTCTCTGAACAATTAAGTGATCAATTTATTAAAACATTAATTAGCAGATAAGTTATATGGTTTGTAAATCAAGTATAGAAAATTTTGAAACGATAGGCTTAGCTTAATGGAGTCAGACATTTATTATTGAGACGTGGGCTTAAACCGATGCAAAGCATGCCGGATAAATCTCGCGTTGTATAATATTTGCGTACATTACAAACCTTGTAATTATCATATTAAAAAGTGTCTAGACCACGTACCGAATTGTTAATACCTTTTACTTCATTTTTCTACGATCGTTATAATTAGTTGAACAGGACATATATTATGTAAATTTTTCCATTGATATGAATCATTCAGATTGCGTGGGAAAAGACTTGATCGAATCTATTAATATAGTCTTCAAGCGCGTATTCAATACTACTAACCGGACTATAACAATAAATAATTTCTCATAAATTTTTATGCTACCAGACGTAGAAAACATTCTTTCATTTAATGATTCCTGTAAACATAATATTTTTAATAGAAATATTTATTTTATAGTACATATACACACATAAGCATACCATTTATATGATATATAAAATTATTGAAGAATAACAGTTATTTTATGTCGTGTACAAAATTTAAATTTCTAACAAATCTTTCTTTTATCAAGATAATTAATAGTGCGTAATTTAAGTTTTTGTCCAACAACAAAATACCGCCTACATACCGTTTATTTCATTCCCTTACTATCTCAACAACTTGTTGTTACCAAATTACAAGAAAATCTTCCTTTAAAATCCAACTATTCCAGCAACTTGTGTAGGACGCGAAGCGGAAAATCTACGGTCAATAGCGTAATTTATAGCCGCTCGACCCTCATAATTTGCATGGATGCACAAAAGACACCGTAAGACGTGCGCGCGCAGATGAGTCATACTGATAAGGCTGTATAGTACCACGACGACGGTGATACCCACTACTACTACTACCGTATATACTAAGAGTTGAGCGCACGCGAGCAAGACTCGTTCGGCCGCGGGGGAGAGTAGCTTGGGCGCCCGGTAAAACGCGAGATTATCGCGTTCGCTCTGGTCTTGTTGGCGAGAAATGGTTAATGGGATGGATTAGAAGTGGGTTTACGCGGAACTATGTGATTGTGTGGTAAGTGAGGGTATCGGAAGACGTCAATTAGATATTGGCTGTAGTTTCGATATATTTGTAGTGGTATTATAAGTTGTGGTAAAGTGATCTAATTTCTCGTATAGAGGAAGTTTTGTAATAATAAAAATTTTAGAGTTTGTTAAAAATATATTCGAAATCAGTTAGGTAGAGCCTTGAAAACAAAATTTTACATTATTTTGTGAATTCATCTCTTCATTATTATATGTATCTTATATAATAGTAGAGAATATTACTTATTGCACTAATTTTGGAAACGTACGTGTCAATTAAATTTTAGTAATTTTTTCAATACTATTCAGCTTACGTTAAAAAGGAAAATAAGGATTATAATTGATATTTTTTAATTGGAAAATATTAATACTATTAATTGGTTTTATTGGGTAATTAAACATACAGCTGAAAGCCGATAAAGCATATGCATAGGATGTTGAAAATTATAATTGCTTGATTTTGATCCTACATCTGATAAACAGACTAGCGCTGTGACTATACGTTATACTCGCACCGATAAGTACGTCAGAGTCTCCTAAACTCGATATTACGAAACACATACAACTACCCATCATCTATCCAGTTCATCATAGCAAAAACACTCCCCCCTGGCTTATATCTCAATGATAGCGTACTTTGCTCTATAAGTCTAGTCAACATACAAAACTACTTAAGTATATACAGAGACATGCCGCTATCAAGATCCTCTTTTCGCATATAATTCTCTGATACTTAGAGGCAACGTATCATTCGCGTCACGGGGGTAAAAAAAGGCATTTTGATCGCTCGGCTTTTTCAGACCGAACAAGGTATCAAATTCCCGTCTTATTCATTTTGTCGCGCTCGATCCTCTGCGGCTATACGTCTCCTGATTATACGTTAACATCAACAAGAAGCTGCTGCCCGCGTGATTTATTCAACGTAGGTGCTATATATTATGCGTTTTCATGCATATTATAGGTGTCGTTGAGAAAATTTCGTTGTAAGCCCGTTACATATACTTGAATTTTTAAAGAGTATGTTCTTTATGGATGTCAGCAGATGTTCACGCCTTAATAAACTCCTACTACGCAGAATTTTGCATTTCCTTTTTCATGAACAAAACGTTCAAATTCAAGAATTTTAAGTTACATATAAAATATGTAATTGTATCTTTATGATTATTTTTATTCTCCATAAATAAAATCGTTACAGAACGTTCGTGCTTAAATCCAGCAATATCTTTATCTTTTCAAACTACACATAACGATAATGCAGCTCAAAATAAAACGAAATCTTCAACGAAGTCAAAGTACTCGATCAGCGCAATCTTTCAGCATGTTATTCAGTTTAATTCCCCAGATCATCCATTGGAACGAAGTATACCGACGAAACAGCAACTTCAAAATTTCCGAAAAGTGCAGCCGAATCTGCACTCCTCTTTACATCAGCACACACGCCACTTACTCATACATCCCTACTTAATCCAGCTATATAAGAGTATCCTATAATACTCCTTCGATGCATCCACCTGCAACGAAACCAAAACACGAACCTCCACCTCCTCTTTCTTTTCTTCTGCAAAAAAGATCTCTCTCTCTCCCTTTTTCTGCGACTTCTCGCTGTTTTCAGTCGTTCTCCTTGCGCGGCAATAGCAGCAGCAGCCTCTGGTAGCCACGTCGAAGCAGGTAGCCCAAGGCTACTAGAAGATTGCCCGACGGACAGGTGGGTGAGGGATGCTCGCGCGCGTATAGCCATAAGAAGCTCTCTTTCTCTCTCTTCTCTTCTCTTTCGGGGTCCACTTAGCCGCACGCAAGGTATAGAGGAGGAGGAGGAGGAGCTGTACTGCCGCAGGGCTTAAGCGCGTGGACAGCAGCAGCAGCAGCAACAGCAGCAACGTATATATATTATATTCCACTGTGCCTTTTTCGGTCGCGTCGCTTGTGCGTTTATATATACCACGCGCGAGCGCGTTCAGCATTAACCATGGATTTATTCGGCCCGGCCCAGTCCGTGAGCGAGCGCGCGCGCGCCCGAAATTGCTCGATTACCACGCGCGCGCGACGGAAAAGCGGTGTAGCAGTGAAGAGGCTTGGCTCGCACGAGGGTGGCAATTTGCGGTAATATCGACAACGACCAAGAAGCGCGAGGGCAGCCGCATGCTGCTGCTGCTGTTGCTCTGCGCTGTGTAATGGCGCAAGGAGCAAGAAGGGGACGCCGCGCGGAGCTGGACCAGTTTTGCAGTGTAATGCGCAAGCCGGAGAGTGAGAGAGAGAGATATACTTGCCGGGGGTCTTCTTGGAAGGTAGAGAGTGGATATATATAAGCGTTGTTGTAGCTTATCCTCGCTTTCTCGCGCCTCTGCGTGTCGTCGCTGCGTTTGACTTCTGTCGAAGAGCGAGGAATATGGGTGATTTTGGGATGGGATTCGTATATATATATACTGAGACGTTCCACGCGTTTTAAAGTTTTTGTATTTTGGGAACATTTTGCCAATAGGTATTAGTACACAGTGAACGGTTTTTGGAAAAGAGTTGTTATAATTACCATTATAACAATGATAATGATCTATTGAAAAAAATAGCGTGTCGAAAGCGAGTGGATAATTTTTGAGCAAAATTGTTACAGTGAAAACTTCTACACTGTGACTACTGTAAATATTTTCAATTTTTACAAGCTGCACCTAGAATCTCTTTAAATTTTTGCTATTATGTCTGTTCTCTTTTCAGGGTTTATTTGCTATATAATAAATATTTCCTTTAGCGTTTCACTGAATTAATCTTCTTTATTTGCACAATGTTTTAAAACTTAACTGATATTCAGATACGCAGTTTACACTTACACTACCAGCCGATACCTCGCAGCAAATGACACCGATAAAATTTACCTCACGCACTTCCCACACACTCCGAAAAAAAAATAATCACTTACTTCTTCTCCACTCTCTTTCTCTTTCTCGCGAATTCGGCTCTCCATGCACCGCACGTACTTATATATCAAACTTAAACGGACTTGTAAATGTTTTGCGAAACAAGAGCTAAATTAAACGAATCCCCCCGACCGTGCGAGGCGTCAGGACAGATCACTGCCCCCTGATAACGCAAATACACACACACACACTTTTCTTCATGACAGTATGACCGGCCCTCGTTTTCCCCCCTTAATTCCTCAAAAGTACGTACGGTGAATCCGCAATATTGCGTGTGTGCAAGTATACCCGCACGGTATACAGTACTCGCTTACTATTGAGCTGTAAATCGCGTCGAAGAGATAACGTAGTGTATATATATGTATACACACACGCAGGTATACACCAGCGCGTAAAGAATCTCGTTTCCGTTGATTCCAAGCCACGCGAAAAAATGTTTTATTGGCTCTCTCTCTCTCTTTCACGCGCGAGGCTCACTTCTACCGATAGTTATCGCGGAATCGCTCGCGGCAATTAAGCCGAGTATTTCGCGCCCCTGCGAAGAGATACGAAGAGAGAGAGAGAGAGAGAGCAAGAGAGCAAGAGATCCGTTTTGTGCCTTGCGGAACGAAACTACCGAGGCAGCAGCAGCGACCGCGCGCGACCGTATCGCACCTGTTGCAGAAGTATAGAGGAGAGTTCGTTGTGAAGCAACAACTTGTTACGGGTGCTTACGGCGCGATTCTCTTGCTGCTGCTGCTGTCGGTTCTTTTCTCGGTTTGTATAAGCTTTCATCGGTGTTGGGATAATCGGCGCTCGACTTTTTGCGCGAAAAGGAGGCGCACTTTTTGCTGGAGAAAAGGCGCAGGGCAAATAGAATCTGTATGGGAGGGCGCGTAATTGGAGTAGGAGCGAAGAGCGATAACTGAATTTTTTTTTGTGATGTGGGTAGGGTTCGATGCTGGTTTTTGCTGATCTATTGTGAGATCGGAGTGTAATGAAGATGCGATTATGACATTATCGAGGTTTTTACGATTTAATTTACTTTGGAGGATAGGAAATCTGAGGTTTCTTGGGGTTGGAGATGGAGTTATTTTTGTGTATTTAAAAATTATTGCACTGTATCTTATTCACTAAAATCTGGAATGCCAAAGATGATAAATAGAAAACCAAAATTCAAAGCAAACTAGAAGAATTCGAATATACTGGTGAAGAAATTACAGTTTCCATTAGAGTTTATATGGTTTATATATAGAAACACGTTATAACAAAAACTATTTCACGTACTGTTTGTAAAGAAACTAAACAATTTTGTCTATCATTTTCACTTTTCTAGTAAAAACAAGCAAAGTTAGCTGTAATAATTCGAAGAAAGCAAGATAATTCAGAAAATTACCTTAGACTTCTACTCCAACTATCACGAAAAAACACAAGCCACACAGTTGTACGATTAAAACCTCATAAAACGCCGGCTTACTGTACACGCAACATCGAAAAACAATAAACCCCTTCGTTTCCTCATTAATCGCGCCTAAACGCCATGTTTCCGCTCAATCAGCTGTGCTCTCTTACACAGCTGTAACATCGCCAGCTTCTTAATGAATAATTAACCATAACGAAGCTCCCTCCTCTCCTCTCACTAAAGAAATTACTTATACGCTTGCATATACATATACTCTCGCAGGTAATCCTCTTCGGTCTGACGATAAATCCGCGCGTACATACGCGTGTATACAACATCTGCGCCGATGAGTAACTTATGGACGGATTCGCTGACGAATGCAACAGCGCGCGCTTCCTTATGTCTCTCGTAGCGGTCATTAGAAGCGTATAGAGCAGCGGGCGATTTATACGTACAATGCTTCAATAGAGAAGGCAGCGAGGAGAGGGAACTATTATATGCGTATACGCGCGCGCGCGCCAGATGATCGTATCAACTTGTTAGGGTGGAAGCGCATGCGGCTGCCGCGGGTGAGCATTACGGATTATTACAAAGTACCGACAAGTGCTGCTGCTGCTGCTGATGCTGCGGTGCTGGTGATGAATTTTAGAGGATTAACAGGCGAGCGATGGACTCGCAAGGGATAATAATTGTCATGCGCGTGTGTTGTAATGTGTTAGCGGGTTGTTTTGTTTGTTTGTTGGGATGCTGCGTAAATTTTTGTAATCAAGAGAAGAAATGAGCTACCGAGAGGTTTGCGACGTTAATCAATGAGATAATTTTTTTTTCTTGGCTGAAATATACTTCGTTGATGAATGTGGATGGTGAATTTCGCTGTTGAAAATCTACTGTTCGTTTTCGTAAAAACTTTATTAATGTTTGAAACATGACTATTAGTTTTATAGTTCATTAATAATATATAGATATTAAAAATATAACTATAACATATAAAATATTTTGTATAGTTGTGTTTTCGAAAATTGATTATATAAATTATCCAGCCTTATATTCATAAATTTAAGATTTTTAAATACCTTGAAAATTAGAGTTGTTAAAATGAGAACCATACATTACTGAAATACTTTTTCCAAAATTTAAAAAAAATATGAAACTCTAACATACCAATACAGATAGCAGATAATTAATATAACTTACATTTCCTCAAAAAGTGAACAACAACACGATGCACGTATAATATTTCGATCCTTCGCTATATATCCCGTACACACCCATACAGTACATTGCTGTGTAATCTACTAAACCTGCTCTTATTTTGCCCAAAAAGGGTTATAACCATATACCGACTGCTCATTGAACATTAATCTCCTCTCCGTCAGCATATATTACTTATACCCCTCCCGATTCTATCCCAAAAAATCTAGGCGCACTTCTTACCCCTACGTTATAATATATACTCAAAAATCATAATCACAATGTGTATCTCGCGTTCGCTCGCTTGCTCGCAAAGCCGCTATATCGATTAATACGCACTTTTCCCCTCCTCGCGTACTAATAATATTTATTACGCCTTGGACACGAAATTCCAGCAGCGCGCGAGTATACCGGCAGCATCTCACCCCCCCTAATTTATTATAATTTCCACGCGGCAGCGAGAGAGAGAGAGAGAGAGCGGGAGAGAGAGAGTAAGGGATATCGCGCGTTGGAAAAGAGTATAGATATACGTATACGCGGCGCGTGACTCCCGGCATCGCGTCTGTGCCTATCGGGTCGGCTGTGATCCACGTGCAAGAGAGGGAGAGAGAGAGAGGGAGAGAGAGAGAGAATCAGCGAACGTTATATTACCCCCTCATCGGGATTCAGCATCTATACTCTAGAGAGATTCTGGAGCTCTTAAGAAAGTTAGTGATGTAAAGAGAACGTGTTTCGGTGCCCGTTTTACGGTAAAAGTTGATGTTTTAGGCGTTTGAATCTAATTTTATAGAGAAGTAAAAGGATTTACACTATGTGCATGAATGACTATTAGTTGTAATAGTGGCATATGCTTTTAATAGTTACGATCATTGGTTTTTCTGTAAATTATTATACATATACACATATATTATTATCGATAACTTGTTGAAATCCGAAATAAATGTTATTTAATAGCGGTCAATTAAGTATAAACCCAATAATGGATAATTTCAGAGTCCAAAGTTTGTGAAATAATGGGACCGAAAAATCGATTTCCGAAAAACGATTGTTTATTTCGTTTCGCGACATTCTGAATCTTTTGAGCACACTCCCATAAATATTCATTTTTCATAGTTATTTTCATAATATTTTTCAGATCGAATCATTGAAAAAAATTATAATATATTACTTCTTTTACCAAATGTCGTTGATTTTATACAGTATTGAATAAAATAAGACTGTTTCGTGCAGTAATATATTGATATCTTATCTTAATTACCGTATGACTGTAGGGTCATTTTCGGATCTTTGAAGGAACCCTAGAAGCTCCCTAATTTTTATTTTCAAATAAGATGTTTAAAATCAAATCAAAATATGAATTTTATAACAAATTAAAACAGTTGTTTTTTATATTTTGTATTTTTATTACTTAAATTTCGTAAAATTTCATTGGATATTTAGTGAATTTTAGAGATCATAGTATAATACTAATACTTATAATAACGTCTGTAAACTTTTGATTAAAATTTTTATCCCTAATTCAAACAGTATTTGTTTATAAAATTAATTATAGTTTATAGCATTTTTACTACATTTAACTTATATCAGAACCATGTAAAGATAGTAAAGTAACAGTTACATTGAAATGATAAGCGTGCTCATTATTGTTCTTTGCAAATATTATTTATTTTTAAAATTTTGACAAATATTCAACAAAATTCCAATAGCAAATTCCCCATAATTGCCCACTATCACATCCACAGCCACACAAGTACAGCACAGCACAAACTTCCTGAACGAAACCTATACGTGCAATCGCACAAGCGTTAACGGGCCGCAGGTATTTCTAAGCCCTCACACACGGCAGCAGGACGGGACCCCGAAACGGGAGCTGTCCATCGGCGCGTCAATGCGGCGCGCGAACGATTAATCTCAACTCGCCGGCGCACGCCAGCCGCACACCCACGACCGTTATCGCTCTCTCTCTCTCTCTCTCTCTCTCGCCATATAGTTGCTCTCAAGCTTACCTATACCTATATAGCCACTATAGACCTTCGTGTCGATGCGCCGTGAAGATAACCGCGTCGAGTGCAACCTGCGCGAGCTCGCGCCACGCGAGAGACGTTTCGGCGACGTGGAATGCCGTAGAGTCGCGGAAGTGTCGGAAGTCGCGGGAGGTTGTGCCTTGCAGCGGGGTCAACACTAAGCTGTGAGGTGAAGAGAAGGAAGGAAAGAGGATTTGATTTTGTATCGTCGAGTGGTATGGTGTACAAGGTAGGTTAGGTAGGCAGGTATACTAAAGAGGTGAAGAGCTGTGTTGCGAGGTGAAGATTGTGTAGAGATTGTGCTGGCTATATGGGCGCGGGTGGAGTACGTAGGGTATAGGCATGAGTAACGGTGAATGTTGCTGGGGATACGGGGGAGATTGGATTAATGTAATTGTCTCGGATGTTTTTAGATCGTGCGGAGAGTTGTTTTAATGTTGTTGAGGTTGTTAAGTGCGATTTTGGAATGGAATTGCTACGTATTTTTAATTTTTGAAATACTGATTATTTTTATTATAGAAATTATAGGTGATTTATTTTTATATTTTTTGTATGGAGTTTAGCTAAAATCACCATGAAATAGTAAACAAGAATTCTAAAAACTTGTATAAACAACTGGTAAACCAACCGACGATTTACACCGGAATGGGGAAGAGTAAAAGCACTAAACAGCTTTTCTAGATTTAAGATATAGTTATATTAAAATTATATTAAAATCACAATATTCATTTTATTTAAAAATGTATAAACTCAGGTAAGTTTTACCTAAGATTTTCTTAAATTTGAAACAGATTTCTTTAAATATAGAAAATTTTCCTTCCATTTATATAAATTTTAAAAAACAGTGTGTTCGAATTTAATAAAGAACAGCATACTGCTTTGCTAAATAGTTACAACATCATCATCGTACAAAAACAAACTTCAGTCAAACCCAGGGACCTACCTCACAGTCCATTCTCTGTGCAACTTCTCTCTCTCTCTCTCTCTCTCTCTTCTCTTACCCATCTTATAATTGCGCGAATGCCAAGTCCACGGCAGACATGTCCGCAGACATATCCCAAGAGACTCGACAGACGAAAGAGGAGGAGTAGGAGGCGGTGGACAACGAAGTTCCCCAGTCTCACATTGAATTTCGAGAGAGAGAAAGAGAGAGAGAGAGAGAGAGAGAGAGAAACCGCGCGCGACGTAACGGTGCGTCGTAGAATCCCTTATCCGATCAATGCCGCCACGACGGTGGGAAGTCCATGCTGTACTAGACCCCGGAAAATATATATCGATCTGTCTGCGCGTCTATATACGTGTGTATATATATCTGTATATATGTATATACGCAGGTTGAAGAGTCGGGAACCAGTTATATCGTGTGTTACTGAGAGCGCGCGATGTCATATACGTATACGACGCCGATAACAATCTCAAAGTTCTGTCTCTTCGTGCTACCGCTCTGCATGGTTCACTGTGCTACCCTTTATTCCGATGGTTTATCTCTTCTCGGCAGGATCGCCGGATTCTTTTGTGATTTTCTTTTTTTCTCTCTCTCTCTCGGTGAGGCGTTCGCTCGTTAACCCACGGGACTATTGTGACATCTGGGTTTTGGATCCGAAGGGATACGGTAGCCGTGGAGGATGTGCGTGTATATATGTGTTAAGTGTGTATGTATATACGTGGAAGATACGATGAGAATGGTTAATGATTTCGTGTAATTGATGTTGATATGGAAATCTCAATTAAAGGTTTGTCGCACTAGTGGTTACAATCGTTTCTTTTTATTAAAGATTAAACGTAACTAAGAATTAAAGTGATGTAATAGTTATTTGTAAACGGATTGATTAATGTCTATAATGATAAATTGAAAATAAAAATAAATAAATATTACATTAGAATAAATATCTTTATTTAGTAACTTGTAAAAACACCAAAACAAGTTTTATCACCCGATCAATGTATCATTCGTTTTGTTCTTATTCGCCGTGTGACAATGTCTATACCCCGAAAGCAGTAAAAAACATAAACAGTGCGAAATGCTGCGCAATAAGACTCTTAAGGAGATTTCCGTCTTCTCCGATTGAGACGACGGAACATACAGCGAGAGAGAGAGAGAGAGAGAGCTAAGCTATTCCAAGGGTGGGAGTGCGACGAGACTTGATCTTTCGTTCCACAGATTTTTTCGTAGAATTGGCGCCGGTTCAAGCGACTGTTCGACCGACTTCCATTCCATTCTCGAAGCGACGCGGCATCCATTTGGTCGAACAAGGGAGTGACGATTGATTCGGGGAGTAAGAAGAGAAAGAGCAAAATGACTTTGATGTTATGGTTTTCACAGTGGAAAATAACAGCGGATTTATCGTATGACTCACCAGTTTACAAAGTAACAGCTTTCTTTTCATTTTGTCGAATGGAAAATGCATGCCCAGTTTTTTTTTCTTATTACGAGAATATAGCTAATTAAAGTTGAATATAATTATTTAGAAAAAAGTACGAGGGAACAAACGATGATGATCGTATAGGTATATAACGACTTTTATAATTGCAAGCCCATAGGTATTTAATTTTTCCAACAAGAAATAAATTTTATGGCTTGTTGAAATTTGTAAAACAAACGCATGGCCATTAAAACAATAATTTTAATTAGCGGCGAGCGACATTTATTGCACGTGAAAGGGGGAGGGGGAGGGGGAAAAAGCTCATTGAATTTTAATGATCTGACGGACGGCTGAATTGGTTCGCTCGCTCGCGCGCGCGTATATAGTATAGCGGGACGAAGAATCGATCGCGTAGGCGTTCTCGCGACGACTTTTTCCTGGCAGTAGCAACGACGGCAGCCAATCTCAAGTTTTATTCTATTCTCGAAGATCTGATTTTATATATATATATATATATATATATATATATATATATATATATGTATATCTAGCTCATCGGGTACTATAAAAATTCTTTATCAACAATGAACGATCGCACCGGTGCTAAATTCCCAGACGTTCAATTATGCACTTTGATTTATCCCCGTTGATTTGTGAATCACTATACGTATATACACGGCGAGTGAATGATCACGCTGATTGTGTAATATAAGTAAATAAAACGCTACGGTAGTTTATGAATAAATTATTGAGCCAAGCATTATGCAAATGATCAATGGAAAATACGTTTATGCATATGCTGTTGGAATAAAATTCGCCCTGGTAAAATCGGAAAATAAAAGAGTTTCACATGAATATTACGATGCATCCGTGTAATTCCTGTTATTAATCACGCGTAGACTAAAATACGGAAAAAAACGATTAATTTTAGAAAAACCGTTAATTTTCACACTTTCATTGATACTCCCGCTGATAGGTAAACCACCGTGTTTGTATATATAACCGCACGATCCGCAAAAAGTACGTGAAAATAACGTGAGGGCACGCTTATCAAAAGAACCTTCCACACGACAAATTGCCTGCGACCGCTTCTTCCTCCTTTCGATACTTCATCCACAACAGCAAAGAAAACACATGCGATCCTCGCATCGCCGTACATTACAGCACCTTGCGCGCGTGCGAGTAAATCCGGTGTCCCTTTAATTACCAGGTAATTAAGAAAAGCCGCAACGCGACGACGAATATACTCTCCGCGTATACGCGTAACTCTGTATATATACAGAGCAGCAGAGGCTCGCGAGGATTTATGGTGGCGATCGGGGAAGGAGATTTTCTCTCTCTCTCTTCTATAGCGGGGCAAAAGAGAGAACGAGAATGATCGATGGCGATAGATGCGCGGCCGATCCACGAAAGAGCCTGGCGCCCGGTCGTTGGCTTCGCTGACTGCGTGTATGTAAGCAGCGATCGTAAATCACGAGTCGTTACATTAATCAAATAATAAGAATCGACGTATTGAGACGTTAGGTGTGTACGCAAGGAGATGCCGCTGTGGTGTTCGGTCTAGCTTGTATGTATAGAAGAGTAGATGCGCTCCGAGTAATTGCATATAGGGTCGTGGAGCTGATAGTGTCCGTCAACGCGGCTATATACTGCAAATGCGAGAGTGATTTGAGATTTCGGTTTTGCAAGGCGAATCGGGGGTATTGTTGGTATTACGTGGATGGGGAAGAAATAGCTTGGAAGATCCTCATCACGCTAATATGTGAATTTGTATAATAAAATAAATGTCAGTTTTATTGTATATTTAAAATTCTATGTTAAGTAAGTGATGGCTAAAATCTTTCACGACAATTACACGGTTTGATTGGTTGTTGTTGTTAATTAAATTGGTCTATATAGAATAAGCACCGAAATCTGATGTGTTTGAATTTTCGAGATTGTTATGTATAATTTATGTTTCATTATTCTATAATTTAAATCGATTAAAATAAATTTTAAATTGAAACTAACTTGATTATGGTAACTATAACATATCAAATTCATATATTATTTATAGAAATAATAAATTAAAATAAAATATAATAAAAGCCACACACCTTATTATTTTGCTATAACTTTTGTAAAGGTGCCAAAGTGATTTAATGCGTCGAGAATGTTCTAGTTTTCCAATATGATTTACTTCCACTGAAAAATTTAATGTCTTTTTCCACGTTTTATATAACGCAAACAACTGCCTATCATCTCCATTCCAATAAAAATTACTTTTAAACTTAATAATAAAATGTTTCGAACAAAAAAAAAAAACTATTTTTATTAAAACCAGAATATAAATATATACAGTTTTTCAAAAAACATAAGACACAAAATTGCCGCCAATTCAAACCGAGTCACACACGATACTTTGAATGCAATTACGCGCATTATCCTCGGATAATACACTATGTTTACGAAGTACGAGAAAAACCTATAAAAACGCATTCCGCCGACTATATATACAACAGCCCACTCTTGCGCGTCAAAAAGGTGCGCGTGTCACCGCTGGCGCGAAATAATTTACGGCCATTCGCGCAGTAGCAGACCTAATCATTAGCTCTCGCTTGGACTCGAAAAATAAACAACTTCACTCGCGCGGGTATATAGCCACACTCGCGACTACTGTTCTCCGCTTGCGCGCGCGCGTGCGCGCTAAGTGCAATCGGCATTTCTGCATATATAAATGCTTTTCAACGGAGAAAGAAGCGAATCCGTGTGTGTGTGTGTGTGTGTGTGTGTGTGTGTAGAGCGGAAGTCGAGTGATACAACGCGTGCGTGCACTCCAAGAGGCGGTGCGGTATATATATGTATATATATACAGAGCGTAGGCAGAGAAAATCGCGCGACGATCGCGGCTAAACGCAGCGCACACGCGCGTGGATACACTTAGCAGCGCGTTGACGTCGTCGTCGTCGTTGTTTCTTCCGCCTGTGAAATGCCGGGAATTAGAGACGCCCTTTTTATACTGCTTCTTGACGATGCGAGTGGTTCTGTTGACGAGGCAGTGTTTTTTCTTTGCGTTTGTTATATGTTTTTTTGGAGCGATGCTCTTTTCACTTTAATTTTTATTCGTTTATTGAGATTATAAATGTAGATGAGTAGAACATGGTTTTGTTTCTTATTAAATGATTATTTTACTTCTTTGATCGGTTGAAGAACTGATAATGCAAACATTTATTAAATCATTTTTTTAACGAGAGGGAAGATGATGATGTAATTGTCAAAGAAAACAAAGTCATAAATAGAAGCTATCAACGATTTGAAATAAAGAAGACATTCGTTGGATGCAAAATGTTAGCGATAAACGGAACTGATAATGGCTCGCGATTATTTTACCAAATGGCGCCTTTAAACGTGACGCTGAAGTATTACAGAAGCTCAATACAGCGATTGTTTCGTAAGTGCAGGTTTTATGTTTTACTAACTGCCGGTATCCGGTATTATCTCGGTATATAGAAGATTACAGCAGCACACACTTCTGAGAAGGGAAAATATCTTTCTTTTTGCCCGGAGCTTAGGGATTTCTTTCGTGACGCTGAAGCTATATATACGTCAAATTATACCTCAAGCATCGTTCACTACCCCCTATTCTACCCTTGTTGTTTCATTGCAAACTTACCATCGATCATCTTTGTATACTTTTTCAAAACTAACCACCTATATAAGAACATACTGTCCATTATATTTTTGAATGAAATACACATTTTTTCAACTGCTTTCTATTTTATAGTCCATCACAACCCATCGTTTAGAACAACACCGAGAAATCTCAAACTTTCGACAGCCGTATCATCACCTTTCCACATTGACATCTGCAATAAATGTAAACACATAAAACCAAACCTCCACGAAACATCTTCTTATTTCAGCGAACCGGCAGCATTAAATGCCACGGCTACATTGCAGATTCCTGTTTCCCTCTGTATAAAAGCAGCGAAGGCTTCGTGTATATACACCATGCAGCTCTTTCGTGCTCTCATCGCATTCTCGTCCTGCGCTAGCGAGGAACACGACAGCTGGACAAGCTCACGGTAGCCGGTGTGCGCACACGCGTACAGTAGGTTTATGGAAGGACTGATTGCTCCGCAGTGCCGGTGTACTTAAGGGGGAGGAGGATAATTAGTGTAGCGAGCGAGACAAGTATTACTTAAAGGAGCAAGCGAGCGAGTGAGTGAGAGAGAGAGCTATTTGAATTTTTATTGCGCTTTGCTTTTTAAAAAGTTTTGTCCGCGTGTGTGGCCAGATGTACACGAAAATTACAGCGTACTTTGATGCAGAATAAGACGGTTTCTTAAAATTTTACGGCTATATAAAATAGTTATACCAGTGAAATTTTAACAAGAAACTGTTCTTCGCGTGTAACTGTAAAACTTGCTATTTTGATGAATTTTTTAATTTTAGAGTTTACCTAATTAAAATATCTATTAAATGAATGATTTGATGATCTTTGGTTCATAATATTACATTAGCACAAGAAAACAACGTAACGGAAGACGTTAAATTCTAGCAGCGTAAAAAAGATAGAAAATCCATTGAGCCTTTATATAAATACCGCCTGAGAATGCGCGTCAAACAAAACCATTTAAACCTATCGAAACGAGCGCACATCACAGTCCCCCCGCCAAAGCAACCATTCAGATACACACCCATTCCGATACGTTGAACTCTGACCGCGGCCTAAAAGACAGTGACGCATCGCTTCCCATTGCGATCGTGTCTCGGGTGGCAAGTGCACTGACACCATACTATGCACATACGTATACTTACGAAGGGCGCGTAGAAGAAAAGTGGCTGCGGGGCCAAACACGAAAAAGCCGTATGCGAGATACGCAGAGAGAAGAAAGAGAGAGAGAGGAGAGAATAAAAGGAACGCGCAATGGCGTGGGCGTCTTTTTGCGAACGCGCGCGCGCTCCACTTTCGGTACCTTCTTTTTCTCATTCCCTGCGCACGCTTTCTCGATACTCCTCCTCCAACGCGAGGGCGAAAATAACAGGCGCGCGCCCGCATCTCTTTCTCCGCTCCATTTATCCCCTCGGCGCGCGCGCGCTTTGGGATCGAAAGATCGGACGACTAAATATAAACAAGCGGAGTGAGAGTCGCTCGCGCGTTCGCGAAACCCCAAGAGTGTAGTAGTCGCTTGATGCACTGATTTTATTTTGTCTTGCTCTAATGCGTATACGCTTACCTATATATTTGCCTACCGAATGAATATATTGATCGTGGATATGAGTTTCGGTATTTTTTCTGTTTCTAATATTTTTTACATTTTTATACATTAATGGATTGACAACGCTATAAGTGAGAACAACAGATACGATATTTACTTCCTGTATCGAGAGCCTGTGACGACACTGTGAATATTTTGGAAAAACGCATCGAGAAAGAGCTTAAGAGTAATATATTTATAAGGCCGGCTCTCGGGCGAGAGACAATAGTGCCATAACTCATAATAGCGTCGCCCAACGTATTATACTATCGATGAGGCCGTGAAGGAAGCCACGCACTCCATGAATGTCAATGAGCTTTCAAACAATGGTCCAGACTGCTTGATACAGCCTGATCTATGCTTCTTGCTTAACCGTTCAGAGAACTTCATGGAAACTTTTTTTTTCGTTGCCATTTTATTCATCTGTGAAATTTTTATCAACGTGCTGTTTTACTTTTGTTTAATTTAGAAAAATTATTATTTTATTGAGGTTATGGTTTTTTATTGTAAAATACACTCAGATTGTATTGGTAAATTTAATAATATTTACTTCTTACATTATTATGACGTTGTTACAAATTATTACGTAATTTAAAATAAATTTACAAGACATACATAACTTGAAAAAAAAAGTAACGTATGAATACTTTTCACATATTTTTAAAGTATTACTGGTATTAGCAATGTAAAAAAACATTAAATAAATAGTGACGAGTTAAAAAAGACGCAAGAAACAATAAGTACCATGTCAACAATCATTCTTGTAACGTAACCACATGTTGCAAAATGTTTCGACATTAACTTGTCTTGCAGAGTTTCACGCGCTTCGTGCTCGGCAACGTTTAGCGTATGATAATTCACTACGGCCTCTTCTCCGAATTCACTTTGACACCACATCGGCAATGCTCACTGTACTTCTGCATCATGCATAATCGCCGAGAGCGTTGATGCACTCTCTTCACGCGTAATAGAGCTATCACATCGTGCAGTTGCTTGAGTATTCATTGACTAACGACGCGCGTGAGACTCGAATCTCTAAAGATTATAAACATGTGTTATCTACATGATTTCATGGTAAATAAGAATTATACAAATTACTTGATTGTATAATCAAAGTGATTGTTTTGCTAAGTAAAAACTGTTTAACACATGGTTTAAATCAATGTTTTAGCTATAAATTATACAAAAATTTTTACTAATATTTATACTAATTATTTTTATTCACGTTCTTAACTTTTCTTATTTGTAATTTATCTTCGACAGAAATAAAGTAATCAACATATAAAATAACAATAAACGATTCTATGCCGTAACCTTCATTAAAAATTATTTTATTTATTTTTGGTTCGTCTACTTTTATTTTAGCTTGTTGATTTCGTGGCTTTATGATGCTTTCAAATTTTTATTAAATGAAATTTTGTAAAAATTGATAAGATATGTTTAGTTTTTTCATACTATTTAACTAGCAATAAATGAAATAATAATTAAAGTTTGGAAAGATAACATCTTAAAGTACTCTATAATAATGCTATTCGAAGTTTCTGAATCAATGTCTGAAAAATATTTATTATCTTGTTTAAATATTTACAATTATTATTATTAAAATTAACAAATAATCTAACTTTACTCAATGTGGAATGCTAAGCTTACTGAAATAATTAACCAGTTACCAGCATAACTTTATTGCTATAACTATGGTATATATAAAAATCAATTGTTTATAATTATGTATGAACATATTATGCAATTGTATATAGTTAATATACTACAAATGATAGCATAGTAAATTTAACAATCTAATTTCATTATAGAATGTTTAATTAGATTGTAATTTATTTATTGCTATGTATAAGTATTATGTTTGAATTAATTATCGGCCCAACTTTCGTCGGGCACTCAAAAAAAATTGGTCATCAGACTCATCAAGTGTTCCCCTCCACGGAAATCTTTAGTAAAAGGCGAAAGATTTATACGTGTTATGAAGGGAAACCAGAGTAACGATAGTCTGCTACCTGGCCTCTCTTATCCCCTAGAGGTAGTATTTTTACTTGCAGTTGCCAAAAACCGTCAGCCATCTGGCGGACAGTATTCGCATTATTGTGAGGAAGCGGAGCTAGCAGAGCTATTGATTTGAATAGCTACAGGCGCTCGTAACATTAGTTTTATATGATCCGAAATAAATTGTTTATATTGTTGTAGCATTTTATAATGTTTTTAAATTATTTTAGTAATTAATAGTCAAATATTTATTACATGATTTGTTTTTAAATTACTAATATGATTTACGATTGCACTCATTTTTTTTTTAATCTTTACTTTTAAAATCATTTATAAATTATTGAACAATATTGGAAATATTGATAAATAATAAATGTTATTAATTATAAAAATTTTTTATCAAGTTTTTATAATATTGTTTTTTAAGTATACTTAATATACCTTTAAGTAAATGAAAATGGTAAATATTAATTGATTGGATAAACTGTTAATTTAAATAATAAATAATAAACATGTTTGCTTTTCATTGTTAAAAAAAATTATATTTATTACTAGTGGAATGAGTAATTTAATTTTGTAATGATTATAATACATGTTTTCGTTAAAACTATAGGTATAAACTTTAAAATTAAATAACAATTTTGCGAATGTATTTAAATAATTTTGTCATTAAGAATAACTTTTATTATTAAAAATACAAAAATTATTTGGATTCGTCCCACGTTTTGATATAATAAGAAGACTTGCACTGTATCACACATCACCGTCATATCTTGCCTGGGCATAACTTTATATAATAGATACATCACCACGATGGATTTACTCATAAGCTACTTTTATAATGGCTAATGTGACCTTGGCTAGTGTACTCCCACGTATAGATTCAAGTCATTTAACATCGACAAAGATAATTAATTTTTTGATAAAAATGTCGAAAGTCTTTTGGGTCGCGTATAATATTGTGCCACTGAGTATACGATATATTGTTTTTATAAATCCAATGATTTTGCCAAAACTATTAACAATGAAAGATTACCAAAGTCAATCATTTATAGTACACAATTTAAACTTTCATTGAATTGGGAAAAGGTTATTTAGTCAAAATTAAATGTTTTTCAGCTTTTAATTACGAGTGGAATGCTTTGCACTCGTTTACCGTGATGCTGATTTGTATCTAACGAGAAATTAAATGGCGATTGATTGGTTCCATTGTTAATAAATAAGATTCCGCTTGCAGCCGAGTGAAGGCGGTTACGCACGAGCTCCGATTATTGGCTTTTTTCATGGCCAAGTTGTTTGACCGCGCGTGGTTAGTACTACGGTACATATAGAACGGGTGGTTGCACAATTCGATAGGGTAGTTTTTGCCGGTGCTTGTTCCTGGAAACGAAAAAAAAAGCAAACATAATTAAGCTTAGTGCAGTTTCGAGAACGATGCTGCTGATACATAATAAAAGTTTTAGAACGTTAAAAAGTGCAAGCGATCGCACGTATAAAAATATCGTAAATCACAATTAACAAATTAAAAATATTAACTGTAAATATATAATATATTTTTACTAGTATCTCGGTACGTTCAATATCAAGTAAAAAATGATGAGGACATTCATCAAAGGCCGTCCACGTCAAATCATCTTTCGCCCATTCACAACAATCGTGCGCACAGTTATTAAATTAATAAAAAAAAAGAAGTCGGAAAATGGGTAAAAAAAGAAGCGAAGCCAGCTCTCTCTCGTCCTTTTAAATGCTGCAAATGAATTATGGCCGATGCGTAGATAGTAGAAGCGCGGCTGGCGCAAAAATCTCAATTCCAATTTTTTCCGTGACGAGCGACGCTCATTTCTCTTCAATCTTTAAAGACCGATGGCTTCGCTACATAATAAACTCTGGGCCTCTCTCTCTCTCTCACTCCTTCTTCCCCCCCCCCTCTCCTTTTTTCTTCTGTTGTCCCTTTAACGGACTCCCCGTTCATCATTCTCATTTCTTCTCTATTTTCTCATTCTCCACTTCGCTTCGTACGCGCGCTTCTCTCCCTTCTTTTCATTCTCTCCTCTGCGTCTCTCTTCTTTTTCTCACTGTGGGTTCATAGAGCGAGTGAGCGAGAGAGACAGAGAGAGAGAGAGAGAGAGAGAGAGACACACATCGCTTAGAGTCCTGGCAGTGCCAAGTTTGCGACCGGTCAAAGGTCGAGCGTACGATGCGTCGCGCGCGCGCGAGGCTCATCTTGCTTCTGTCATAAAAGAGCGCGAATGCGCGGAGGTGCGCAAAAAAGGAAGGTTTACGCGCGCGCGAGTCTTTTGTCTGGCGCATCATTTCGCGAACGCGGAACAAATCAAATCGTCTGAATGATGCTATTCCCGTATAGCTTCGATATTTTTTTTTTCGTAGTGCTATTCGGTTGATGAAAACATCCTATCGTAGAACGTTTTATTAGAGAGAATAGTATTATATATTATCGTTATTTATAAATTTATGCAATAAAATATGTATGTGTTAATGTTTAACTTAAGCAAAACATTATTGTTATTTGGAATAATTTTTCATTTTAAGGAAACCGAATAAATTTTCGTTTCTGGTATTGAATTGGCTTAGGTTATCTACTAATGATTATCTTTTTTTATATACTCTTTTATAGAAGTTTTAGTAACTAAATATTTGTTGGAATTTTCTATTTTTACAAGGAAAGGATTCTTTGTTTTTAATATAACTCATTACTAATTTAGTATCCAATATTATTAAATATTTAAAAGTAAAAGAATTAAATATCTTTTTTCATTAGAAAAACCATTTCTCACATAAGTATCTACCATCGATAAATGCAAACATTACAAGACCATCTTCGATCTCCATAATACCGCAATAAGTACCATACAAACGAAAAGTCACACGCCGCGATACTTTCCCGGCGATCATCTGAAATTCCCATTACTTTAGCAAAAATCAACGAAGCAAAAGAAAAAAAACCTGCCAACACATCTCGGTTATTCAACGCACGCTTGACTACCATATCCAAAGACAAACAAGCCTCTCTCTCTCTCTCTCTCTCTCTCTCTCTCTCTCTTTCTCTTTCGCTCACTCGTCCATTGTGAAAACCTCTTTTAGCTTTTTCCTACTATCCACCATATAAGCAGCTTCCCCGTGCAGCACGCGTTACACAACGATCTTTCTCTCTATATACGCGCGTACTATACTCGCACCCACAAATAACCCATCCTCTCTCTCTCTCTCTCTCTCTCTCTGTATAAATCCACACCATACACATACATATATACTTTTCACATTCGTCGTCGTATACGTATATTACACATATATACGCATACACATACTCAACTCGCGCGACTCCCCGCGCGGTGCGAGCTTGTCAAAGATAGGTAACTACGCGCGGCGCGTATTCAATGCTGATTCGCCGCTACCGCCCGCGGTATATAGTAGTATAGCAGTAGTAGTATACCGCAAATACACACATACTGCGCAGTCGCGCGACCTAATCGAGAGTGCGCGAGAGTAATTGCACGAATGGATCATCGACGCAGGTGGTGATCGATACCGCGTATATATACTGTGGAGAACGCATGCAAGTTGTGCCTCCTGCAGTGGCACACACCGCGTGTGTGTATATATACAAATATATATATAGAAACTCGTCGGTATACCGATGAATTCATTTCGCTTGGTTTGCTCGTAAATGAGTCCCTTGACGATAATTTATCTAAATTTATTGGACGCGGTGCGCGGCGGCTCTAGCGAGCGCGCGAAAAAACGCCAAGAGAGGCACGTGCGCGCGCGCAACCGCTTCATTTTGCATTCTGGGGAATTCCGTAGATGGAGGCGAAATTACGAGAAAGCAGCGCGGGGTGCGCGTGCGTACTGTGAGTGTATAGTACGTATATGTATACGGTAGCGATCGTCGTCGTTGGTTTTGTTACATATATGTGTGTGTGTGTGTGTGGATGGTGAGTGAACGTGCAGGTGTGCGACGCGAGGTTGCTTGGTTTATGAGGTTGCGAAATTGTTGGTATTTTATGAGCCGTAGGATGCGAATGCTAATCTTTTGATTACCGCGGCCAGTTTTGAGAAATTTGTGCAAATAGGGGACACTCACGTGGGCTCGCGTGTTCGATGTTGTTTTGGTCTTGGAGAACGTTGATTTGGTTTGTTTCAATTACGTTTATGAATTTTTCAGTATTCTTAAGCAGCAGTGTGTGTTTATGTACGATAAGGCCTTATATTTTGGCTTTAATTATGCATAAATTTCTGAATGTCAAATTAGCATCATGAATAATATTAAGTATAAAGTTACTTACGTGTGTATGATGAATAATTTTACTCTGTCATGTTTTGTTTTAAGCAAACATCTTATAGATGAAAATGCATTTTCGCGAGAAAAGATGATTGTATCTTATTGTATTGTATCTGGGGATAGATTTTTTTTAACCAATTATTTTATTCTTTTAACATAAATATAAAATAAAAATTGAATAGAATTAACGATAAAAATATTAAAATATTGACCGTACTAACTTAAATTTAAAAAAAAAACTAAATATTCTATCTTCGAAAAATTATTACTCAGTCATACCAGATACATTTACAAATTTAATGTCATAATTCTCGGATCATTTATATCGCATTTTTATGATTTATCACTCATATAAAACTTATCTCACTGCTCTGACCATTTACCATACAATCTTCCCCTCTCGTCACGAGCATATAATTGATTACACAAACCCCCTCGACACCTGTCCGTTTAAAACAAAACTTTTCGGCGAACAATTTAATTTCGAAGCAACGCACAGATCGTATTCTTTCATTTTTCCTTTTCTCGCATCTTTTGAACTCTCTTTCTCTTCTTCCTTCGTGAGATATCACGATCGCGCGCCACACGAGAAAAATGAACGAGGTACAGGCCAAGCGATCGGTAAGTTTATTAGGAAAGAGGGGCAAGACAGCAGCACGCGTGTATAGCGAGAGAAAGAGAAATGGAGAGAAAAAAAATTAAGAGACGAGCGCGCTTACAAGCAAGTGCAAGATCGAACTCATCCATATTAACCCGTCGAAGCCGCGACGGTGATGTTGATCCTTGGTTAGTCTTCCGGGTGCGTGTAAGTCTTTTCATGGCGATTCGACGGATGGACCACCTTCTAGCTGTCTTCGATACGACATAACCTCGCGATCGCCATCGCGTCGATATATTCTTTCGTTTTTATTTTATCTTCGTTCTTCAAAGTACCGCAATGTCTTGTTCGCGGTGATGGATAATAAGATGAAGTATATTGACTTTATTCTTTTCTCCTGTAAGATGAAAAATAATCGTTGTTCACGGAGCTATAACCAATATTATTTTTGGTTAACGTTGATTTATTATAGATTTTTTATCTAACACCTGTAGGTCATATCACTATATGTTTAATAATGACCATTCGAATAATATAAACTTGAAAACCAGTATATACTGTAAATGTATGTAAACCAGCGTCGTAAAATAGAACGGCAAAGTAAAGCGGAAAACTGTTTAGAATAACCCTCGAGAATCTTAAAACGTAAGAGGAAACGGTACCCAAATTATCCGTACACCCACGTAAAAGCGCATTCATTGCTCACGGTACACAACTCCGCGCACATATACACATCGTCAAGTGCGACTTATGAACCGTGTGCGCTTACACTCAGCTCACCTATGAATAGTTATTTATTGTAATTCAGCCTACTTAACGACGACGCGTCACTTTTTTTTTCTTCTTTCTCCGTGCAGCAGCCTCCGGTCGCGACCGTACGAGAGCGCTTGTATATATATACATATATACGCATAAACGCGCGCGTAAAATTTTCTTCGGCCTCGCGGTTCACGCGCGTCGATCGTTTATCTCACTCACTTCTCAGCAGCATATATATCGTGGTTGTATACATATATATCTATATATAAAGAAGAAGGGACATTTGCCTCAGCTCATCTGATTAAAGAGATTATTTCCTACGATTTTTCCGCTACTTTCTAATTTACTTGTTAGCATACGTGTGCGCGCGGAGTGAGCGTAATTTTTCTCACGTAGGGATGGAAAGGTCACGAAGGATATGTTTGCCACGTTATATACCGTCGCGAATGGGAATGGAAAGCGCATGCGCAGTGGCCGTCGTATAGTTTACGCTATGGGACACTGTGCGTATATATGTGTATATATATATATATATATATATATATATATATATATATATAGATGCTGGTAACTTTACGTAAACGGTATTCCCAGCTTTTTATGCAAGCGAGAAGTCTAAAAGACATGTTTATGCAAATACAAGGTATTGATATCATTACTAATTTGTACTTTGAAGGAAGTGATCAAGATAAGTGTTTACAAATTAAAGGGAAATTTGTTTGCTATAACTTTCCAGTTGAGCAATGGATGCGTGTAATTTACGCATTATCAAACGAAACGAATTGAAAGTCTGTTAAATTTTTTTTTTTGTTTTTTTTCCGATCGCTTCGGTAGATTGCGAATGAAAAAGTAAACTAATTATAAAGTTTATCTGTATACGGTTGGCTTTTTTTTTTTTCAAAAGTTGGAAAGAATGTAAATTAAAGAATTAAAATCTCCGACTGTGAGCATTTTTACTGATTTAGAAGTAAGTGTAAAATCACAGTTATTTATAAATAGTAAATCTTTTCGCTTATATACGAATCGAAGATATAACCTCGACGTTAATTTAACAAAAACGACCGGAATACCAGCATTTAAAAGAAAACGCTCATTATCTCGATAAATTAAACTTCTTATTATATGAAAACGCATTCCCATTTATCTAGATAATCGCCTCAACTATAATACCACAACGAATTCAAAGTCCCCGGCGATTACTTCATTACTTCACCGGCAAAAATGCACTAATAAGTCGGCGCTTATAGTCTGTGCTATCGATAAACAACCGGCGACAAATATCCGACAATTTCCGTCGAACTGCGCCGTCAAAGAGATCAATCTTCTCCTTCGTATATATACGCCTTGCAAAAATGTACCGTAGGTATCCTAGAGGAAGAATCCTGCCAAAAATGTCGCTCTTATTAGTGCACGCGCTCGCTCTCTTAATTACATAATTAAATCAAGAAAAGCCCGCACCGCAGAAAGAATTCTCTCTCCCCGCGTACGCTCGTGCTCAGCTCTTCCTCATTCCACACTCGCCTCGCATTCTCCATTCAACGTACTCTCCCTCTCCTCTCTTTCTCTTTCTCTCTCCCTTTTATCCCCTTTATAATAACATCCCATACACCTTTCAATATATCCCCTTATCTTCTCCCCCTTCTCTCTCTTTTTACGCACTATAAAAGCATCTCTCTCTCTCTCTCTCTCTCTCTCTCTCTCTCTCTCTTTATTACCGTAGCCATTTTCGTCGTCGTCGGCGCGATTTCATTCTTCTTTCTATTAATTTCCCTACGCGCTACCGGCTAACGCATTTCCCCTTTTAGATGCTGTGTGGGCAGGAGAGTTGCTCTTTCTCTCTCTCTCTTTCTCTGTCTCTGCGCCCTACATGGAAACGAGTCGTTAACGCGTTGTCGTCGTCGTCTCGCACTGCACTGGACAGCTCGCGCCGCGTATAGTATACTTACTGGCATTGTTGGCGCCTGCAAGAGTAGCAGTCGGCGACCGGGACAGGAAAGTGTCCTCACCCTCGCCTCTGGCGAGAGAGAGAGAGAGAGAGAGAGAGAGAGAGAGAAGACGGTGAGCAGGAGGCCTTATTAGGTGCAAAAGGAGGTGAGCGCTGAGGCAGGAGATAAGAAGGTGGCTTCCAATGGTTGCGTGCTGTGAGGAAACGTAAATGGTGCGAGGTCTTCTTCTTGGATATACATTGAGGGATTTTAAGTAATTTTTAATCTAGTACAGTGTACCTAGAAATCGACTGTTTTCAGGTAATAAAGTTCGGGGTTTTTGGTTAAATAGTACATTAATAATATATCATCAATCAAAATCGGTGAGTAGTGTAAAAAGTAGATTAGGGTAAAGAAAAATACTACGTAATTCATGTACCATTTCTCCCATATT
Organism: Torymus tubicola; assembly: GCA_035583055.1. Lineage (NCBI taxonomy): Eukaryota > Metazoa > Arthropoda > Insecta > Hymenoptera > Torymidae > Torymus > Torymus tubicola. The sequence continues at coordinate 19,023,798 of JAWWEQ010000001.1, forward strand.
GACTTAAAAATATTCTAATTCATTTTTAAAATATTAAAATATGTTTTTCATCGCAGCAATCTAAAAACTAAATTTATTTACAATAAAGCTTAGAATTAGAAATATACGACAAGTATTTAGTACGTATGCAGTACACAAGACAGTAAATTTCAAAAAGTCCATTTCACTCTACTTCGACGTCACTAATCGAGAAAAAAACTCGAAGAATCCCGTCATCACTTACGTAACAAAGCGAAGCTTCCCTCGCAACTCCATAAACACATCTCAACCGCAACAGCGACCCAGAGGAGAGCGCACAAAAGAAAGAGAGAAAGAGAAACAGCTAACACACGCCCAATACAACGAAGTACCGACGGGCAGTACTCGCTACGCTGTGAGGCGAGCCACAACGCAACCGAGGCGTTTCACGTAAAATAAAGGGACCATAACCCCGCGCGCGCTCGAGCTACTTATGTACATTTAAGATAACGTACACCTCCATTGTGCTTGACTGCTCACCTCGTAGCCGCTTTAACTTCTCTGAAACGTTAGGCTCCTCGCCGCACTCGCACAGCTACGTTTATAAGAGACGTTCCGCAGCGGGCGTTGCTACCGCCGCCTTCGCCACTGGATTGGCAGGACAGTAGGCGAGCGTGGAGACAGCCACGTGCTCTCTCTCTCTCTTTCTCTCTCTGTGTAAGTATAATACAAAGAGGAGAACGGAGTGGAGGGAATCGGAGCGAAACTGACATTCCCCGCAGGGGCGCATTCATGCCAATAACTGCGGTGCGGATCGTAGTATAGAAGGACACGAATGAGAGGGAGAGCGCGAAGATAAGAATCCAGTGGAGTTGAAGGAGAGCGGAGGATATAGAATTATTGTGCGGATGGGAGGATGTGTGGGTCGGTACGCGAGGATTGAGGATCGAGGATACAAGGAGCTAGTGGAGGCTCGATCGACGTTGTTTATGTGTCGAAAGAGAAAGAGAAAGAGAGAGAGAGAGAGGCTGATGTGCGCTTTTGTATATACGAGGCGCATTGATTGCGATTGAGTTGTATGAATGAAAATGTATATATACAAAACGTTTGTTACGCACAATATCAATTGGGATATGAAGAGACAATAAATGTACTAAAATTTATAGGTACCTATATGATATTTTTCGTATTTTATATACGTAAGATTTATATTGATCAAATTTATTTATATTTATAATTGACATGGGTAATATTTAATATTCTGGATATAAAGGAAGAACGCAGGTAAAGTTATAGCTGGTAAATGTATATATGGTAAAGGAAAAATTGTTCTCTCTGGAAAGGGAACAAATGACAAAAAGTAGGAGAAAAAAAGCGCGGCGACAGCGGGGACTTGGACTATTTACCGAGTAAGGTAATAGAGATTCTTACACAACCCTGAAATACCAAACTCGTTATCGCGATAATGCACGTCTCTTGTCTTATCTTGTCCCAGTATCGATTTGCCTTGGCTACTGTTGTCCTAGTCAAGCCTGGAAAGTTAATGTTAGTAATTTACTTATTTTTTCGGCGACCCCTCCCCGTTCAAGTGCATACTTGTGCTTTAATGTTTTGCTTATCACGCAGAGATAAGATGGCAACTCGTAAACAAAGGCTCGTTATTTACAACGTATAAAAAATATTTTTATTTTGTAGAAATATTTTGAATCAAATAACCTACTCTGAATAAATCTTATTACTGTATAAGGTAACAGCGGTGATGTATTTGCAAGAACGATGATAAAACTTTTTTTCTCCTACCTGTGTTTACATACTTTCGAGTAAATTATAGTATTTTATTTTATAAAATTAATCAACAGAAATTACTTGTTATAAATAGCCACAGATATAATCTCGTACAAGCTAAACTCAAATAAGAAACGGGTTTTTCACAAATAAGATAAATTATCTTGAGCTTTAATAAACTTTTTTACGACCTTAGTATTACTAAAATTGTGTTCCACCATTTCGATATATTTTTCTTTCGTACACTTATGTTATGTACTTCCTCGAGCTCTCAAGTAGTAGTTTTATTCGATCACTTGCTTTTAGTGCATCTTCTTCCGCTTCTTGCCACATACAGAGTTTGAATTCATAAATTGATGTTTTTATACTATATTTATTCCCTCTTCTACTTCGGATGATAAAGCATTTTTTTATTTTTTTAGTATTTTATTATATAAATCGGTCTAATTCTTCTTTTAATTGTGACATCTTTATGTAATTCGAAAAAGTTGTTCATAGATTCCTTTTGTACAAAAATACTTTATATATACGAAATTAACTAACATATAACTCTAAAACTTCAGGTAGAGAAAACTCAACTTTCTTCGGATCTGTAGTTATTTTTTTGAATGAATTTTTATTATTTACTTTAACTTTCATTAGACCTATTTCTATATATGAATACAGTATCAAATTCCAATATACGTGTCAATAATTAAAATCGAGAATGATTAATTTTCTATAAATTTTAATAATTTTTAAGGAACTTTTTTTTAATTTCCCCTTCCCCTACTCGTTTCTTATACTACAACATTCAACCGGAAATTAAAAAACTTGCCCGCGTTCTTACTGCCTTCTCCCCATGCTTCCACTTCGCTTAACTCATCCTATCTCTCCCTCTCGCCCTCGCTCTTTCTTCCTCCGCCAATAAATATTTCTCGCGCTGGGCCCTATATATCCCCCTCGCACTACTCCTCCTCCTCTTCTCTCTCTTACACTGGTGCACTACAACCCTCCGCGTAAACCTTCGCGAGTATAGCAACCCGTACGCGATATCGGGTGTAGGTGCGTAATGGTACGTTCGTGTAACACGTCCGCCGGCAGCAGCAGCAGCAGCCTCACAAGGGAATGCGGTTCATTATTTTCCATGGCAGGTGAACCGCACGCTCCACATGTGTGTATGTGTGGATATTAACGCTGTAGCAAAGAGAGAAGAAGAGAGAATAAAAAGGGATGAGAGAAAGAGAGAAGCTGGGTAATAGCCAAGGTTGCGATAACGCATCGCGCACGCTCTCGTGGCGGAGGCGCCTGATAAGGCGCCCGCGCGCGAGCGTATATGCGTCTAGGAAGTGCGAGAGCGACGATATTTCGCGCTTGTATATATAGGTATATAGAGGACTGCATAGAGCGGAAGATGTGTATGAAATATGGGCGCATACGCTACGCTATGGAGGATGCCGACCGGGTGTATACTTATTTAACGTCGTAGAGGCGAGAGTTGAGTATGTGTGTATGTGTCTATGCAGTGCTTTTCGTTTTTTTGGGTGTAGGAAAGGACGAGGGGGAGGAAGAGAGTTGTGCGTGATGTTTGTTTTTCAATGTGTATGCGCAGGGGTATTTATTGGTGGCGCTTTGATTTATCGAGACGGCGGGGAACTTGCGATTCGTGCATGCTTGTATATTTATATTTAACATTTAATCTAATTGAACTTATCTAATTGAATTAGGGTTTAGAAAAGAAAGTTATTAAAACACTTACTAATGAATTTTATAAAATATTTAAAGAAATTTAATGTTATAGAGATAAGAAAACAAACGATTTTGAAAAAAAATTATATTATTTGTATATTTTAAAATTAAACTGTTTTAGTACATTTTAAGAATCGAGATTCACTGTAGTATATATAGGATATCTACCACAAAAGCCACTAATTTAAACTTCGCTAAAAAAGAAATCTAATCATAAAGCAGAGCGATACATTCGCGCAGAAAGCTTCTCGCTGTCAGAAAAATCAGCCGAAATTAATAACCTCAATTATCTCGGAAAATACAACGGCTCCTCTCGCCTCCTCTTAGCCTCTCCATAACTTTAAAAACCAAATAATTAACCTTAATCGCATTAATTTACTCTCCACTTACACCGTAATTAAACCCTCCCTGCACACTACCTATATATACACATATACGCGCACGCATATATACACGTTCAAGTATATACCCCCCGCGAAATTTTTGCGCCAACCCTATCTCCGCAGGCCGTAAAGCACTTGGGGGCCCTCGTAAGTTACGGTAGCGCAATAATCCCGCAATAAGAAGGTCGCTCCTTGGCGCAAGCGCGCGCGCGCGTATAACACACCGCGGACGAGAGCTAGGCGTGACTTGTGTACGTTGCATTATCGCCGCATGGACGAGTTATGGGGCACGCGCCAAGGATAGGATGTATATATATATATATGTACAAGGGAGAAAGGGAGAGAGAGAAATATCGGACGGGAGCACGAGTTATAACGTGCTAGGGCCACCTATACGTAACACTTGAAAGAGAGAGAAGAGAGAGAGAGAGAGAGAGATAGAGAATGCGCGAAAGATGAGCTCTATAGCTTGGGGAGGAGGGAGAGAGGTTTGCTTCTTTTGTGCAATTTTACGTTTATTAGCACTTAGCGAGAGCGCAAAGTGTGTTTGAGAAATTTTTTTCCATGATCGGACGGCGAAGAGGATTTATATACAGGAGTGACTGGTCGATGCTGGGCTCTGAATCATACCACTGCAGGTATGTGCGGGATATTACGCGCGCGCACGTGCTAACGCCTATATGGGCTGATAAAATTATTCGAGAGCTTGGTGAACTTGGCGAAATTCTTTGCTGAAAGAATGATTGGGGAGGATTGGAAAAAGGAGAGAGAGTGTGTTTAAGAGAAGAGCATAAATAGTGGTGTTGATGAGTTTGGAAAAAGTTAAATTTAGAGAGAATTATATGGGTAAGGTTTATTGTTGAAAATTTATTTTTACTAACTAAAATATATCAAACAAAATTTATTGCATATTACGGAACTAAAAGTTCAGGTGTTTTTACTTTATTTTTCGCAGCCGCTGATGAGTCTCAAATAATTATGAATTCTTGTGATATAATTACTTCTATTTTCCTAAAAATTCTTTAGTTTTTCAGCTAAATATAAGCGTTTGTCAGTTACAATTATTATAGGTGAATAGCAAATTCCTCTTTGAACACAACGAAGAATATTGTTACAAATGCAAGACATTGCATTCCACTAATTCATCTTCAGCAAGTTTGCTAATATTTTGCATTCATCGGCTTCATTTTTACCACCAATCTATATATATATATATATAAAATTTGCATATAAATGTAAAGAGGAAATAGAAACTATCGGCGACTAACGGCACGGGTACGCGTGTATGCGTATATAGAGGAAGTACGAGAAGAGCACTTAAAATTCAATTAAGAATATACAATGCGACAGATAGAAAGGCAATTTGTCTGCAGAAAATTTTCCTTTTCCCCCCGGAGCTACGTAGGAGTCCGAGAATGGCGGTGAAAGTCGCGCCGCGGACCTCGACGCACAACGATTTAATTCCGATTAATGGCTTTCCAATTGAGTTCGACGACGATTCTCAGTAGTTTCTCATGTATATATACCGTTCAGCCGTACAGAAGATGAATTCTGATACTTTTGATTAACGACGTATTCTTTTATTTTTTCAGTAATTAAATTTAAAGCGTAGAGTTTTTAATTGTCGTTATATATAAAATTACACGGAGTACTACCAAGGATCATCATCGTTGCAAAAAAATGTATAAAATTACTTTAATAAGGGAAAGTATAATATAAATACAAAATTATTAAATCACAATTAATTTTATGTTATTCTTAGAAGTGAGAGGATTAATTGTTCTACGAAACTTTCATGCTCAATTTCATATCGATCGCCACTCTACTTATAATAAAAAAACAAACCATTATAACATGTTTACATTATTCCCGCATTATACCGCAGTGTTTAACGAAAAAGTCAACGTTTTGTCGTTTGCACACTCACACGAGAAAGAGAGAAAACACGACGGACGCGTGGGCAGAGTCAAGGTGGTCGGGGCAAGAAATTCCTTATAGTCGTGCTTACTCGCACGCTTATATGTGTGTATAGATATATACGTGAGCGTACGCGCGCGCCTACAAATCGCGTACGCATGGAAAATAAACTTTGCTTATACCAGCAGTAAAAGGGTATAATTCGAGTTAGGATCGTTAGCGTTGCTTTTAGCGCCGAGATTACAATCACGGAAGCTTTACATTCGTATAGGTGCATTTTTGCGCATCCCACCTTAAGGAGAGAGAGAAAGAGAGTGAATGAAATATTGTGCCACGAGCAAGAGCGTGTTTGAGTTGTAAAACACGCGCGTATTATTAGAATCGAGAGCCGAAAATTTTTGCGCTTGTCCAAAGGGGTTTTATTTATATCTCGTAACTCGTTCTACCGGATATTTTAGTTCACGTGCGAGAGTACTTAACTATGAACTTCCAATTTATTCACTGCGCAGCGGTTGATAATTTCTGGTGGCAATTGTTGGAATACAGAAAACAATTACTATTGTGTACGATAAATTGCAAAATTATGGTTTACGTTTAAAACAAAAAATGTTTATGAATTTTACAATTATCGAATTTCATCACATTGTAAAGTGTAACTAAAATCCTTCCTTGACTATAGCATATAACAGCTACTTCACAACTGTCCACACTTACAAGTAATTTGAAAAACATAGCTACTCGACCAACACCGCAACATATCCATAAGCACCTCTTATCACCTGCCACTCTTCATTATAAAAAGCGCATATACACGCATACACACACGCACGCATATAGGAACGGCTAATAAACCACGATCTTAGTGTCGCGATCATTATTACCATAAATCTAACCACCATAAATTTAACCACCCAAACTTTTTCACCGCCGTTTAAAATACCGTAAAATATAGATAAGTCCGCAACGCGTATAGTTCAACCTCTCTTTCTCTCTATATATCTATCCCTCCCTCTCTCGCACTTTGTAAAATAACAAACGAGCTCTCACGCGAAAATTTATCGCCCGGCAAACGACAAATTTCAGCGCGCGTGCGCGCGCGCGACAACGCCCTTTTCCGCATAGCCACATAATTAGATCCGACATTGCAATGGTATAAGATTTTTACAAGCCGAGGCCGTTAGTCGTGCGCGGCTCGGCGCAAGGACGCGGCCGCCGCTGCCGCCGTCGTCGAGTACTGGTATATGTATGCATATATACAGAGGTATAGGTAGGTATGTATATAAGTACGCGGGGTTGCGTTGTTTGAACCTGTGCTATTTACGCGTGCCGCGTGCACGTGCATAGATACGGGGCGTTTCGTGTTTTGAATATTATTGCGTGTAGAATGGATGGATGGATGTTGTTGTGCGGTTGGTCTGGAATTTAATATTTTCATTATTGTATTGCGCAATAGTTGGTCTGTGAAGCCAAATAAAAAAAAACTTTTACCGGTAGTTAAAAAGCATCAAGAGTTGTGATGAATGTGCATAAGCTTGCGTAAGTCAGGTTTATTATGTGCGTAGGCCCCTGTAAATAGATCACCTGAGATGCATGCAATGCTGACATTTAACTTTTTATAGTTCATTACTGGCGCCGCTTGCACTATTGGTGATTTAGTGTTGTTTTTTGTTGAATATATTTCTGTTTCTTTAGATTTAATACTACTGGATTGAAAATCAAAGCCGTGCTTTTTGCGCGAACTGTGAACGACATGAACGAAAGCATACGAGATGTATGCAGCAATATTTTTTGTAAACAGCTTGATTTCAGAGCAACAGTGATTACACATCGTTATACAGTATATTCTATAATATATCGATACACCTACTATTATACACCACGATTAAGTCGTAAAAGATACTAAAGATTTTTACATATCTTCCACAACCTCGTATTAAAAAATATTTGCATAAATTTCCATTTTCACAAAGTCTACGAACTCATCATTACCTAAAATTTGAATAAAATTTCCTCCTTATTATATTAAAATTAACGTCTATTCCACAGCTATACATTTATATGTATACAAACCACTACCAAAAAATGTTTCTCCCCTATTCCGTTAGGAAAGAAATTTTATTTTCATCCTCGCAACCTTAACGCTAATAAATTTCCATTTGACAAATAGAAATATAAAATTCGGCAGAAAATGCCCCGTGTGTACCAACATCTGCACGTGCGGTTCTGTATAGATATATAACGCAAACTCACTACTATATACGCGCACTTACACTTTATATATATACCAAGCGAGATATGACGTTCGATATGCATCGCCGTACGGCGTGCTATAGGCGTACTTGGCGCATATACACAGACACACACACACGCATATAAACGCGCGAATCGCACCGCGCGTAAACAGAGTGCAACGAGCGTGACGATATACAGATCGATCGTGAGATCTCGCGAATACATATATATATAAGTATATGTGCGTGTGTATATGCGTATTATACGACGCGTGCATCGATGCGTAAGGGCAGCAGGCGTCCTGGTAAAGAGACTGAGAGCTTTATTGCACCTGTTTAACATTTTTTTTTAATAGCTCTCATGCTCCACGCGCATATACGCGAGTGCAACTCGATCTTGATCTATGGCGCGTGTCGCTTTGCATGGCCGAAGGGGATTGTCTTATATACCTAGCGCGTGACTTTTGTAATTATGCAGAATTATGACTGGCAGGTTGAAAGGGAGAGTAATTAAATTTGCGTCGAGCTGGTTATACGTACAGGCTATATGCTTGTGTGTGTATGTGAGTAGTATAAGTGGTAGGTAGAGAAAAATTTTGGTTTATGGTCATTGGAGAAACGGTGTTTATTAGCTACCGTTTGGAGGTGTGGTGTATTAAGGATATGCATTAATTTTGATTTGCGGTTTTTTAAATTTTAATTATTCAAATATCACGTTTAATTATGCAAGCTACACAGACACTTTTGCGATTATCATTTCTGGGCAGATAATTAATGAAGTATACCTATATATACACGCGGTTCATTGAATTAACTCAAGTGCGGTACGTATAAGATAAGTGGTAGATTTATTTCTATTTTTATATCATTATAAACTAATATAGCGATGATAATATATATGCTATATTTTAAAAAGAAAGTATAAAGACCAGAATATAATGTACGCATTTTGCTAAAGCAACGTTGCTTTTATATATACTTTCAGTGAGTAGGTGCATGTTATAAAAAGATATAATATAACTTTAAGATTATATCTAACCTTGTTGTATAAAAAATCGGTTACCATGAAAATTAATAATATGCATATATACACCATATAAGAACTGCACATTAAACCGAAATATTAATTCGACATAAATTAATTCCCAGAGCGATTAATCGCACTCCTAATTAACCGCACTGCTCCCTCGTGTCATATACTCCTTAAAACAAAACCACATCGCGAGGAAGATAATCAACCACCACCACGCGTATGGCATTCCATAGCAGGTAAGGCCGCGTATATATATATATTCTCAGCTGCTTTAAAACTGTCCTATACACGTACGCTATATACTCCCTACATCCCATAGGCACAGCCCAACAATTTTTTTTCTTCTTTTTTTTTAGTTTTCGTTTAATCCAACCGTTATCACTAGCAATAAATACCTACAGCCGGTATAATTCTCCGCGGGGGCGCCGTGAATCATGCTAGAGATGGTTATCAGGCGCTCCTATAAGGACGCAGGCCGCGCTCTATGACCGCGAGTATACGCGCGTGCGACACGTGCGCCCTGGAGTTTACACGTGTCGAGCATTTTGAACGCGCGTTGTTGTTGTGTCCGCGTTATGTATGGCGTTGTAAGACTCTCGCACGCGTGGATGTATGTATGTATGTATTGGTGGTACGAGGTACATCCTAAAAATATGTTTGTATGTGTATGTTATATGGTATACGTGCACCTGACTCTGGTCGCGCGAGCGGTGGTAAATCCTGTGAGGGGAGACGCGAAGAGGAAGAGTGTATATATATATAGATATGGGTGTGCGAGGGAGTGAATGTGGGATGTCTGTATTAGAGGAGAGGACGACTGGTGTATGTGTATGTATATGTTGCGGTTATGATTTTTTAACGATACACTGGAGGTATTTTTAATTTGTATACGAGAAAAATGTCATTGATTCATTATTTAATTTCCTATAATAACGGCCCGTTATTGAAAATATCGCGTGAGCTTAATCGATAATTAAAAAAATTTCTAATAGAAAATTCGTAATATCTTTAAAGATAAATCTTCATCTGTATAATACTCGCAGTTAATAAATATTCGCGTATCTGGTATGCGCGCGTGCGACTATATACGCATACCTGAAAGAAATCGAACAACCGATTACCGAATAAATTCCAGTAAAACGCAATTACAACCAGGATTCAATAAAACACGCGCGCGCGCACGAGCGCATATAACTGTAAACTCGCAATTCAATGCTGTGCGCGCGCGTATGTATATAGCATTCGCCCGCGCACCACAACGAGATATAGGTAGATCCTAGGAAAATAAAGCATTCTATCTTTTTACGAACGTCACTCGGTTAAAGAAAAACACCAGCAACGCGCGCGCGCGCTCACCGAAACGCCCGCACTCGGGCACAATGATCGCATAATTTTCTCGGCTGCCTTGCGAGATATGCCGCTGGCAGAGGAAAGAGAGAAACCACCTATTCAATTTCAAGGCCCTTCTCTCTCTCTCTCCTTCGAGTGTGTACAGGATCGCAGCAGCAGCAGCAGCAGCCGCCGTCGCTGCTCGTTTTACGCCGCGTCGGCGGAATCTTTAAATTGGGGATCGGCGGCGGCATCTCGCGCGAGCCTTTTAACGTCCCCCTTTGCAAATTGGAACATAAAATCGGTGTTGTAAGGGGGCGAGCGAGCGAACGCTGATTGTTCGTTACCACCGTCGTTCTTATCCCTATGTATAATACACACATATAGACAGAGAGAAGACGTATACATGTATACACACCTGTGTGTTGTTGTGGCATTTCGCACATGTATAAGAGGAGGAGAGAGAGAGATGGTTTTAATGCACCGACCGTGCGTGGGTACGGCAAAAGGAAGTCGGATGCGCCGATATTTCATCCACCGTCGCCGCTATGTCGCCGAGGTTGGCGTAAGTGTGTGTGTGTGTGTATATGTATAATGTTGCGGGATGCGCCACGAGCCGTTTTAGTGGACCATAAATTTTGTCGCCGGGATTCGCCGGAATCTCGTTTTTTCCGTCTAGGGCCTTTTGAATTGGCGCGGCTTTTTTGCCACCGCGCCGCCGTTTGTGTGTGTGTGTGTGTGTTTTTTTTCTTTCCAGCGCCAAGATTGATGAACTTTTATAGGGGTAGCGATGGGTACTTGTACTCGACTTTTGATGTTTATACTTATTTTTTGGCTGATTTACGTTGTCGTATAGGTAAAAACTGACGAGAGTAAAAATTAATTTTTATATACGTTGTCGGTTAATTTTTAACGTAATTTTCGATGGTAAATTAAGTGTGGATTTTCATTGTTGACTATGTTACAATAATTATCTGTTTGAATTAATTTAAATTTAATGTTTATTTTATGAATTATTCAGTAAGATATAAGATAATAATAGATATTTAATACATATTTTCAACGTTTGACGTCATTAAATTTTTTGACAATATGGAAATATGCAGATTTATGTATTATTATACTGTACTATATTTTTCGCGTCATTTACGCTACTTATCTGCCGAATTTTGGATGATTCACATTACGCTAAAATTATCCTTAGAGGTTCGAATTTTGTTGTTTTGTAATAGTAAAAATTTAAGTTTTGCTAAAAACAACAAAGAAATATGTTTTGCGATCTTAGAAATCAAAATACATTATTTTTGAAAAATGTCTGTGCAAATGTGTACATATATGAGTATATATTTGTAATTATTCATATCTCAACTACAGATGAATCGATTTTGATCATTGAAATCCCATTCTCCTTTTCTTTTATTTGTTTCCAAGGAGGGAAGAAACAAATTTATATTTCGGAAGATCCGTTTTTTACGATTTTTTATTTAAAAAAAAACTAATTTTTAGAAATTAATGTTTCTGATCGTCGCTTGATAACAAGAACCAAAATTAATCGATTGAACTGAAATTCTACAGAGATATAAAAAATCAGACTGCCAAGACTATATATACGTATATTTGAGGTTAAAAATTTAATCTGAAAATTTAGAGTAGAATTTTCTCAAAGAATATTGAATGATCTAAAATTTTAAATTATTACACTTATTTAAGTCAATTGAATGGTTTTGAGAGAATTGTAGAGGATTTAGATCCTTTTTTTCCTCTTTCCAACCCTTTATTTTGTCGAGGCTGCTGCAGGACTATGTCTATCGGCTTCTTCTTTGTAAGGGCCACTGAATTTTCAAGCGCCAATATTTGCGTACGTAACTGGTACAGCTGATTGTGGATCAAGCACACTTTTTCGTTAAGGCGCCTAAACTTCTTCTCTTCTGATTTGCGCGTTCGATTGCACTTACATTCCCAGTAACGCTCAACTTTCGTTTGCGTTGACGCGTCAAATTGCAGAGTAATTAGCGCGTTGTCCGCCTGTTGTGCAGTGATCAAATTTTTGATTGCTTCATTTTTACTACTTGGAAGTCTTGCTAGATGTTCCTCTACAAAAGCATTGGAGATTTGAATACAGTTATCCGATGCCGGTAAATCCGATAAGCGACTTGTATCGGACATCTCGGACAGAAGGAAGCTTGAAGGATCTTCAATCCACCAGGTTGTATTTACTCCATCGTTGAGAGCTTGAAGGTATTCGGAACAGCTTCTTGATGGCATGAAGCAGTTCGTGTACCCCAAGCTATGCACTTCTTCAGACATTTTGGACACGGGAGTGCTTGGATAATCCCCCTTCCCGTAAGGTTTGCTGCACCATAGTTGCATCTGGACTTTTCCTTGTTCTTCTGTTAGTGTAATTGGTGAATTTCAAATTTATGTGCAGCTAGAAAATCTGATTGAAAAATTGAATCGAGTGTGATTATGCAGTAGCGATCGATGAAACGAAAGCCAGTAGTTAGAATACGAAAAACCGAAATTTATATTTTTTCGTATTTTATCCTCAAACCTCGTTATATGACAATGTAACAAGACATTCTGTGTAATATGACATAACTCTTTAAAGTATGAGAACTTTTAATTATTGTTCAGTGACATAACTAATTGATGCAGTAATTTACGATGTAATAGTCGAGGCGCATGTATATATCTGCTTAATTATTGCACTACATATCTAATGAAGTTGATGCGAAAATCATGTAGCTAGAGCAATTTATGAAGCGTAATACAACTATCAGAAAAAAGATATAAATCTAGCTTAGATTTTTTGAAACGATACATCTTGTATCATCTGGTACCCATTAAAACTAAGTGTTAGAGGACCTATATAAAGGGGAAAAATCTTTGGAGCAATACAGTTGGGCTTCTCAAAGCATCAGTCACAAAAACAGCATCATGTTCAAGTTGGTACTCTTTGTTGCTCTTTGCCTTATTGTGGTCCGTATTTCCTCTACTTATTATTTGACATTTTTTTTATTGTAATTTATCGCATTATACACTTCAAATTTACTTTGCAGTTGGCCCAATGTCAACCAATGGAAGAAAGATCCGAACATCGTGTAAGTATATATATCCATAATAATTACTTTTATTCCGCGGTAGTAATCTATTAGTTTTTATTATTACCTTTGTATTATTTTTTATGCATTAATTCATGGAGAATATTCGTTATGAGCTACATAAATTTTTCTTTTCTTTTCATTTTTGGATAATCCATATATTATGTCTACTACTTGTTTTACTATAAAAAATGACGTTGTTGCTGTACCACAGGTTGCACGACAAGCTCCGGGCGGTGATTTGGCTGGACAAATGGGCCCCATGATGGAGCAAATGAAACAAAAACTCATGGAAGGAATGCAAAAAGCAATGGAATTCGGTAAAACCCTCATGAGTGGCATGAGGGGTGGCCCTGGGGTGAGTTTCGATTTAATACAGAAAAATAGTCATAGAATCCTTTTTTTATAAATTTTTAAATAGAAAGCCTTCTTATATTTTACTTATTATAAATAAGAGATTTTCCAAATTCACTCAGTTTTCTGAATATTGATACAACAAAAACATTATTTATACATTATTACATGAAAACTATTTTTGAAAAAATCAATGTTTTCTTAGAAAAATTTTGAAATAAGAAATTAAGTTTAAATTACGTGATAAATTAAAAAATATGGTTTAATAAATTCAAATTTGGTAACATAAACACGTATAATATTTTTACTTGTTGTTATTTTCCGAATGTATTTCAGGCCCAAGGCGGAGGAGCGCCCGCTGCTTAACTTTGATGTTAACTGTACGTCAGCATAGTGTTGTTAAAGACCTATTAGAAAGCGTGTTGTTTGATATTTCTTATATGTAAAATATTAATAAAATGTGAGATATATTCAAAATTTGAAAAGTAAGAAAATTTTATTACTTAATCATTATGCTGTACATACACAGATAAAAGAAAATTTTTACTTTTAACGAACGAACGGACGTTTGAAAATGGTCCAAATGAATATTTATCTATAGTTAAAGAAATTATTAACAGTTAACTCACGAATTGTTTGATATCAGAACGTCCGATTATTAACAGTAGTTTTCTTTTTTCTGTGTATATTTGAATCGTATCAGAGGATTATGTTACATCAATTCCGAGTTAATTTCTATTTTGAATACAACAAAATTTTATGATTGAAAATGTGATAACTATTTAAAAATTAATAAATATTGTTAAAATAATAATGACTTTTTATTTCTTGAAATCACGTTTTTTATACAGTTTTTAGTCATAATAATCATTTGAAACCATTGTTTAATTTTGAACAAAATTCTACAAAAATAAGTGGTTTAGATAGTTTTTAGTCTAGTTTAACTTGACTTCAAAGTACAAATTTCCTATTTGAACAGAATTTTTTTATGACTTTACAATGTAGTATCTTCGGTTAAATTCCATTTTTGTACTTGCATCACTCGCACATCACTTTCCTGTCAAAGAGTGTGAGAAAACTAAAGGTATAGCCAGTTGTCCCTTTCCACCTTGCGTGCGTGACTTGGTGCTGTACTCATCAAAATGAAAAAACGGGCGAAGACACGAGTTGTCTGACGCTTAAAGGAGCTTCTAGTAAAGAGTCCATTCTTAGAATCGACCACTTCTACGGCAAGTAGATTTGTCTTAAAAGTCTATTGTAGTATCGTTGTTCGACGAGAAAATCTTCTTTTTGAAATTGCCACAAAAGGTCAACTTTTCTTTTATCGCTATGAATGTATAATGGCTCATCTTTTCTATCGGTTTAAATAATAATAATTTACACATTGATTTGAATAATAAGAAATAATGTTAATAAAATAATCATGCATAAAAAACTATTGTAAAATTCATCTCAGATTGTCTGAATAACGTAAAGATTTATTATAGTCTAATGCGTTGACCGCTACAATATTGAATACAAAAATATTGAAGGAGAAGGCGGGTATGGGGCCCATTAAGCGACATAATTTACATAAACCATAAACATCAAAATCAAACAATAAGGGTAAATAATTACCTATACTCTTAAACTGTCGTAATAAATTTCGCACATCTTCCGACTCGCGTTGTTAATAGATGTGCGCGACTTGTCTGATTACCTCTAATGATCAGCTTATAAATATTACCTCAGTAAAATGCTTTGTTGGATTTATGAAAATGGAATATAAAAATATTAAATAGGCTCAATATCACTGGAAAAATAGAATAGGCATTTATCGTAAATTTACTTATCAAAGAGTTATCTTGATTATATCGAAAAACTGTTGAAGTTTCATTTTTTAATTTTACCTAAAATATTTAATATGCTGTGTTATTGAGATGCATTTAAGAAGAACAATTGCATTAGCGATTCTACCAATTATAAAACTGAATTATTAAAAAAATGAATATATTAACATTCATGTGAATTGTTTTTAATTGTTGTAAAAAGAAACACAAAATTTTTTAAGAAATGTGTTATATTAAAAAAAAGATTTCACTTTTTCATTTAAAAATGATAGATTACTTAATATTATTCATTGTTAAAACTATATCGTGTAAAATTTCACTTGTTATACATGGATGTATGTAATCTGTGCAAATTAACGTTATCCATATCTCATCGACATGAGAACGAGTGAATACGTCATACACGTTCGTTTACAAAAATAATCTTTTCATCTTCTTGTATTTTATGTAACGACATGCGTGCACCAAGCCCGCTATTATATTCCTTATGGAATGTAACGAATTTAAAAATCTCTAAGAAAGAAAACTAGAATATACGCGTCGCGATAATATCTAGTGCGCGCACATCGTTGTAGAGATCTAAGATGACCACAATTGGATGGAATATGCATGATATGTCGAAAGACAGAATTTGAAGAAGTACAAACTCGGAACTCGAAAGGATTCCATGAAATGTGTGCAAGCGAGAAAGTGGCTCAAAAATAAGGAAGCGACCGCCCACGAATATAGAATAAAGAATTACGTCATAACACATATAATAGGACATGCTCTTAGATTTCTAGAATATGATATTATTTTCTGAAATGAAAAATCTTTCTCTGAGTTTAAAAATGTTCTTTCTTTTTGTGACTTATGAAACCAACAAAATTGTACTGTTTTTAAGTTGATAATTCATTAATTTCCAATTTTCTTTTTATTTACTTTAACAAAACTAGTCTTTTGTGGGACTTCTATATATCTCTTATATTCTTTAATTTTCAAATATCACACCACATGTTCATATAACAAACAAACCGAACTTCAGCACCAGCATTTCGCGTTAACTCACTGGTCGTCCTCCCAGCAATCAACTTAACGTTACACCGCATGGCTACAAACTTTAAATTGCTCATCCAATCACACCAGGGAAATTAACGTCCTCTCCCTGCAAAAACGAGCTTCAGCCTTACCGATCGCTTACTACTATACACCCTATCTAACCTCTTCTTCTCGCAAACCTCCCTTACACATACAGAAAAAAAAATCCACGTCACCCTTCTCCTAACCAAAAGAAAAACTCCTACGAAATTACACTTTCCAGCTAAAAGCGCGGGAGATTGACATATACATATAGAAGCGACGAATCCTCCAGCGTAAATCCAGAGGGAGATAGGTAACGAGAAGGGGGATGTAACAAGACCGCGCGAACTAATTTCATTCCGGTAGATACGACGCTGCTGCTGCTGCTACTGGCGCGTCCGCGCCGCTGTAACTATCCGCGGCAAATTAGTTGGGGAAACAATCCGAAACTACGATTCCGGTGAGCTGGACAAGTCGCGTCAGTCTGGCGTGCGTGGACAGACCGCGAACACGCCAACCAAGGGGGGGAAGTATGCGTGCGGGAGATGGCGAGAAGCAATCTAACTATTCGCGCGCAAGCCCCGCGTGTGCTCGCGCTGGCAGTGTACCCACGCGCGGTTACGTTTACAGCGTTTTCTCAGATGGGATTCGCGTAATTATTACGAGAGAGATATTTTGCCTTTTCTCGTCGTCGCGGAACTTTGTGGTGATCATGTAATGTGTTACTCCGAGTATGTTAGAAAAAAATTTTAATTTTTCTGTAATTTTGGTGGTTTTATTGTTATTAACTTTTAGATTGGATTAGATATATATATGTGATATAACTGAAAAACAGCATTTTTAAGGTGTAACTTAGTCAATATTAAAAAAACTTTTATTATATTCTATCAGCGTTTGTGGAATAATGAAAGGATAATCAAACTTTGTGATATCTATATTTACGTATACAATCCCCGCATGCCCAGCTACTTGATAAATCAATTGTAGTAAATAATGTATTTGTCAACTTACATTGCATATATATATTCAACTTGAATTCCTTTTGAAGTAGTTCGGTCTCTCGACAAATTTAAAAAAGATGACTCAAAGTCAAATTCCAACTCAATTCGAAACCAACTCATCTTAATCATACCGAATTACAAAAACCACCATATATAAAACAAAAATTGCCAACCGTACACATATAGACGCAGGTAGAAAACTACACTCACGCAGTTAGCAACATGCTACCACATCCGCGAGCTTTCACCTGCGTAACCGCGCGAGCAATTCGCGGCACTTCGCGACGACGAGTATATACGCGAGCGAGAGGAAGAGAAGAGACCGACGCAGAGCATTTACATCGCAGCGTGCGTACGACAGGCTCATCTCGCTCTCGATAATTACTGCGCGCGCCGGGCGTACGCAGGCTTCGAATTGACGGACGCAAAGCCGCTCTAATTAACGTCAACGAACCGAATGCCACAAGAGTCCTTTTTGCGCCTGCGAGCGCCTGTATTTTCGAGAGGCGCGTTTTGATTTGAAACGTTTCAATTAATTCGTTCGCTTGGGAGGATAAAGAGAGGAGTGCGCGAAGGCTGTTATTTTGTGATACCAGGGCGCGAGTGTGTTGGGATTTTTTCTCTGACCGACGACGTGACCGAGAAGGTTTAATGATTAGGTGTGAGAGTGGGAATATTAGCTGGTAGTATTAATATTCATATGTATATATTTATATGTATACGGTAGCGTGTGGGCTCCTTGTAGATTGATTGAAGTTTCATTCTGAATGACATCCATCGATGTGGACAGGTTTAATGACATGTAATAAGTCATGTGTAAATGTAAAAAATGTCATAATATAAAGTTATAAATATGATATATATATACCTATAGAAAGTTAATTGAAATATTGTATTCGATGTGCCCTCGAATTAATTGTATTAAAAAAATTGTGACATAAAAAGGTGCACTACTGAAGGATCAACAGAGAACAGCTCTGTAAGATGATTTAGTGAATACTTCGGTGAATCGCAGAACAACAGCTCTTCAAAAGGAAGCAATTAAAGCCTTCAATTCAATCAGCAGGTAAGAAACAGAGACACCTGTATACTCCTGGGCATCCAAGTGCGACATCCTATGTAAAACAATGGCATCAGATCATCATCATCATCATCCTTGTCGTCGCAGGGCTAGACACGAAAAAAGCTCCCGCGCGCACACCCGATGGCCATTACAAGGAAGCTGTATGTAAGAACGTTTCCCCGGAAAAAGAGCAATTACCACCGCGAGTGAACCAACGCGCTTGCACTGCACACACCAGTCGAATAAGACGTAGGACTTGCACTTAATTAGCCAATCGAGAGAGCGAGATAAAGGCGATAGAGGGAGAGAGAGAGAGAAAGAGGAAGATGGACTAAGTAGTGACCACCCTGGACCGTATAGACGAGAGCGAGTGAATACGAACGTATAGAAAAAAGCTCATTGCCGAGTCCTTCGAGTCCCCTGACAGCGCGCGACGATTTAATTATACGCGTCGCAAGGGTTCTCTCTCCCTCTCTCTTCCGATCTCTTTCTCTTGAGCCCCCGATATAATTAATCAGTCGCCTAATTAATTGATCGCTTAATTAATTAGCCGGATTAATCGGGCGACCTTGAAGGCACCCGCATATATATATACAACGTAATATAGCTACAGGCGAGTGGCACGCGCGTTTTGTACCGCGCGCACAGACGGATTATCAGGATATAAGATCGCCTGTATTATATATATACATATATTTACAAACGTGTGAGAGAGATGGATTCGCAAGCGTATTAGTATGGGTATGTGTGTGTGCGATCGGAGGAGAGTTACAACTTGTTTGATATCCATGCTGCGGTACTGTCCGACTTGAGATATGGTATTTATTCAAGTCGTGTGTATATATCTGGCGCGGATGGCAGCGAGTTGCAACACTTTATTTTATGGGTGGAGAGGAGAAATAAATCGTAATGTATATGATATTATTAAGTAATTCTAAGTGGATTTGAACGTTGTGAGAGACGATAATATGCGCGATGAGATTTGTGATATATAATATAGAGATGCTTTATTAATGCAACGTTTTGTTGCGTGCTTTTTCGCGCGTGAATTGGAAATGATTTAAAAGTTTTATATTATTAGAATAATACTACGTAGAAGTGGTTTGAAAAATAATTTTATCAATACAATTGTTAAAATTAATAATTGTCTATTTTTATTTATACTCACAGGTAAATAAAAAAAATATTCAAATCGACCGTTTAACAAATAGGCAAATTTGAATCCGAAAACACCTGCTTACCATTCGCTATACTCGAGAACCAATTGAATACCCTGAAAACATAAACTGAGATTAGCATAAAAAAATCGTAGCATCTCGGCAAAACCAAAAGAGAAATAGCAGAAGATAAAAAAGGGTCAAAGAAATCGCTGGCTCCTTCCCTGCTGTTCCAGGTACAAAATTAGCGCTTTAAAAGTCTCTTTTGGCGAAGGAAGAGTCATTCCTCTCTTGGCGATCGCCCCTGCGAGGCTGTGTTATTATCGTCACCGAGATATGCGCGCGACGTGCACGCGCCGAGAGCGAAAGTCAGTTGCAAGAGAGCGAGACTGAGTCCCGCGGGAGGCAAAGGGACAAATGAAAGCATCGGTGTGCTGCGAGCGATTGAGGGAGTCGGTTGATGTCAAACGGACGAAATTGTGATTGACGGGGGAGTGAATGGATTTGCTTATAGTAATAACGGATATCGTGAAAAACGTCCTTTGCTGTAAATGCGTCGATTGCCATTTTTGGTTTTTGTATAATAAATAAAAGTAAAGTAGCTATTAGTGGAGGAATAACAGTCATGGCAGATATCAATTTAGTACTTTATGAAAGGGCGTGGAAAAATTAATTTTAATTACAACTGATATGGTCAGGTGAATATTTATTTATATACAACATAACTGTTCATTGCAACAATGTAATTAAATAAAAAAATAAATACAAGCTTTATCCGTTTTTATCTATAGTTTTAGAACATAAATAAATAATAATTTTATATAATTGGGGACACATTTTACAAACGCTATTCCGTTAAAATAAGTAAAAGAAGTAATCGAAAACGATTTTAAATCCTTTAAAACGTACTTGATCATTTTAATAAAATACGACATTCAAGGAGATTCTATCTTCAGATGCGAAAGTTAGAAATTATTCACTAAATCTTCAAATATCCTATACAATAACCATCTTCATTATATTAATATCATTTGCTTCATGCTTATTCCTCATATTTATACTGTGAGGTATTACCACATAAGACCTTTGTCAAAATTTAATTAAAATCTGAAGAATATTTTTTTTAGTATAATTGTGTAATAGTATATTTCGATACGGGTATGGAAGGTGATTATTTACCTCATGTGACATTTTTCGCATGAGCGAAGCGAGTTTTACCGAACCGTATTTTATACCACGAGAGCCTAAAACTTAATCCAAATGTGTGATTTTTAGGTTAGAGTGGTATAAAATATTTATATAGAACAATAACCATTTTAATTACAATGAAATTTGATCTATGGACGAATATTTTGTTCAATAAAGCATATAAACCGCTTTGAAACACACTTTAAAGCCACTTCGATCGTTCTCTATTAATTCACATAAGATTAAAAAGCTGGCCACAACACTGCAACCAGTAATCACTCAAAACGTTGCAGCAAAAACAATAAAAAGTAGTCATGCGCGATCTACGATCGAACCATACAGACGCTGTAAAAAGACAAAACTATCCGTTTAGTCCTGACCGAAGTCATCTCCACCTCTCCTCTCCGCCTCTTATATACCTCGGAGCGTCCCACTTGAAATGTCTGGCATTAAGTACGCGGCGGCGGGGTTTATGCCCAGGGCGCGTGCCTGGCAGTCCTGGTATACACGAGTGTATTTGTAATTCTAATGGCGAGACAAAGGCGAAAACCGCAAGAGTCTTGGGTAATAGCTCGAAAATTTCAGGATCCTCTTCTTCTTCTTCATCGTCGTCGTCTTCTTCGTGTCGCAGTGGCCCTGAGGCCACGCGTCCTCCGCGAAAACAATTATATATGGGTATATACGCGACGCGTGCAGCAGGGGCGGTGACTTTTCCATCGGAGGACGACGAAGGTGTCCTCCCGCGGGCGACACTTACGCGTGTGCCGCGCTCGTGTTTCGGCTTTCTCTTTCTGTAATTGGGCCTCTGATTGTCCGAGATACGGGTAGTTTCTCAGAAGTCGTTGCTGAATGAATGTTTTTGAAAAAATTAAGGTTGTCAGGGTGGCGTTGAAAGGTGTTTTGTTGATTAGTAAATTGGAAGAAATTACGATTTTGAATGTTTTGAATATTTAATATACTATTTTGAAATAACTAAATTGGGATATTGCAAAGTCAAATTGGTTTTAATATAGGATATACTTATTCTATAACTGAATAAAAAGTTAATTATCGTATCTGACAATTTAAATATTTACATTTTTTGGACATATAAAAATGTCTGTACAGTAATACATTGTAAAATGATTATATTTCGACAAATTATGTTTAACACCGTTTCTGACAGAAATGTTCCTATTTTTTGTACCTTAAAAAAAGTCACGAAGAAGTTAAGATTTTACGGTTCATAATTGCAGGCGCGCTCAGATCTTCCCTAAGAAAAAAATGACGAGACTTGTATAGCTGCAGGATTAATGTGACAACGAACCATTGAGGTTTCACTAAGAAATAAACAGGCACCTTTTTATTGTCTCACGGCGTTTTGTCGTGCTCTCGTAACCTTAACACGAAGATACTTTGCGGACAGATCGTAAAGGACTAATTATACGACACGTGTAAAATGGACATTCAGATAGCATTAGTACCGTATGGAGAAATCTAAAAAAATTTTAGACTAATTGCGGCCACAAAATTAGTCAAAATTAGTATTAAAGACAGACCTTCCGAATGTGTTTTTTCTTCATTTCTATATTATAAAGTATTCAGTAAAGTATGTACAATTTAAAACACTGTTTAAAAATATTAAATTTTAGTTTTAGCAAGAGTTTTGTATGTAAACACTTATTCACTCAAATAAATTGAATACACAAAACTCCTCAGCTATAAGACACATAATATGTTTTATTTAAATATCAACAATTTAAGATCAATACGATGAAAATTCGTAAAGTTCCTGGACATGCAGAGTACGGTAAAGCCAACATTTAATAATGTTTATATCTTTCGGTATAAAATAATACTTTTCCTCACAAGGCGTGGAATTGCATACGACCGAGTGACGAGCATTATTTTTTTATATTCTAGGCCGTAAAATTCAGTTTTACAGACTATTGCACAGAAATGACATGGATTTCAAGTGCATGAATAAATTGTTAATATTTGATGTAATTTCGAGCTCAAGAATTGTATGCAAGTAATTGACTATGAAATACTACTTATTTCAGACCAAACTGATTTAATTTATTAAATTTCTACAGGTTTCGGTAATTTTAAAGTTTAGAAATTTACATATTTTGGGTATAAAACTTTTTATGGAGTTCATTTTATCACAATTTTAATATACTACTAAAATATGCATATATTATTAGTAATTGAAATTCATAATTTCCAGATCATTTTAGCAAGAACAATTTAAAGATGTTGCAGCGCCTTAAATAATAAACGTTTAGTTCTGAAATAGTTTTATACTGAGGAAAAACAAGCTTCAGACGCGCACATGTAGTTTTTCTTTGCTGAACTATTGGTCAAAAACAATGGAAATAGATGACTTTTGACGCTTGTGTTTGAGCTCGTTGCTACGGCAGCTTTTAGCGAAGTATTTCAACAATTCTAACCTAAATCCTCCTACCGAATTGTCTGCGATATGTTGAAAAGATGTTTTCTCTCGAGTATATGAGAACTATAATTAAGTACGACAATAATAGTTCTACTTATCTTACGCAAAATTTATGCTTATATGCTATAATAGCCTTTGAAAGTCATATACTTGCACATATTAAAAATGAGTGTTATATATTACATCTATAATACCTTACGTCCAACTAACAAATGACTTTTAAGTTCAAAGGTATGTATGACCCGATAGTAATTGGATTGCATTTACCTTTGTACAAATCCGCTATTATGATTAGCTTGGCACAAAATTCCAGTAGCCCAACATATGGAATTTCCGGCATTGTGAGCGTGACACTCTTATCAATATCGCATTAACACTTTACTTTCGTTTCTCTAGAGATAGCGACTGCTATTTTCAGACACGCGACTTTTCGATGCAGGTGTGCCGTACGGGCCTTATATGGCACGCGACTCACGGCATCTGAAACTCGGATAACGAGATAAGCTTAGGTAGTTTCGTAGTAAAATTATCCTTATCAATTAAGAAAGTTTGTTATATTTATTTATTTATAAACAAAAAACGTTTTGTTAGAATATTGGATTAAGTATCATATTAATTACAAAATATAAGATTTATGTTCTACTTATAATATATAAGCCTTTTTTGTAAAATTTGTAAGATTCAATGTGACCAGTTTTATTTTAGATTAGGAAGTACGTACAGTTTTGTTTGAATTTGATCTGCAATTTTTGTACTCAACATTTTTGTTTTAAATTCAGCTGTATCAATAATTTATAACTTAATCTACTATGTTTATATGGCAATCTTAATCGATTTATGCGATTATTTTTTAGGGCATAGATCCTATAAAAAAATTGGTAAAGCAGAAGTTCCATTTTATCAATACTTATAATTTTAGCAGTTTAACCATTTCCATTAAAAATCAAATTCTTTAAACCTACACTTAAGACTTAAATACACTGACCCAGAAAAGAAAAAAAGTTTTGTGCAGTGGACTTAAGTACAGTATTTTTATATAAATGCAATTTTTTCGAGAAAAAATAAATTACATGGATAAGATTTTTCTTCTTTGAGGTACAATGATTACACATTTTGATTCTGCGTATGACTAATAGAGACTCCCTGGTAAAATCAGGGAGTCTCTATTATATGAAATCTCTATTGTCTTCATCTATATGAAATGGCCAAGAAGTTAAAAAATGCCTAGCAAAACTGGTTAATTAATCGCTTAAATGAAACGATTTTTCTCCATTATTTGCCCATTTCTTAGATTTACGTAATAACAAAATATTCGTATTTGATTTACTTGCTAACTTTATTTTTAATAGAAGAGCATTAAAGTATATTGCATGGCTTACCAAAATATAAATAAATAATATTAACTAATAAATTATTAGCTATACTAATGAATAATTGGACAAAACTTGTATTTCTTCAAGTTTATGCTTATCTTCGAAAAACTCAGTCTATTTTTCAATCTATTAAATCGTCAAATAATGGGAGAAAAGGGGTTTCATTGGAAGTTAGAAACTGGAGAAGAGAAGTTGATATTTTATAGGCAGTACCAGTAAAAATGGTCATTTATTAGATAAAAAATGGATTGCATTTCCACCAGAATACGTAGTAATGCTTATAATGCAATAGATCAAGTGACTAAAATAACTATCTGATTTTGTTATGAACATGTCAAAACATATTTAGAGTACGTGATATTTTAACATCCTGATATGAAGTACTATAAAGCTGAAGTCATATTTGGTTTTAGCTAACCAAATTACATGATGATATCATAGTTTCATTCGTACCTTAAATTTTATAAGAATCAATTTTAAAAAAAAAGTTTAATCCAGAAAAGAATATAAATTCGCAAATTTGTTTAAAAAGAGTATTTTTCGCACTTAATTCGTAAGGATAGTGATTTACATAAAAGCTTTAAATACAAAACTTACAGATCTCATTAAAACGAAACCTATTACTCTTGAATATTTTCTTGTACAATTAATTTCTGATAAGCTAATCATAAAATGGATTTTAAAAGATTAAAAATGTAAAAAATAAACGATTTTTGGCTATAACTTCATACGATTTAACTTTAGACAGAAATTTTAAATATAAAACATTGTAGATCATAATAAACAAAGACTTTTTTTATTATTAGTATTTAAAGTGTTGCAATTTTTACTCTTGTATAAAAATATTAGATTATCCTGACAAGTGCGGTGGTGTACATAATTAAAGAAATGGAAATCTTACTTTTATTAATAGTAAATAAATGACTGACTAACGAAAGTTAAATTATTAAAACAGGATAATGTAGATTATTTAAAAAATCTTTTAAGAAAAGTTTATTATACTCCGTAATATTGGCTACGGTATAATGAATAATAAGAAAACAAGAAATTAAAATCCATTTTTTGAACAAAAGAAAATCAATAAAATTAAAATATACTGCTACGTCTATAAAAAATATACTCCGAAACAAATAGAATGAGCGTTTATGACAAGACATGTATATCTCATAATGCACGCGCAAACACAAACACACATATGACCGTTCTATATATTTAATTTCTAAATTTTCTAAGAAACATTTCTAATATGTTTTTTAAAAACTTTTTTTTCTGTCATGAAGCTCTCTCTAGTTAATTTTTTTTTGATTGCTAAGTAATTTCAGATGAGAATCATAAATGAAGTACAAGAGTCGACATCTGTCTGAAGCTTTCGAAACAGCGACATTGAATGATGTAATGATACAGATAGATTTACCTTATGAGAGTAATCTGTCTTATCGACCGTACAAAAATAGTTTTATAACAATCGTAGAAACTTAATCAATATTATAAATATGTGCTAATTGTTAAAATCTTTGTATTTTATTTACATAACATAGAGTATCATCACCGCATGTTGGCATATAAGTTAACTTAATTATTTCAATTACCGACTGGCCGATGAAGTTACTGCTCCTACTGCTAGTTGCGCTGCTGTTTGTCACATGCTACTAGATTATTATTTCTCTCGTAGCCACAGCATCAATGGCTACTTGTGACTGTTTACCTTACCATTCGTTTGTTGTAATCTTATAAATAATGTGTATACCCTGGTAATTATTAAAGCAGTGTCTGTGACATCTATAAATTATATAAACCATAGTGGTAGCTTCAGAATAACTAGTGCGAAAAATTTCGTCTGCTACGTGAGTAAGAATGACTTTCATATTATTATTATTTGCATGTAAAGTTAAGTTAGCCGATAGTATCTATGACATTTAAGCTTTTAGCAAAAACACAATGTTGAATATGTGACATTTCTACTTTTTATTAATGCACGATATCAGCTATATTTTTACAATGTTTTATCCAACCTCTAAAATTTTTTGTGAAAAGATGAAAAAATTTGTTAGCATTAAAAAGTTTTTTTTGTTGTTAAAACATTCATTAGCGTAAACGTGTAGTAAAAATGAATACTCGGCAAACATTGTGTGTGACATGCCAATTGTAAATAATAAGATAATAAATGAAACAATTGTTATCTTTTTATTGTTTGTACTTGTCTTTATAGCTTCAAATAGCTTATTAATAAATTATTTTGGCAAATTTTAATTCGTTATTTTTAAAATTTAATACACTAGTGATTACTAATCTTAGACTTATTTAAAAAAAAAAAAAAAAAAAAGAATATGTGAATTCACGTTTGACTTACATAAGTTAACGTAATAATTAATTGGTTATTTAGAAATGATAAGAAATGCAATAACTTGGAATATTTTAAGACGATGTACAAAAAAAGTATCAAGTCAGTCATTCACGGCAGTGTTTAACTTCAGATTTTCAAGACAATACGCAAAGATGAATGCTCCAATTATCGAAGTCAAACAGGGAAAGTTACAAGGCGCTATTCGGAATAATATCGATGGTGGACAGTATTATTCGTTTAGAGGTGTTCCTTACGCTGAACCCCCAGTCGGAAAACTGAGATTCAAAGTGAGTTATTTAAATATCAGATTGATAAAAAACCGAACGAGATTCTGGCAATCCATAAGTGTTATAAGATATTGTATTCCAAGAAAATTAAAATTAAGTATTTTCACTTCTACAGCTTACATTATATTTATCGATAAAATGCTACCTGAATTAATTTATAATTTTTTGCATTGAATAAAATGGATGATTTTTTCCTTTATTTTTACAAAATCTTTATCGCTTATCTATTATATAACAAACTTAAAGTTCTTTTTAATTCAGTTATTAATCTTCTTTTTAATCCAATACTATTTTCATAATCTGCCAATTTCATGCTTAAATGATCTCGCGTGAAAATATCATATGAGATCTTATATGATAATTTCGCATACGAGATCTGATGAGATTTCACATGATATTTTCACGTGAGATAACATCAACTGCAATTGAGTTCAACCGTTTAATCAATGGTCGGTAATAAATACTGCTTATTTCAAGTAGTTATCTGTATCAGAGGGTATATTACTTTAACGCGTATGAATGGCTTGTCTTTTTTATATGAATTACTATTAGGTCTTCATATATAAAAAAGGTTATTGTAATAAAGTACATTGCGCCATCCTCTCGTGATAGTTTGACTTTTTCAGTGACTGATCTATAGAAGATCTCTTTTTCTACAATTATTCTATGTATCTAAAAAATAAAAAATATTTTGATTTTTTTTTGTTAATAAAACTTTGGATTCAAAAAAATATTTCAAGGCTATATATGGTAAATTTGGCGAAGTTGAGAAGAATTTTCCTGTATGGTTTGGGTGAGAATTTGTGAGAGAGATTTCCATTTTCATGGATTTCGTTTTGTTTTATAACCAAACCCCATTTTTAATTGTTCTTTTCAGCTTTTATGTGTTATAAACAATATTACTTAAAATAAATGTTATTATTTATTTCATCTTATAAAAAAAACTCAATCGTAATGACCAAAAATATCTAATATTAAATGTTTTATTTAGTATATTTGAATAGCAATTCCTAATAGGATCTTCAATCTTTCGATTTCAAAATCAATCGCCCATTACTTGTTATTGAGGACAATATTTGAGAACAGTTCACAATTGAAAAAAATTATTTTCATTTGTTGTTGAAAAGCAAAAAAAAAAATATTTAAAAAATACTTTTCGTTGTTTGAAGGAATCAGATTTGCAGACTAAATTGAACAAATAGTTGAAATGTTATTATAAAAGTCAGTACGTTGCTAGTTAATACTAAAGAATTTCTTATAGTAAGTTTATCGCGACGTTTTATGGCAATTCGACATTTTATGTCTCTAAGAGCATCATAAATCGTAATCAATGATCAGATGGATCTAGAACTTTCTTTAATTGATAAATAAATAATGTTCTCGAAAATAAATACCTTTGAAAAGTTTATTAATGGTTTAATACAATAAATTTATTAGTTGAAAGAAACTTTGCAGAAGAGGTTGAGAAATGGGCGTTCGTTGTTTGTAAATTAAAATATCTGTAGATTCAAATGAACTGAAATTCTAGTGTTATTTATTTTGTGTTATTGCATGGTACATTATTTTATATAATATTTATTTAATTATTTGAGGATCCTGAACCATTAAAACCATGGACCGGTATTCGAGAGGCAGTAGACGACAATATATGTTCAGCTCAATATGACTTACCATCAGATTTAAAAGAAGGTGGCGATGATTGTCTTTACTTAGATATTGCATCGACTTCATTAGATGAAAAACGACCTGTTATGGTGTGGATTCATGGTGGCGGTTTTAAAAGAAGTTCAAAAACTTATAAAAAATATGGTCCTGACTATTTATTAAAAAAAGAAATCGTTTTTGTTAGCATAAATTATAGACTTGGAATTCTTGGTAACTATTAAACAAATTCTGGAATGCAATACTTATAAATTAAAAAAATAATTTCTCTTTGAATTTTTAAAACAGGTTTTTTAAATATGGAACATGAAGAATGTGCAGGAAATCAGGGATTAAAAGATCAGATTGCTGCACTGAAGTGGGTTAAAGAGAACATAGCAACTTTTGGTGGAGATCCTGCAAATGTAACAATATTTGGGGAAAGCGCTGGTGGAGCTTCAGTTCACGCATTATGTATATCATCACAAGCTAAAGGTGAATTGGTTATTTGCTTCAAATACTCTATTGTACATCAATAATATTTAATGCTTTTAAATCATATGATATTATTAATGTTTTGAAAATTATTTTAATATAATTTATCGTTAACTTATTAGGACTCTTTCATAGAGCAATCATACAAAGCGGCGTGATGTCCAATCCATGGGCTCATATTTCTTCGAATAAAGAATATGGTTACAACTTGGCTAAGGCGTTAGGAAAAGAATGCTCTAATGCTATGGAAACTATCGAATTCTTAAGAACTATACCTGCTCTTGATTTAGTAGAAACACATGAAAATATAAATAAAAAGGTAATTAATTTTATATTTAAGAAATACGAATATTTTTAGTATCATGGACGTCAGTAAATAAATTAATGAAACTTTATAATTTTGTAGGAAACAGTTAGACTTACTCTTGTATTAGTTCCATCAGTAGATGATAAAAATTCAGATCCAATTTTTCCACAGTCAATTAATAAAAAGGTAATGAATGGTATTAATGTACCTGTAATTATTGGCTACAACAGTCATGAAGGAATCCTTAGATTGCTAGGATGCAACATTTCAGATCTTGTGAAAGAATTAAATGATAATTTTGAAACTTTCATCGATGAATATTTAAGAATGAATGATATTCAAAAGGCATCAAAAATTGCTAAACCTGTACGGAAGTTTTATTTTGGGGAAGATCAAATAACTGAAAATAAAATTGATGAAATCGTACAATTTTTCGGAGATTTACTTTTTGTAAATAACATTCAAGAAGTGTCCGATATACAAATGGAAAAGACATCATCGACTTATTTATATAAATTTTCTTATCGACCAGATTTTCCAACTATGCAGGCTAGATATAATGTAAAAATAGAAGGTAAGATTAAAAGAATTGTTATTCCGACAAAAGAGAATAAAAAATAATTTAAAAAACTGTATAAATATATATTCAAGGTACTGGCCATGGGGATGATTTAGGCTGTTTATTTTATTCCGAGATGCGAGGGAAAAGGCTGTCGGATGGATGTAGAGATCGCATAGCTATGGAACGCTTAACAACTATGTGGACTAATTTCGCCAAGACTGGGTAATGATTTTGTATCTAGTTAATTTATGGAATTTAGGATGAAAAATAAGTTTTTATTGTATTTCAGCGATCCAACTCCTGTTATCGATAATTTAATAACAACAAAATGGCAACCTCTTGAGAAAAATAAAAAGAATTACTTAGAAATTAATGACAATCTCACCGCAGGTGAGAATCCTGATATTAAAGTCTGGAATCTTTGGAGACCATTACTTCAATGAAGACAATTATACAATTTTTAAGAATTTTTTATATGCTATGCATTTTTAAATATAAAATATTAGATTTTCCAAGATTTTATAGTGTCAAACTAGTCTGATATTTTGTACAAACTGAAAATTGTTATCCTAAGTGAACATTGTGAAATAAAGTGGCATAAAAATGTATGGTATAAACGTAATCCTTGAGGGATTATACGATAAATTTGGATAAATAAAATATTTTTATTTTTTACGGATTATAAATCTATTATTTTGAATTAATCATCATTTATTTTAATAATAGCATAAATAGTGACAATACCGTCACCAATTTAATAAACTCTTCTAAATACTTAATTAATTGAATATTTTCGAGTAAATGTTCTTTCTCTCCATTAAGAATTTATCATACATTTGCGTAGTAGCTACGTATATAAGTGAAAATTTTGTAACTATACTGATAATCCATGGCTTCAACTTACGTATTTATCCTCTTGAAACAAACTTAGATTGATATTCCGACAGTTTAATTGATTAGCATAATAGTACTCTGACGGGATATAGGAAAGTGCATATTGTACTTTAGCGTACATCCAAAATACAAGCAAAATGATGCCGTCGCACTTATATATATATGTATATGTATACACGCGCAAAGCCGATGCTACGGTGTGGCGGGTAGCATAGTGCGACGCAGTGTCATTTCAGTGGGTCGCGTGTTTATCATAAAGCTCGAACAACAACACGAGTTCGGGATTTACATGCGGCGTATCAGCGTCGGTAAATCACGCGGCTTACTTTAGAATCCCCGTAACTCATTCGGGTTTAACGTTTATTATTGTTCTCAGTGGTGTTCAAATAACGGCGCAATAATAGTAATTTACCGTGGTGCATAGTGAATTTTTTTGTGGTTCGGCTGGGTTAATGATAATTTGCTGTAGTCGGTGACTCGATGGAATTTCATGATGTATTAAATGTTTTCATATATTCTTGGGCCATGTTTCAAACTGATATGTTGCAGCTTGTCTATTTTTTTTTAAGCTCCTTAAAGTCAGCAGTTTACGGAATAATATGATTTAAAGACATATTATAAGAGAAATAACCATAAAAGTTGTCAAATAATATTTTATCATTGGTAAAACTTCATAAATTAAATAAAAAAATCAATCTAACCATATCATAAAACATGTTTTTCAACGAAACTTAATTAAACTAATCTGTTACATCGCTTATTAATACAATTCTATCATTTTCAAAATCACCTATTTTGCAATAACATAAATTTTACGCACATCAAACTTTTATTAAGCTAATGTGTTAAACAATACACCACGAGTAATTAGAGCAGAATCATCTGGCAACCATAGCATCCAGGCCAGTAGCATCATCGTTATATATCCATCATGTTCACAAAACCGCGATCAAGTTCGATCTATTATTTGACATTAGCACAATTCACCTCAATATAAGCCAGCAAGTTGCAAACTCGTGCAGTCCAAAACCCGTGCATGCAGCTTTCTCCTCTGGAAATCTGAGCTTCGGCCGCATATAATCACGGTATAAGCCGCGGCATAAGAACAGCCGATTATACACCGTGCCTTCGTCATAGAATAATAAGGTACGCATTCGCAGGAGTTCGCCATGTGACGTGCTTTCGTGCAGCTGAGGTTTCGCGTCGTGCGCTGTTTTATCTCTCCCTTGCGTAAACGAATAACGAGTGACGTGGCGACGTATGGATTTACATCAACAAAATTTGAACGTTAGTATATAATATACGTTAATATAGTAGTAATGTGTAAATGAATTATTTTTATTTTAATATTTGAATAATGATTATAGACGAAATACTTCGTTAAATTGACTGAACGTCAACGGATACATCAACGATTAGAAAAATATCAATGAAACACAAAACAAGTATATTTTTACGTTTAAAATCTAATAAAAATTGTTTAGACTTTCCACGTTAGTGATTTCACTTTTTGAAAAATGTTGCTTCATTCCCGAGAATACGAAATTACGGAGAACTACGCGCAAGTAAGATTCAGGTGGTTGCCGATATTGCATTGCAGAGTTTGCACTTAGAATTCTAATCCATTGAAGATGTCCATCGTGTGAATTCAACTTCGTCACGCTTGGTCTATTGTAGTGCAGCGTCGCAGCGTGGATCGCGTTCAAATGAAACTGCCCGAGACGCGGGGATGACCTGCGTTCAATACAACACGTACGCTTGAGGAAGGAAGCTGCCGTGTAGATGAATGTCCTTTGTTCCCCAGTTGCTATAATAAAAACCTCTTTGTTGTCTTGGTTGTTTTCCTTTCAATCACTATCGATTGCTGCTAGATGTAAAGTTTTAATTTAAACTCAAATAAATCGTTTCTATTTCTATTTATTTTTTTGTTAAGGTGTGTTCTATTACGATACCATGGTGGAAATCTAAAACATTTTATAGTTAATAACTGGGTATTTATTTTGGCGATGGCTATAAAATAGGTATTTCTTTTTTCCAAATTTTAGCTCGCGATGAAATGCTTTTTCTTCTACTATTTGACTATTTTCTAGATTGAAAAATAGAATGAGTTTATCGTAGATTGGCACAAAATAGTTGTTATCTATTTAAGAGGTTTTAAAGTTAGACAGTTTTTTAGTTAGAAAATGGGTAGTAAAAGTCTAGTTATATTGGAGAAGAGTGAGAGAAACAGAAAATGATGACAAAAAAGATAGTTTTCAAAATATCTCTAAAAGGGCTATCGTAAATGTTTTTCTGGCCTTCATATATTATTTATACTGTAGGAAGCTATCAGCTCAAGTTATATGTCATTTAATTTTATGTCGAATTTGTAAGAAAAATTAAAAAGAAGATTTTAAAGTTATGTTATTTTAGTGCCAAACTATGAAATGGACATATAATGGGAGAAAAAGGGCCATTTTTTCTACCTACTTGTTAAGATTTGGGCCATTTCGATAGTTCTTGTTTTAATTTATTGCATTTTTTCTGGCCTGAAAAATTTACAATCACCCGAACAGCGCCTCTTCTTCTTCATACTTTATGTTATATAATAAATCGGGTTTAGCTTTTGTTTTTAATTTTTAATAAACATTCTTTGTCAATTTTCGAAAGAAAATCTTTTTGTAACTATCGACATGGATTCAGCATGGGAAAAATAAAACAGTAAAATCAACTGTATGAACTGTATTAGTGAAGTAATAAATCCATGATACCGAAAATGGAAATTCCACCCTTAAAAAAGTGAACATTCTACATTTCAAAAAGGAAATTTTACTTTTCAAGAATGGGAATTCTACATTGTAACTACACTTCAAAAAGGAAACTCTACTTTTTAAGAATGAAGATTTTACATTTCAAAGTGGAAATTCTGTCGTTATTTTTGAAAATAAAATATACTTGACACATTAGAGTCAAATAAACTGCCGGAAATCTACAATTTACTGATTATTTTTTCCGTGAGAATGTAAGCGCATTGCAAAACCATATTATTTAAAATTAAAGAGACTAATTCAAATTAAAAAACCCTAAACAATGCAAATAAAAAAACAGTTTTTTAAATAGATAAAAAAAAATACCACCTTTGGTTCAATAAGATGACATTTGAATGTACAAGTAAACGTCAATACAAATTCAAGCATCTAACAATGATTATGTTTTGCCAATTCCCAAAATTTTTCTTTCTTTTCTAACAATTAAAACCAAGCAACATGAAATCATGAAATCTCTTAATTGACGAATTACGATACCACTGACTTTTTTCTCACGAACCGTACAGTCTTCTCTCCCCCACCGTATAAGTGCCAATTCGTGCACCACCAGTCGCACGGGCCGCGCAATCAAAAGCCATTGCCGTTTGCGCGAAGGGTGCTGTTGCGCGCAGTGCAGAACATAATCCGGTATACGTGCTGCGGCAATAACCGTCGGCGCGCGCTTCCCCTCCGCGCGCGTGTGGAAAAAGGCGCGTGACGCAGTCCCCGAGACCCGCGGGATTCGACGCCGGGAAATAATGGCGAGAACTGCGCGAGTGGAATTGAATTGCACTCGATAAAAATACAATAAAGACGCGAACTCGCGCAAAGTGCGCGAATCCTTCGCGCTTCCGACCGCCGTTGCCTGTCGTTTGTACGCGCGATCGGTATAGTGTGGGGTTGTGTGTATATATGTGTGTAGAGAGGGAGAGGGACAGAACTTGGTGTGGAGGTGTTTCGCATATAATGGCCCTGTGCGAGAGCTATGAGCGTAAAAGGTTCGACGGTGTATGGAATTTTGACGCCGTTATATATATACGAGAATATTGTTTTCGATAGCATAACGGTCTGTTACGACTTTACGGGAAATGGTGGAAAACTACGGTGTATATATTGCAGCAAGTTTTCGAAAGTATATCTAACAATTGAAAATTTTTGGAATTTGTAAAATTCGAGGTTTAATATTTGTTATGCTACTTTAATTAATGCGACTTCTTGAGCTTTTAATTTTTCAAAACCAGGTCAGCTTTTCATGTCAAATATGATAAAAATATGA
Source organism: Torymus tubicola (assembly GCA_035583055.1). Lineage (NCBI taxonomy): Eukaryota > Metazoa > Arthropoda > Insecta > Hymenoptera > Torymidae > Torymus > Torymus tubicola. The sequence continues at coordinate 19,059,313 of JAWWEQ010000001.1, forward strand.
AATTCATTTAGAAACCGCAAGGTTTGAAAAATAAAATGTAATCTTATAAAAGTAAAGTGCATAAACTGTACATATCTTACAAAAATAGTTTCACAGAGGTGCTTTAAATAGAAGTATATACATCGAATAATCATACAATTTTAGAAAAAGTCACTTTATTAACAAATGCGTAACGACAAATGAGCTATCATGAAAACACGGTTGATGCTTAGAGATTTTAAAATTTTTTACTAATCACAAATTCAACGTGCCGCTTCATTTCTCCCCCTCACCCCATTCTACCACCTCTTCAGCTCACTCGGTCGCTGAGGCGCCTCGTCCATTACTCCGGCTGCACATGAGGAGCAGCCTACTACTATAGCCGCGTCTGCTGGCGAATGCGATACCTACCTGCAGCAGCATAGTCTTAAGGGCGTCGCCCTATACCGTCAGCACTGCTGCCTTGTTTTCCCTCGCGCGCTCGCGCACGCCGAGCACTTTTCCCGCGCACTTGTAGAAACACAAGTCGACGCGCGGACTTTAGCGTGCTTCCGGCTTGCGCGCCACTTGAATCCCGCGCGAACGGCGCCTTTTTCTTCTCTCGCTCTTTCTATACTCCCGCGCGCGTCCTTGTTTTTCGCCTACACTCTCGTTCTCTTTTTCCTCGGTGCAATGCTCCACCACGAGCTTTTCACTCGGCTTCTTCGCTTTCTCTTACTTCGTTCTCCTTTTTTGTTTGTCGAGGGTGCTGCATGTGCGGCCTGGTAAGAAAAAAAAGGAGTGGACGGGGGAGTGGAAATAATTTTCGTTCGACTGTGCGCAACCGAGAAAGCTTGTCCGAGTGAAATTGCTTTAGTATACGGTTAATTGAGCGCCATGATGTGGCTGGCGCGTGCGGGGGCGCGACGATGTAACGAGAAATTCCGCAAAAGTATCGAGGATTATTCCGAACGATTTGTCGCGGTAAGAGGTGTAAGCTGTATGATGTGGGTGTGCGTATGTGTATGGTTAACGTAAATGAATTACAGCTTGTCGTTTACTAGTTTATTATATAATTACGTAGTTGTTGTTTATTGTATAATTGCTACTTTTTATATGAATTATTTTCAGACAATGAACTTTATTTGCCACTAGGTATACTAATTATATCATTTATTAAATAGAGATATTAATTATCTGAAAATAATGTTGAATGACTTGTTATTTTCTTATAGTCACGTGCATACAAATTCTCAGTTATTTTTAGCTTTACGCTAAATTAACTTAATATTTAAAGTTGATAGAAATAAAACACGGTTTTAAAAAAATAATTCATAATAATTTTATCGTAACTACAATATTTGCCTTTTAAATTATACACGACAAGTCTACCAAATATGCGACAACTGTGGAGCGAATTCACGAATCTGAGATTTCTAGTCCAATGCTCTGACGCACTAAACCTAATGTTGCGGGACTTATCCCAATATCTTGTGCGCATCTGCTTTTCACTGTTATGCTGACGTATCAGAATTTCAGAAATCGGGCGAACAGTCGAATTAAGCTCGTGACAATTTGAACTGTCATTTTTTATTTTCTTAATTTATCTTGAGTGAAAGTAATCCATCCATTCATCCGCGAAGGATTCTGAATTAAATGGCTCAAAAAGGTCTTTCGTTGATTTTAGTCTCTGTAGAAAATATAATATGCATGTATTGAATCTATTAACAATTAATCACGTATTAAAATTAAGATACACATTATTGTTTGGAACTTTTCACTTTTAATATAAAAATAATGTTTTATTAAATTTTTGTTATTCATAATCTGATGAATGTTAGGGTTTCAAAATCGTTATAATACTTATAACATAAAAAAAAAACAAAACTTTTCTTTGAGGATAAAATGTTTTACTTTATAATATGTATTTTGACATTTATTTGCTTATATTTTTATGTTACATGTTTCATTTTTATTTGAGTTTATAAGCACTATTTATGTACATGTGTTAACGCGTTAATATATCTTATACGATGAAATTATAATAAATAATATTTATAATGAAAAATGAGTGATATGCTTGCATTTACAATAGTTTTTCGGTATTTCATTATATGCGAAAGTTATGAATATTTTGTAGTTATGCATGCTGGGACAAAGTGTAATGTTGTTTTAGTCAGTTGTTTCGGTTTGGAATAACAGTCCCCAGATTGCAGATGACCAGTCTGTTTGTTTGTTTAATTGCTGGAAAAATGAAACAAGGTTTGCTTAAAGAAACCATCATCTTTTTTAAATATCAAAAATGAAAAGCTCCAAGATATTTTAATCAATAAAAGTGAATGGTTTAATTGCGGGATATTTAAAGAGACTATCTAGTGTTAGATCTAATAAAACTATGTATAAAATATTTTTATTGAAGAATTTGATATTCTCAGAAATGTTTTCATTAAAATATTAAACTTTGCAATAAAGTAACAACATAACTATGTCAAACATTTCATCATCACCGAGATTTTTGGTGAATTTTCCATAGTCTTATATTACATTTCAAGTATAATTATTTAAATATTTTCCCGCAAGAAAAATGAAACGGCTATTATATTAGAATTTATTTTTGTACAATTTTTCTATATAACTTTGTGTTAGTGAGCCGTCTATTTATTTACGTTTTTCGTTTCAGAAAAGGATGTAAAAAACAGTTAAATCTACACAATATATTTTAATTTATTTTACTGATTAAATTCTTAAGCAATAAAATTATATTTCAATTTTTTTTAATTTAATTAGTAAATTTATGCATTTAAATTTGGTTAGTTGAATGCATTTCAAATATATGTACTATTATAGTAATTCTTAATATCTCATGCAATCAAACAAGTTATTTTTTAATAAAATTTCAAAAGATTAATATATTACAAACTATTTATTACCTCTAAGCCAGTCTTAAGTTTGGATATATCTTCACTATCCAGTTCTGCAAAGAAATAAATATAATCATTAATCACTAGTTCTAAATTACAATACAATTGTAGAATTCTATTCAAACTCACTGCAAACTGGTGCTTTTGTAGATGTAAATACCAAATAAGTTCCTCTTAATTTCCTGGAAGTATTGATACCCATAACAGGACATTTAGTACAAGAACTGCCTTTCTCGGTTTCATCCAAAATTTTCACAGCACTGTCGTATGTACCATCCCACTCACGACCAACAAACTTGCAGCCAGCCGATTGCTTTATTGATTCGATAAAGAAATCACTAGCTAATTTATGACTACAGATCATTTTGTTCATTTCTAGCTTCCAGAATTCAGCTACAAAAATAAAACAAAAATAATTTTTTTTTATTAATTAATAAATGGTTGTAATTATGCGATTTTTCAAAAACTTACCTTGATCATCATTACACTGTGGTTGCATTACTCCCCCATTGATATAAAAATCAACATGACCTAAACACAGAATTATGAATGAATTTTATATTAAGTGGTTAAAAATTACATAAAAATAAAATAAATTAAGAATTGATTATATTAATGCTTACCGACAGCTTCCTTTAAACCAAATCCACTAATACCTTTACCCGTGCCTGTCTGGGTATGTATTACGTCGACGAAATTCGCATCAGACTTATCTACTTTGTACATTGGATCAATATGTGTGAAGCATGGTTGTGCAGGGTCCAAAGCAGTTATTCTCTCGATTTTGAAGAATTTATCCTTTGCTCTAAGTTGGTAGCTTATTTGGCCACTTACGTGAGCTCCAAGACTGTGTCCAATAAGGTATAATTGCCTCCAGGCTCCATTTGGAGTATTATATAATCGTTGAAGCCCTTTTTTGATGTCTTCAAGAAATCTATAAATGTGAGCACATTCTCAGTTATAAGAATCGAATAGTAAATTGTATGAACTATATGAGATTTCAAAATACTATCTTAAGAAATTGCCGAAACTTAATCACTTAAAAAATGTATATTATAAATTACTAATCGACATTAAAAAATTTATGATCAAGTCATTGTAGTAATGAAACATACTCTACTGTTTTTTTGGCCACTTGTTGAGTAATTTGAACAGAATTAATGTAGTTGTATCGGTGGCTTCCTTTTTCCCAATCAACTAAGATGACGTTTCCGTTTTTCTAGAATTGACACACAGATTTAAAATAAGATACACGGTTCTTAAAAATATTATTATAGCATATATTATGCATACCAAATCTAAAAGTTGGTCCTTTAGAGCCGAAATCCATGGTTTTTTATAATTAGACATATATCCGTGAGAGATAATGTATGTTTTTAGAGAAGGATTGAACTGTTTAGATTGCAACGCAGCCAAATCACCGTTACCAATTGCAATTCCATTCTCGTTATTTTTTTCAGCAAGATAAAAGTTAATAGGAACATTACTTTGAGGTTTAGATAGTCCAAAAAGCAGAGATCCAAGTAACATGTTTTTAAGTTCCGGACATGATAAATCCGTGGTGTTGGTTTCTTTAGCTAATACTTGGTGAATTAATAGTACAGTTGAAATAACAATAAATAAAATCTTCATTTTGAAAAATTGTAAATTAATATTTATAAATGAAATATTTTATTTATTATTGCTTTAGATAAAAGGAATATTATTTCGCGAACAGACTATAATATATTCGCGTTTGTAACGGATATCAAAGATCTGACATCTTCAACTCACAGATACCAACTACTTTTTAAAAATGATTTCCAATGATTTTATAATTGTATAAACAATTCAATAAAGTTCAATACTCATTATGTTTCCAGACTTACTAATTAAATAATGATAAAAAGATTCATAGAAAAAAGTATGATGTCCCATCTGGAGAAACACACTGATGAATCTAAGTAAATATTACTTAACAATATGTAATCGGAACTTATAATGGAAGTAGTAACGAAATACTTGTCGTTATCATCATAATTTTATCAATGTGGTTAATGCTTCATTACATGAGCTAATATCAATCTCTTTTATTCAAATCATTCAACCGTATATGAAACAGTAAGTATAATTATTTCTGACTTATTATAATCTTCCAGTTATTACATCAACTTACCTCTAAAATCTATATTTGATCAAGGAATAAAAAGCTTTAAGTTTTTAATTAAACACGTAGTATAAAAAGTAAGAAGATAGGGTCTCATTTAAAAAGCACAAATTTCACAAAACATAATTTTCATGTTATGTATTTGACGTGTCTTTTCATATTACAAAATGATATAAATATTAGTAATTTAACAAAAAATGCTAGACTCTATTAAAATAAGAGATCTGCTTTGCAAAAATCTAATACGTATTTTCGATCTAATATTTGAACTTGATAGTTATGTATTTTAGACTTTTTACTTCACCGATAAATTTAATCATTCTTGACACTGTTCGGTATTTATTGAGGAATAGTACAATACGTCTACGACATTTATCAAATTTTCCAATCAAATTATCTGAAAACATTTTCTCTACCATCAAATTCTGTAAACATTCACTTTCGATTTTGAAATTATTGAAATATGCTGTAAATAATTATTTATTATTTTTTATTTTAGAATTCATAACATATGATCATATTACTAAAATAACTTACAAATAAATCTTTATACTACTAGTTTACTCTGTAAAGTAACGGTTAACCTTTATCAGCAAAAATGTTCAAACTCATGTTTTCTAATGTTGTTGAGGTTTATCAACAAGAAGATATGTTTTAGAAAAATTAATGTCTATAGATTGCTTTTCACATGTAGGAAATTCCGTGGCAATCATAAATATGTTTTCAAGTAAACATGTTATACACATGTTGTGAGTCATCTGGAGTTGATATTTAAAAAAACCTATGTATGGAAGATAGAGGAAGAAAGACAGAGAGACAAAAAGTGAGGGAGGGAGGAGAGAATCAACGGTACACTTGATATAGTATCAAACCTTTTCCAATTAAAATAAGAAAAAAAAATATAGATTGAATCTTGCAAGTGACAAATGATACCGCTAAAAAATTTTTCCTTTTAGTAGTTTATAAATTATATATTAATTCATTAAACTTATTATTTTATGGTAACTGGAGTAAAATGTATTTATTAACACCCAAAAGTTTTTCTTCTGAAAATTTGATAACGTCTAGATTTTCTAGAGACAAATACTATATGAATATTATAAAATTTTATTGACTAAGTTATAAAATAGAAAGTGTTTGAATAATAACTTTTAAAGTCGTGACTATTGTTCCTATTCTTCTTCCTTATACATATAACCTCTCTTTATCAATTTCAGGATCTTAATATTAGACTCAAAATATTCTTGGCAAATGGTATTTCGCACCAGTTAGCAGAGGTGAAATTCTGTGAAACTACTAAGTGCTGGCGGGCGCTGTTCAACTTTCATTAATTTCCTATAATAATGTATAATAATAACGAATTTCTACATATCTAATTCATGAAATTTTCGTAGTTTATGATCGAACAAATAATTCCCGAGATATCAAATAGAATTTTTTTGTTCCTCATAAATGTCATGTAATTGACATACTTTAACTTCAAAATGATAATAACAATTGCAGAAACGTGTACTTTTACTTTTTGTTCAGATTCTTCCGGTCGGAAAATTCTTCGGTTCAAGTAATTTTTCCCTCTTCAATGAGAGAAAAAATACAAATACTTTTTGCTTATAATAGCTAACAGAGAATCTGAAACAAAGTGCAAAACAATGGATAAGGCTTTTCGTAAAACTTCGAGAAAGGTAGAAGAAATTCTTTGACCCATATCTTAACGGATTCTTAACGGTCCAGCCAAGCGATATCGGGGTTGACGTTTGCATAAAACATACGCGTGTAGACGAACACACGCGCGTTTCAGATTCTTCGAATTTGCCAGGTGGATGTGGTGGCAGTTGGTGTGCAGCAAAGGCGCAAGCGACTGAAAACTCTCTCTCTCTCTCTCTCTCGCTCTCTTGCTCTGTTTTAAAGTGCTTTTGGATTTAACGAAGCACGATGGGATAAAAGCTAAAGCGAGACCGAGAGAGAGAGAGAAAGAGAGAGAGAGTGAGCACGGGATCAATGTTGAGAGGGCGAGCTAGTGGCTTTTATGCGGCGCAAAGCGAAATTTGGAGTAGAACGTGTACACATGGAAAATGGGAGAATAATTAAGGAGCTAAAGTGTTGTGTGCAAAAGAATGCAGCGAATAGACAAAGGAAGAATTAGGCAATGTGGAGCCGTATGTATGTGTGAGCAAGCTAGCGCAGACTTGTGAGCTTTTGAAAGGGCTTTAAAAGGCCGAAAAATGAAGTTGTCTCTTTTTCCACGTCGAGCATAAAGAGGAAAATGAAGAGTACGTGGATCCGAAGACTCAATGAATATATACTCATTTTTATACTATACTTTTCTCTATCGCTTTTAACTGAATTAACTGTATTAACGATAGATGAATTCAGTATTTTACATGTGAATTGAAAATCTGTTTCTCCAGAGATGTATTGCGGTTACTAATAAACGGATATTTTATGAATGCTAAAATGCTCGCTAAAATGTTTGTGACGAAATTAAATTCAACAATTTTATAGATGCCGAATTTTTCCTAGTACAAAGGTTACCTATAGTAGTCATCAATAATAATAATCTAATGAAATAATTGTAATAAAGAATCTTTTTGTTAAATATTTAAAATGATAAATAAATAGAATGTTGAGAAAAATCAGAATGAGACGAGAAGCAGTCGATTCGAAACGATTTATCTTTGATTTCCCGAGCACCACTACCTTTTCGTTATGTGAGGGCCCTCCGTAACCTCCGATCCCACGTCGTCAAGCTCGTTTCCCGTTCTCCTTCTCTCTCTCGCTTTTCCTCCTCCAGCCGCTCCACTTACCATTTTCGCCTGTGGCTTGCGTCGCTGCTTTGCGATTCCGCCCTTTCGCCTGTTTTCCGCGCAAAGCGATGGCGGTCTCTGCACGCTCAAATTTCTATCTCGCCGCTTTAAGGAGTCTCAAAGGATCCTTGCGCGCCGGGTGTGTCCGTATGTGCGACCTGGTGAGAGGAAGAGAGAGAGAGAGAGAGGGAGAGAGAAAGTGCGTGTACAAGCAAGTGCCGGAGGACGTGTAAGAGATTTCGCGGATTGCGTTTCGGTTCGTACTGCATTTTAGTCCTTATGTAAAATGTATTTTCTGTAACTGGAATTTATTATGTTTACGGCTGGTAGCAGTGCTGATTCTTATACGCAAGGACATGAATTTGGATGGGGGTTTTACTCTTTTGAAAATATTTAATGTACTTTAATATTAAAGAAGTTGAGAGAAGTAGATGTTATAATAAACGGTTTACTGAATATGCTGTATTCTTGTCATTTTATTGATTCGAAAAGCGGAGCAAAAGTAGAATTGATCCTTTCTTACACTTTATTTTTCCAGATAAATAATTATTAAATTCTTCCGTTTTTCTCTTTTATTTTCCGCTTTTTCCGTTGATCCCTCTTTCCGAGTCAACAACGTTGCCGTAGTTAATTCGTAACTAAAATGTTATATGCAATACAGAAGTGAAGTCGATTATTTACTTGTTGCATAATTCTTCTGATATTTTAATTATATTTTATAGTCAATGTGTTAATTAAATGGAAGGATGGATTTTTTTAAGTAAAAATCATGATATAAAAGTAATATAATTCACATATAAAAGTTTTACTATTACTTAAAATACTTATTATATAAAGTGTAAAACACAAATTTATGTCTAATTGGTACATAATTATGGAATGCAAGCAATGTTTATTTTTAGTTATTAAATTAATTCATCAATCAATAGCATTTTGTTAACATTTTTACCAGGGAATTTACTATAAGAAAAATTTCTAATGAATAAAAAACATTTTGCGGTAATTTTTAATGAATTTTAAGAGCTCTTAGGTACTTTAAACATCAATTATTCAGTAAAAGATAATCCTGCAGTCAGTTAAAAAGAGGTAAAACGAAGAAAAATTCATTTATTTGTTAAGAACAAATTAATACAATTACGCTTTTTAAAAATTTCTATGATACAATTACCTTAAAATAAATACACAACAATTTCTCTTTTAAAATTAATCCTCAATATCTATATTTATTGGTGTTCGTGAAGGTATCAATAACATTTTTGCAAAAATATCAGAGGTTGCGCAAGTATACAAGTGCTACTGGTAAACAATTTTCTAATTTATTGTTTTCCAATTACAGTACGAGTGACACTTACATTTCACTGTTATAATCAGATAAAATAAATGATAAGTTACTTGTAGAAGTTATTAATAAAAAGTAAAAAGTTATCTTAATGTATTTATGTTGTAAACGTAAAAATAATCTCTATGAATACATCTAAGTTTACAACGTAAAAATATTATATATTATTCCAATCAACACTATAAAATCCTGAAAATCATTATTTTCAAATTGAACAAATCTCGTACATTTACATATACATATACTTTATACTAAATAAAACCGATAATTTATCAGTACTTCAACTCCACAGTACTACCACCCTCTGCTATCAAACAACACTTGCAACAAACTCTTTTCACGTAAACTCTGTTCTAGGATAGAAAAAAGCTCCGTAATTGCTGCCACGTTCGATCCATCAGGCCGGGCAGTCATCGCCGCAGCGTTATCGCATCCAGCGGGCTTCGATCGTTTTGCGGAGATTTTTCGCGCCGTGCGCTCGCGCGCTGCGATATAGCTTTAGCGTGCGGTGCTCTTTTAGCGCCAACCGCGCGTGTGACCCCAACCTATCGCTCCTCGACGAGAGATACAGCGAACGAGGGATAGAGGAATATGCCAAAGAAAAATGCCACGTGATTTTGTAAAAGGATCTTTTGAAGCTTTTTTTTTAGATAAACCAATTTCTTTTTGATTGTTTAGATGTATTCGCTGTAAAATTTTGTATGGCTTAAAGATATATTAATAACTAACTTTGTCTGATTTATGGAAAATACTTATGAAATTTACATTTATTTCGTGTGGTTATTGGTAAAGTGTTTATACGGTGAATATTGGAACTTATGAATATAAAAACTATTTACTTTATCCCAGACATTTATACATATACACAAACTGATAGTGGTTAAACTAATCAAGAGCATTGTATTCGATACAGTATAGATAACTAATCAAATATTTAATGTACGCAATGAGTTTAGATGAACTAAGATCGGCGAAACGGATTCTTATAAAATATCAAATATTTTACAGACTGTATTTGTCTAAGCTAATATTTACCAACGTAACATTGCTTTCGCAATTGATCGTCGTATCTCAAATCTTTAATTATTAAAAATTTAAACTTCCATGTACACCATTTCAAAGTTCATAAAAAAAATACATTTCCCCCTTTACTTCCTTCCTCCTCCGATAAATCGCACAAAACCTCGGCATCCGTCGAAGCGGGCCAAAATAACTCGTTAAATATCGAAAACAACGTCATAAACGCGACGCGCGATTCGCGCGACAACGGGAAGAGATACACTGCATCGTATTCAAAAAAAAAAGCTCCCGCGGAATCGCGCGGGCGCGTCCCGATCAGCTATAAATTCCGCGCCGATGACCGAAAGCTCGTAAATAACGTGAGCTGGGCACGATTCGAAAGCGTCGACTCATCATCGCCGCTTGTATTATACACGCTACCGGTCGATTGCTTCTCTCTCGCTCTCTCATTTATTACGCGGATTTTCGCACGCAAGAGAAGCCATGCGTCAGCGGACATGCGCTGCCGGAATTTGGCTCGTGTACAACGCGGGTGAAAAGTTAGAAAAACCGCGGAGTGCGGATAAAATTTACAGAGTGTATAGTGGTAGGTATAAGGGTGTTGTTGTTGCTGTTGTGGTTTGTGCTTTTTTTGTTGGTAGAGAGGTCGGTGAAATTTGAGTAAAGGAAAATTTGTTGGTTTAAGAAATTGAGTTGTAAAAGGTGTCGAAGTTATGTATAGGTATAAATGATGAATAAATAGTGGAAGAAGACAAGCGCTGCCGTTTAACATGTGCTGGAAATTTTTTTAAAACGATTTCATGAACAGTAGCTATACGTAATATTCACATACACGGTTTGCGGTTTCATATCTACACTCTTACCTTTGTTAAAATTTTTCGATATTTAGGAGTAATATATCATTTGCTTACTTATATCTATTGTTTGCTTTTGTAGAGTGGAGATAATAAAGTTATTTGCTTACGCGATAGAACATTTTTAAGTATCAAAAATAATTTTTCAAATAGAAAGATTATTGGTTATAGTTTATAGGACTATTAGATAATTTACATTTACTATTCTATTTCTAGTTAAACAAAATAAAAGACTTTCATGTTATAATAGAACACTAAAAATACCACACGTTGATTATATCACGAATGCAACGTTTAAAGCAGAGTTTAGTTCTATATTCTCGTTTCCAATACAGGGAAAAAATTCAGTTATTGATTTAGACGGGAAAGCAAAACATTCCGAATATTTTTGAAAAACTAGGTCAATTGTATTGGTTAGGTATTTTTAAGTTTCAAGGAAAAAACTAATAATTTTTTTTTATAATGATCATACTGCATTGTATATCTGAGCATACAAATTTGATAATTAAATAAACAAATTTATTTGTCGCATTTTTCTAAACTTTTTAAAAATTGCGTAAATTATAAAAAATGTGCTTCGTGGTTTGAATGTACTTATAGTGCGCAACGACGAACTCATATTAATGAGATATTTGAAAACGTGTTCAAGGGAAACTCCTTGATATTCCTCTGCAATCAAAATACTGTCTTCATTATCGTGCATCCCTGGTTTGCACACATGTATACACGACCGCAATCACCAGGTCGCCCTCGTAAAATCGAAAGAAAAACGATATGCAAATATGTTCCTTGTTTGCAACTGTCGCTCAATCGTTTGGCCTACTTCCTCGTGCACAAAGCTCAATGAGCGTATGTAGCGCGGCAAAAAAATTCCGAGTTTCGACACGAAAATCGCGACAAATCTCGAGGAGGCGGACTGTACTATAACGGTAGTGTTCGGTAAAAGCCGTGTGCGACTCTCTCTCTCTCTCTCTCTCTTTCTCGGTCTTTCGCCTGTAATCTCGCGTGTGAGCTCGAAAATAGGTCGGAACAATTAAATGTTGAAAATCTCGGGGCGAGGTACGGCGTGGCGCTTCGAACGGAGAGCGTTAAAAAAGAAGAGAGAAAGAGAGGCGGGCCCCTTCTGGCGCCTGCAATTAAGTGTGCACTCCTCGCGCGTGTGGGCGTGCGAATGCGAAGCTTTTCGCGCGTGAGCGTGATATTCCTCGAGCTCTCTTTTTTTGCCTGCAGTACACTTTTCCTCCCTCTCTTTCTCTCTCTCTTTTCCCCTTCCTCGCCTGTTCTAAGCGAACGAGTGTAGCGCGTTCGCTGCGAGAGTTCTCTTAATAATTTTCAAGAGCTGAATTCCGCGGCTATTTCTTTTTTGCACGATTGCGCACAGTCTGAACAGTGCCCGTTAAATACGGGAAAATTTTCGAGGACGGTAAGTGCAGTGCGAAACAGATGTTTTTCCTCTGAAGCACTTTCGGGAAACTATTTTCAGTAAAGTATTTTGGAGTTGTTTGAATTTCCAGGCACAATTGTTGTATTTTACTGATTGATAAATTGCATAATAGAGATAAATTGTTGTTGTTTATTACCATTCTTTTAGCTCAAAAAAACTGAAGAAGGTGAATAATGTCAGAATTTAATTTGAAATTCAACTTATTTAATTTAACCAATCATTTGAAACTTATGAAGACAAGTTTATATATATTCATGACATATATAGAAGACATTCCACATGTAATATGATTTTCAGGCCAAAATTTACCGATAACATTTTTTTAAAACGCACGTTTTTCACATTGTTTTTCTTAACGTTTATTATATTTCATAAAACATGAGAAAAATAATGAGCAATTCCGAACAGCTTTGTGATATTTTAACTGTTTTAACTAAACGTCAATTTTTCTTACAGATATTTCATTTGGAAGAAATACATAAACGATAATCACAGATGATTAGCTACTATGAAGATCCTAAAAACACAAATAGATATTTCCTTGTAATTTTGTTCAGAATTTAACTATATTTTTTCAGACCTGTGTAAGACTTTTTCTAAAAAATCAAAAACTGGATGATTTCTTTTAGATCCAGAAACGATCGCTAATCATTCCGGGACTCATATCTAATAGATACTATTGTATAATAAAAAGATATCTCTATGAATTTTTTGGTCGAGATAGTCTTGACCGAACTTTTAATTTTCTAAATTTTAATGTTTTATTTGAATATATGTAAGTGAAAGCATATACGTAGGGCTTTAAAAATATTTTCATGAAAAAACGGAGAAAATTTTATAAAAAAAGAGCTATTCTTATGTCTATTGTAAAAAATACTTTCCTGAGAAGTTATAAATTAATCAAAATCAGTAAAAAATGCAAAAAATGCTAAAATTCTAAACTTTGATATGAGACAGTTCACAAAGATTAATTTTTAAAAATCTGAAAAAATTGATCAATATCCGGTTCACAAAATAGAACATTATTTCAATGTTTCAAGGAAATATATTCTTTTCCCTCTCGATTTCACAGAGACCCAGCCGTATACCCAAAGCAAGTTTTTATACATTTTACATTTTAATTTATAGCAACGACATAATTATTTTTATAGCACTGCGTGACTCTAGTCCGCATTTAAGACACGTCTGTCCGTGCGGTAAGTAGTCCTTTCTGGCACCGTATTTATCGCATTCGTTATTCTCGTGCGCTAACCTCACGGCGCGAGAAAGGCTACTTAAGATACGGAAAACGTGTCAGCGAACTTAAGGCAGGCAGTGTTATAAAATAGTATACGACAGGCGTCTCGTATGCTATATTTGTATTGTAATTTACTGTATGTTTATATCAACAACATTAATTATTTTATTCTTTACGAGATATATAATTAGTCTGATATGACATATTGTTATACTTATTTACTTGAAATCTCGGTAGTTGACTGTTTTTTATTATTTTGTTGATTTCTTTCGTCTTCATTCTGAATATGTTGATCTAAATGATCCGCAATCGTACGAGTTATTTTTGAATTTCCAATAGGTTCTTCAATTGATGGGCTATCAAAATCTATACTAGATTGTCGCTTATGACGGCATGTTCTATTATGTGATAACTGTATGATGACATTATTGTACTGCAAAATTTACTTTAATATTTTACATAGTAGTCAATAGTATTACATATTTCAAAAAAACGTTGCAGGTATCTCAGTTTTTTATTGGAAAAGTGAACAACTCGAATTGAACTTGCAAAAACTACCAGCTTAGAGTAAAGTTAATAAAGTAAACAATTTGCATCGATGATAAAATCATTCCAATTAAAGTTGATATCCGCTATTAGCGAAATTTTTACTTATTCTGACATTTTTTTGACTATAGTATAAAGATGAATGTGTGAGCATAATTATATTTTTATTTATATCATAATGAGATTAAGGCCGCACGATACAAAAGTCGGCCGACCAAGTTATTTTGCATTCCTATTGTGGAACGTTCTTAGAAGTGTGTACTATAGAGAAAATTCGCCCATAAATATAAATAGTATCTTACGCAACTAAAGAAGTAAAGAATTAGCCAGTTCAAAGTACGTATAAATTTCTACCTGAGCCGAAGGCGAGGGTATAGCGTACATACTCTTTTGGGTGGCCATCGTTACCCCCGTCTTTAGACTCGACGTTGGAAAAAGACCTTAACTTTCTTTGTAATTTTTCTCTGATTTTATTTATATTATTATATTAGATGAAAAGTTATATTTTCAAAAATTTTTTATTTAAAACTATATTTTTGTCTTTAAAGAGAAAACGCTACTTAAAACTTTGTATATAAACTATTTTTAGATTTTTAAAAGAAATCTGGAAAACATCACGTATGCAAAGTTTCAAATAGTACAAAAATTTTACGCAAACCTCTTGCTAAAGTCAAAAAATTTAGTTCAAACAAAATATTAAAAGGCGAGATGGAAGAAAATTCTATCACTTTTTTACGGTGAAGTGTGGAATATAATCCACAATTTGAATGTTGCGTTTCTTCACGAAGTAGCCTTAAATTGTGTAAAAAATAACTTAGTCGAAAATTTTGAATAAAGTTAGAAATTATATGTGACTCCAATAATTTGTGAATTATTTTAAATATTAAGACATAGGTAATCGAAAAAAATAAAGGTGAATCGACTTAATGTTCCATTGTGATAAAATGTAGCTATGATCATGGTTCAATCTGTTCATAGGCATAATCAATTTATAAGACATATATCTTGAGAATTTATATTACAAATAGTACAAATACATTGCGATACGTATAATTACTTGAGTGACTTATAATTGCATGGCGGGAAGTTAGCGCATATATGTAACGAGTTAAAATAGTGCAATAGCCCTGCAGTTATCCTTAATTCTACTTTATCGATAGCACATATATTGATTTAAGTGTAATAGGATAGTTGTTTTGTGTAATATAAGTATTAATGATTATACTACGAAATTTTGAGTCTAAACGTTGAGAAGAGCATATAGAACTGATGAAACATAGCAGTAAATTTTGTCATTTATATGAAAGGAAACTTCTTTTTTACTTTTTTTTTTTAATAAACTGACCCTTAAAACAATTAATTTTTTGTTTAACATAAGCATGAAATAAGCTTATATTCATGACTGTAAGTTTAATTATAAAATTGCATATTTCGAACATGACTAGAAAAATAAGATAATATTAATATTTCTGACGGGAAAAACGGGGAATAATATTTATTAACTGTGTTATGTACTACTCGAGATGCCTAATCACTTTTCCAACCTCCATGAATAAGAAAACCGTTTCATGTTCTCATTAAAAATAAACGGAGATAACACAGGAAGAATGATAAAAATGGATATTCTTGATATAAATTAAAAAGTAGACGAACAAATCTGTGAGCGAACAAACAAAATTAAAAAACGTCCACTGTTCAATCAGAAGAAAGCAAAACATTTGAAAAATATCCGCTGCTGGATATTTCAGATTCAGGTGAGGCATTGCACCATTCCTTGATATGTCATACTGAATACCTCATTGTATTAACTGTAATGGCTCACTGATTTTGTCTATTTGTTGCATCTTATTCAAACCTTTTTAAACTAAAATCTGATTTTTTACTATGTTTTGTGATATTTAAATCAGTTTTATACTTGTATTAAATAAAAACTCCTTATACATGTTTAAAAGAAATCTTTAGATAAAGAGAGTCTTCATTTTTATACTAATAGTGTACTGGTAATGTCGCAAAAAAATAGTATTATAAGCAGATTTCAACTTGAATGAGAATGATTTCATATCTTAGGAATAAGGATATCTCAATCGATTGTATGCAATTTTTATGGAACTAGTCACCTCTAAGCGTGTTTCCAGAAGGCATCTCAATAAAGAAGTTGTTAGTTATTTTATTGTACTCGATCGTATAATCATTGTAGTAATTTAATAAATAAATATATGTAACTTACGCCATCAATTTCGTGACTTCGTACCGCTTCGATATTTAAATTGATATAGCAGCATAAATAAATTAAAAAATATAATGAAAACTGAAACATAATATAATTCAATATTAATTTTTTTGCGACATTACCAGTACACTATTAGTATGAAAATGAAGGCTGAAGAAAATATTGCAGTTATACATTTTATTATATTGTTATCAGGATGAAAAACGTGCAAATTTTAAATTATGTAATTTTCCATTCGATAAAAAAATAGATGATTGTAAAACAGCAAATGGTCGTATAATGCAACTATATCAACTTATTTAACAATTAAAGAATTATATTATATTATTACCTTAACAGAATTTTAAATATTTTCACATCTTAGCCAGTTTAAATATTTTCATATTCATTTTACCTTCGCTTAAAAAACGCGTTATTTTAGAATAACATGTTTTCAAGCTAACTCATTTATTAGTAAGTAGTAAAGTAGGTAAATAGTTTGAGACAATTATTCTGTTGCGTCAAAATTCTTTTTATTTATTTATTAATTTTATTAATTCGTTTCTTATACGAGTAGACAGCCTTGAATAAGTAATACAATATTTATAAAATATACAATCAATCAGAATTTTCAATAATTAGCAGTAAAAGATTTGAGAGAACGTTTAAAAGTAAAAATATTGAATATTCTTGAGATTTTGCGATGGAATAAGTTAAAGGAATGTTTGATTCTATTTATGGTAGGGAAAAGTCAAAATTTGAAGTATTAAGGTCCTCGTAGTTATATTGTAATTGTACTCCTTGCCTCTTCTTATTCTGCAGATTCATACGGATAAATACGAGTAAATTTCAAAGGGAAAAATAAAACGTATATTAGTAAGTTATTTCAAAATTTACAAAACCATTAATTTTTTTTCTATACAACCAAAACAGTTTCGCGATTGACAACTGTCATCGTAAATTTGTAGGCAATCAACGAAATACTTCTTCATAAATAACCTGCTGCTCTAGCGAAACAGTGCCCAACGCAATCGACAATCTCAAGCGACTATCGCGGACGATCGTCCACGTGGCAAGTTTCGGCCATCGGCTTCTCCATACACCGTCACAAACCCGATACCATCCAGTCTCCTCCTCTCTTTCGTTCGGCCCGAAGCCTCCCGCAAGGATACTTCCGTACAGCAGACTCCCTCCATGCGCGCACACGGATTACGCGGAGTCGCGAATCGCAGATAGCGACTTATCTCGATCGTTCGCTTCCATCCATTTTTGAGGTTTTCTTCTTTCTTCCTTCCTCTCTCTCCCTCTTGAGAAGGATAAGAAGAGCCGGCGCCGTTGAGAGGATTTCGCCTGGTGATACTCTCTCTCTCTCTCTTTTTCTCTCACACAGCAGCAGCCAGTGTTTTTCTGCACCCACACGACGGGGATTCCCCTCTTTTTTCCGCGTAATATACGGCATAGGGGTGCGTAACCTCGCGTACAGGATCAGCGAGCTTCGATGATATGGAGCTGATTCGTTAGAGGCGGGGGTGAGTCCGTATTTTGGAGGGACAGAATTGGTTGTGACTGAGCAGCATTGCGTAAGTAGAAGAGGGAGGCAGTACTTTAGGTTTCTGATTAACTTTTTATTTTAGTTTTTTTTTCACGGGAAAAGTACTATCGTATAAGTATAATCTTATGGTTCGTGCAATCATATGCTGAAATTCCACAAAATATATTGCGAATAATTTAGATATATTTTTAAGGTAATTAGTTCGTAAAAAAGGATTATCTACTATAAACGAGATTAAGTAGTATAGTAAAAAGAATTCAAGTTGAATTACTATTTTTCCAACTGAACTACCGGCATTATCATATAATTCTTTGTTTGGATGAGTACATACAGTTTATAACAAATAAATAAATATTTTCATCGTATCTAAAAAAAACTCCTGTATAATTTCGGTATATTGGTAACCACTGACAGCT
>JAWWEQ010000001.1:19079474-19147321 GCA_035583055.1 Torymus tubicola
ACTTCTATTTCTTGTGAAGCTTTCTATGTTAAGAATATTGACCATACTTGATTTTCACTTTCAATTGCTTTATTACTAGAAGCGTATTTATTGATAATATTATGTTAATAGTTCCATTAAAACAAAAGAAAAAATTATTTTGTAAATAAAAATTTTTAAAAGAATTTGACTTTTACTACTGTTACGAATGGAAGCTTCTAGCTCAAAATATTGAAAACTAAAAATTTTTAAAACATTTACTAATAGCGCTAACTGCTATTCTAATTTTAAATAAAAAATTAATTTTATTGTAAATAAAAATCTACAAGTAAAATTTTGTGATAAATTAATTTTTAACATTCAAATTTAACTAAAGAGCAGAATAAATTATATTAATTTGAGGAAGCTATGGGCCAATGTAATGCTAGCGGTTTTTTTAATTGTATGCCTACTTATTGTCCAATATTCTAGATTGAATATTATGTAAAAGTATAAGTATAATTTATTACTATATTAAGTATATAATACTTAAATACAATTCTCCATTATTGAATATTAATATATTACAGTAATTCGAAATTTTAGGAAAAGTTAAAAAATTTTATGTTGTCTAAGAATTACATTTATATTAAAATATTTTATTATTGTTTCAATAAATTGAAAATATGCATAGAATGTTGACAAACTTTCATTTAAATTTCTAAATGCGACGTAATTGTCATTGACACTCGTAAAAAGTAAGTGTTCTAATAATGAATCTATTAATTTCTAAAAAGGTTTAACTAATAACTATTGCTATTTTATTTCTTCGTATATAATACTTGGGTTCGCTATAAATAAGTACTGTTTTCGGGTGAGTTGTTATTGAGATCGAACTGATTTGCCGCTTTTACAGAAATTTTTTCGGAACTTCTTCGACAGGATGGGTTTTATATAGCAAGTTTTCACGATCATTCTCATAAAAACAAGATCCTTTCATTCAGAGTAATAGTAAGATACAAAGGCGGGAAGTAGAGTTTGCTGTTTCAGCTCCAGGGATTCCGAGAGTCCGAGTATATAAGTGAGCTGTAACAGATGAAGAAGGCTTAGTCTTATCATTCAACTGTTGGTGCGTTCACCGTAGAAAGTAGCGAGGCTTCACTTTTTCACCATGAGCATAAAATTACTCGTAAGGAGTCTCTCAATTTTTATTTAAATGTGCTATCAGTGATATTCTATTTTTCCCTTGTAAATTTATTTTTCACATTACTATTTGTATTACAGTGGCCACTAACTTTGTTATTACTGATAACATTACTCGAAAAGGAAGTTAATGCTGGGTAAGTACTAATATATTTTCGTGTTTATATTGAATTAGATGTTTTTTTTTATTTTAAGCGTTGTAAAATTAATAAATTTTATCTTTACTTTTGTTATCTCGAATTAGTAATACAAAAATCGAATTCATATATTTATATACGAATGTTACGATTACTTCTATCACCAACTAAACAATACTAAAAATATTGAAAAAACGAATTTAACTAATAAAGTAGAATAATTAATAATCAATTTATCAATAGTAGCCTCCATAAAATTCGTAAAGCTTTGGTACTTCTATTATTATGCACCTCAAGAGAAGGTACCCTTTCAAGGTATATATCGATGTTTTACACCCGGAAGCCAATCACAGGCATGATTAAAGGTCGTTTGTTGATATTGTTTAATTCTTAAATACGTCATATATGCAAACTTATTTTAAAATGTTAAAGACATTAAATAGGTTGTTATGTTAAAAATTAATATACTGAAGTTTAAAATACACCCTCCGGGAAACGGATTTCCGCGGGTACTCGAGAGTTGACTTCTAGTATCTATAAATGAAGCTTACTGCTTACAATTACGTCAAATCGGCACTTTTTCTTAAAATATAGTCAATCTAATCCCAAATATTCACTATTTCATTAAAAAATAATGCCTCTTCTATTTAAGATACGAGAAAACGAGCAGAAAAGATTATAAAAGTGGACAGAAAGATCTAAAATTTTAATTTTAATTCCTTGAATAATATCGAATTTTCAGCAAATTATAAGTAATTAAAAAATAGCGTAAGATAATGTTTAAAAATACGATTTAATTTTTAAATTTTTCATCATTTCTTTGCGAAAATTTAATATTTTTGAGCAAATCAAAGCTTAAATTTTAGTTTTTTCTATCTATTTTTATAATTTTTTTGCTCTTGTTCGTAGCTTAAATACTTAGAATGTGACAGTCAATAGAAGAGACATTATTTTTATTGTGAACACTAAGTTTCATTTTTAAGTATCAGAAATCTATAGTATATTATTGGTAACTGAAAAATTGCATATATAAGAATACAGGTGAACCCACAGACGTATATATTTGTAAGTATTTAAAGGTTCGGGAATTCCGGAGTCATTGATCTTCTATTAACAGAAAATTTATATGCTATAAATATATGATTCGTGCTTTCAAATCGAATAAGGTATAGTCTTGAACGTTTTCTTTTATTTCAAATAATTATCGGATTTGATGGACTTTATGGTTTTATAATACATTAATAATAAGAGCAGTTATTTCATTCATTCATATACATAAGAAAAAACATTATTCGTAATGAATTAGTCGTTCAAAATGTTTAATAGTAGGCTGCCTCCTTGCACAATTTGATATTTGATATTTTGATAGTTAATGGGAGTTACCACTTTACAATTTGATAGAAAATATATAGACGCAGCTATATCAGGTAATACAATGTACCGTAATTTAATAAAATTAGAGAATATGCGTGACTTGGCGAACTGATTAGAAGCATAGATTGTTTAGTATTCCAACAAATTAATATGTAATAAATTCCGCGATCACGTAAGTCGATATGCGCAGTAATTAAATCACGAGGTTGATGCACGAGTTTGATTTATTAGATTGTTAGTAAAATTTTATACATGATTGATCCTAGCACAGTCTTTACATGACAGTGCGTAATGTAACTAACAAAAATACAAAAACAAACGATCAAATAATCAAAAACTTTCTACATAATTTTAAAAGTCAAAAATTTCCGGAAAATGTTTATAATATCCCCTGCATATCAAATATATTTTAGAAAAATAATTTTAAACATTCAATTAATCTACATCTGCCAAATAGATATTCGATTAAAATTTTTAAAAATTTTTTCAGATCCAAAAAAGTAATTATTCATGTTCCTTATTACGTGAAGAATATTAAACATACGCATACAATTTATAAGATAATAAAACATGAACATAAAAAGGAGGAGCCTAAACATAAAGACATGAAGAAGGAACCAATGGAACATTATGGAATTTATTATGAAAAAAAATAAATAATAGAAAGTACAAACCAACTAAGGATTAATTTTCCTTGAACTTGCTTAATATTCCAAAGATATATCGTGATTACTTATGGTACAAATTTATAATTAGTTTTATTGTGAACTTCCTATATATTTATAAATGAATTTTTGTACAAATTAAACTTGTATTTTATTTTAATAAATATTAAGAAATGTATGGAATAATTATTTTCCCCTTTCATGAATATATAAATGAATTAACAATAAATAATAGTTGTTAAATTCTAGTTATTTTTATTTTAATTTATAACATAATTTAAAGAATCATTAACAAAATTACTTCAACCCACAGAAAGCTTTTTAGTAATACAAATTTTAGTTTTGTCAAAATCGACTCTAACTATGTTTTGAGTCATTTAAAATGAAATTACATATTTTTTGATAAATATATCTGTATCAATGAGTTTTAAACAGTTCAGATTTCAATCAAATTAACCGATTTTTATTTTCATTTTTTATTTTTATCAATTCAGTTTTCTGCTGTATTTAATGACAGAATTCTTAAAATCAATTTATTTTAAATTCATGAGGGACACACACACATACACACATCTAAAACATGAAAAATTTATATTAATTTGAAATATATGATAGTACCTAAATTAGTTTGTGTAAGCTTCGACGTTTTATATCATTTACCTATATATACATATGTTTGTAACGAGCTCTCATAAGAATCGCTGCGCGAGCCTCAAATACCGTGCAAGTGAGACTCCCTTGTTATTGCGAATGATGAGACGGCAATTAAGACACGGGGTCGTAGCGCTAAGGTGTCGGCGCGCGAGATGAAAACCAAATGCACGACAACGCTCACTCTCGTTCCTTCCCGGCCTCCGGATTAGCAAGACCCGCGAGCCAAGAAATCTCCATATAGATGCTACGTAAAGAAACTGATCGAGCACTGTTGGACTGAGCCCTTGAAATTAATATCTGCTGGCGGTCAGGGGGAGGAGAGCTCAACGTCCGACCGGAAGCCAATGATAAGTACCTTATAGTATTGCCAATCTTAAGGCACTCTCCGAATTGAACGCCCGGTGCTATGCGCGTGCCCATGTTTTGTAGTAACTGAAGGTAGATTACACGATAAAGTACTGTAGAAGTCGATTATATATGCGTTGACGCGTCCCTTGAAAAAGAGAAGATCACGGCGACGTGATGATTATATTGTGACTTGCGTTTTGCGACTATATCTTGGACTAAATAAATTTCTTTTTAACAAACTTCTATTAGTCAAGTTTTCTGGTATACACCTTTATTTTGTTGAAATATATATATATATATATACTTAAGATTTTATATGTTTGATTCTCAAGAAGTTGCCAATTTTAGCATTTTTTGCCGATTTTTATGATAGACATAAAAATAGTTTTTTCTTCTATAAAATTTTTTCAGTTTTTCAATAAAATATCTTCGAAACCGTACGTATATGCTTTCTCTTATGCATGTGCAAATGAAACATTAAAATTGAGAAATATTTAACGTTTAATATCTCAAGAAAGGCTTACACCAGTCTCAAAAATATGGCTAAATTCTACGTAAATTTATAAGAAAAGAAACGTATGTAAAATATTTCATATTTTTGCATTCTTTTTGAGCTAACTGGTATTTTAAACGGATTCCGTATCATATTTTTAATTGGATTTTTACGTAGATTTCCTCCCTTATCTGCGACTTCCCCTTATTCGTAAAGGAATGCGAAAAGGGTATTTATATAAATCCTTGCCTTACCGAAAGCATCGTCATTTAATTGTTATTTAATATAACTCTGCAAGCTCTTTTTTTCAGTCAATGCGATTTTTTTTAGAATCTATATAAAAAATACGTGGTTAAAAACATTGTTAAATTCCAGCTTGAAAATTTTTTTTCTGATCCATAATTAAATGCTTAGTTTTTTAATTACGACGTATTTAAAACGCAATTATTTGAAAACATTTTGTAGAATAATAAATGTGTAATTATTGACTGTTTTGCCCTAGGCGCGGCTCTGCAGATTGTTTTTTGATAATAATATTTCTTATTTAATTTCAATAAACTTTTAGATATGTATAAGGTATGTAGAAATAAACGTCAATTTACAGGATAAAACCTTTTGGTATAAAAAACTGGATTTATTTAATATAAAAGAAATATAAACCATATGAATAATAGTAATATATTATGCACCTAGGGAGTAAAAGTAAAGAATGTCCCAGAATGCATGTAAATCGATCTCGTCTTTAGTTCGGGTGATAAACATGCGATCTGAGGCTTTCTTTGTTTGCTCCCGTGGTACATATACGATTTTTTTTGCCTAGCAAGGCCAAAAGTACAATTTTTACGATCAGGCGCTGGGAGTAAAAGTGGTACTTTTGGCTTGCTAGGCAAAAAAGATATATATGAATATAAGGAATATATGATTATAAAATAGATAAAGGTATAAAAAATATGTGAATACAAGCTATATAAAGTATAAGAAAATATAAAAGAATAAACTTAGATAAACTAGTATTATCGAGGTTGCGCAAAACACAAGTTTTATAAAATATACAGAGCTTTTATGGTCGAGAGACCACACGACGTGCACACGCAGATAAATTTCACTTTCACACTATGTTCACAATTGAATCTATCAGCCAAGAAGGCGAAAGTATTTGATGTAGCGATTTTGTTAGCCAAGAAGGCGTAATAATTAAAGATTTGTTGTCGCTAGTAAGAAATTTGAATTTTTCTACGCGCAAGAAGCTCCTTACAGTTTGACGTACGACTATGACTGACTGTATAGATGCATATTGGTGCATAAATCGCTGTTTGTCAGCGTTGCCGAATAGGCCCGCCTTTGTTTTAGTATACGTTTTCAGTATACTCACACACCACACATGGAACATTCATACACTCATATTCGTTCGTACGACTTGACTATATATGTTACGACGTAACATAAATAAAAATTAAATGAGGATTTTGGTATGGTCGAGTTATGTACACACGTTTTTCACATTTCTTTTATTTGCAGCATTTGACTGTTGTACCAAGAGTCTCATCAGGTTTAATTATCATCCTCTACAAAAATATTATTATTCCGAAATTTTCATATATTTATTATACATGTTTCCTACTTAAATTACAAAGTCCACGGGTGTATGCGGGTAAAAATCGTCGTGCAAATCCAGTTAATAATAGGCACGCGTATCCAGCTAAAAAGTCTACTTAAAAATAGTAGAGAATCCATGGGTAAGGGTAGAAATTTTTATAAAAATCCAGTTAAAAATTCTTCCCCAATCTAAAAAATCCACTTAAAAATCAGTGTAAAGCCATGGGTAGAAGTCTGCGTGAAAATACAGTTTAAAATAGGTTGTATGAAATTCATCTCTGGTCGCATTCATAGCTGATGGAAATCCACCTAAAAAATCTAATTAAAAAAGATGAGTATAAGAAATTGAAATTGAAATTGAAATTGAAAGATCTCCTGAAATTAAGCTGGAATTCAGTAATTTCCAGTTATTATTTATAGCATTATCTCGAAGCTTACATATTTTCATATTGTGTTGAATAATTATTAATAATAAGTTTAATAATCATTATTATAAAAGTTGAAATTTTAGCATTTTTTGCATTTGTTGCATATAATGGATTAATTTATGCTCAGAGAAGCATTCTTTGCGGTAGATATAGGAACCCTATTAAAAAATCTCAAGTAAGATCTCGGATGACTTTTCAGCTAAGATATCTTGTTATTTCTTAGGTCAATTTCTCACAGATTCTGCTCGGGTGAGCACCTCAAATGCTGCGAAAAACCTACGTAAATATAAAATCAGGTTCGTCAGTACCGGAAATCCCTTATTGGAATGTTTTAAGCCCTAGGTGAACTCGAAAATGTATGTTTAGAAGTATTTTATACGAAGTTTTAATTTTTTCTAAATTTAGTACACGAGATCTCATTTGAGGCTCTTACTTGACATCTCAGCAGAGAAATCATCTACAATCACGTACATCAAATTTGTAAAAATTGATTATTAAATAATAGATGAATTTGTTCATCTAGGGGGTAAAACATCCTAATAAGCGAAGCAGAATCTCAGGTGAGAAATTGACATAAGAAATAACAAGAGATCTCAGCTGAGATTTATTAGTTGAACTTATATAAAAAAAATTATTGTAGGGGAACTCACGAATTGATTAGATAATCAAAACATATGGTAGCATCAGATAATAGCTAAAAAAAACATCTCTAAATGCAAAATTATTTTTTCATGAATTACGGGTAAGTCAATATGTCGCTATCAAGACAACTTTTTTTAATTATAGAGATATCTATACTGTATTTAACGCATTATTAATATAAACAGAATATGAACGTTTAAGCTTGCAAAAAATAAAAATTTGTTTTATCAGAAGTAAAAAATTTATATAAATTAATGCACCTTGAATTACACAATATTATTGTGTTTCAAAAATCTTTAACAATTCAAGGCATTTGAAGTATTTCAATATCATGTAAATTATTCAAATTATAATATTATGTATACGTATATACACACGAATATTTAAAAAAAAGTGGTGCATTCGACTCCATATGACTCAAAACAGTGTCTATATAAATTTATTATTTCGAAGAATTTTTTTTACTGTTACAAAGTCCTGTGCGAAAGCTACATTTAAAAAATATATCATATAGAATAAAAATTTTAATATCAAATTATTGTAGCTAAGCCAGCTATAATTTCACCAAGAACGATATTTCTTTATGTACTATGTTCAATCTCACTTTCTTCAAGCCTTGACCTACCGACACTTTTCCTTTTTTTCCAGTAATAAAGTGTCGCGTTGCAAATCGACCACAGAATCAAGCGGTGATAGATTTTTCTGATGTCTATCAATATATTTTTTATTGAGCCGCGTATGATTTCGCCGCCGGCGGATTCCGCTAACTTTTATCCTAGCTTTTTGCACAAAGCCGATGAATCGATCGTACTGAGACGGTTTCATCAAGCGTATCGGGATGGTCTCGAACCAAATAAATCGCTACATCGCCGATAAAAGACATTGCAATCTATCATCACCGTCATTACTATCGTGAAAGTGGTCGGGTTAACGTCGGTAGTTGTGCGTTCCGAGCGTTGTTAGTGACGAAAATGGTATTGCAAATACAATCAGTTTTCAACATCTTTAGTACAAGGTACATTTAAAAATATTTGTTGTGTCGTTTGTTATACAAATAATTCGTATATAATACATTTGTGTATTTAGTAGTTTTACTTCTTTTTTTACATTGAAACTTATTTACAAAATTATCGTGCTTAATTTTTATTGTTGCTTGAATGCAAGGTACTAAAATATTGGATAAATGAAATATTCTCTCGCTCTTTCTTTCTCTAATCTTTGCCTTAATCACATTTTGTTTTTTGAGATTATAAATTACTATTGTCCCTAATTTCTATACGCGAATTAATGTTTTTATTATATAACTAGTCAAATATTTTTAAATGTACGATTGTTTTATTTATTGAATTTTCTTGTACTATGTGTATATAATAAATTATTTACAGAAAGTGATTTTAGTAATATTCATAATATTTTTAAGTAAAGTTTTTGGAGATGATGACAAGAAAAGGTAAGTTAATGCAAAATAGACGGTGAATTTTATTCTTCTTAATATGTCGTAATTAACAGTTTTCAAGTTAGTTAAACTAAATTAAAGAGTGGATATCGTGGAGTCAAAAATTCTCTTACACTTGATTTAAATATATAAATACGTATTGATATTGTAATTTGATATTTCGAGAAAATGACAGAAAAAATTGTATAATTTTCCAATACTTCATTTGATACAGAATCAGATGTGCTTTTAATCCAGAAAGTTCATTGAACGTCTGGAAAACGTAGTTTTTACCGGTTTTTCTAAATTTTCTTGAAAATAAGCTTTTTGACCCCTATGTTTCTACTGGGAATTCGCGTTCAGGAGATCAAAATACAAAGGAATAGAGTGGTCCTGACTCCAGCATAGAGTATTTTTTGTTGGACCTTATTATAGAGCAGTGGTAAAAAATGAACTTTTCCTTTCGCTGCTCATCGAACATTCGACTTGAAAAAAAATGTATTTTTACGTATAAAGATTTTGGAATCAAAATAAGAAATATTCAAATATCATCATGGTTCTTTTTATAAATAATTGGATAAGATAGATAACAAATAAATTTGCGATTAATATATATTTATTTAATTGTATATTTCATTTTGTGTTTTAGTGTTCATTTTAAAATTCATGTACCAGAAATCATAAAGCATCATATTCATACGAAGACTGTTTTCATTCATGTTCATGAAATGAAGCCTCATACACAAAGTCACATTGAAGACTGGACGTCTTACAATTCATATAACTACAAAGACGGCTTAGACGAAAATCACGGTGGAGATTATCGCTTGAAAAATCATAAGCAAGTTATTTCACCGTATGATGATTATATGCCTATTAGAGATGATGATTATCAAACCTATGCTCCACCCTACCCATACGACGAGAATCTCTTAATCAACGAACAGCCAGTGCAAGACAATTATAACCTGGGAATGTTTGGACCACCCCCCGAACCCGAAGAGGTTATTGAACATCGTGCACCAAACATAGATGCTAAGTCGTATCCTCCAGCTCCTCTTCCGCAATACGCAATCCACGAAGATGTGGACGAAGAAACACCGAGCAACAATCTTGGCTACAAGACCATGCACGAGGAGGGCTACCATCGTGGCAAGTTGACAGAAACTGGCCAAGTTCTTCACAAAGATATTAAGGATTTTTATGATAAGGAAAATGAGGAAGAAGATTTCAGTAAGGGCGGCTATGAAAATGATAACTATAACAAATACAATAATCATGGACACTACGGAAACTACGACAAAGAAATCGGACTGGAGCAGAGGTCAGGAAAAAAGCGTGCTGGTCGAAGGTACTTCGTAGCAAGAATGGTCATAAGATAGTGGAAATTCCTTTTGATCGCCATTCTAGCAATCGTGAGTTTTTTTATTTGCGAAATCATTTTGTATTTTAGACAATTATTCAGAACACACAAAAAGAAGAGCGATTTAGATAACATTGTGAAGAAGTATCATAATGTGATTTAATTTATTTAATTATTAATTCTATAACTGAAAAAAAATTTTAATTTTATACGTTTTATATATACACCTGTAATTTAAGTAGGATAAAGACATAAATCATAAACAATTCTTGTAACTCAATTTTATACTTTTTATATCCAGTTTAATAACTTTATTAAATGTTTGTAAAATAAAATGAATGTACAAAAATGAATATAATAAAAAACAATGGTAAAATATAAGGTTCGCTATCACAAATTTTTAATTTAACAACTTAGTTTTTGCATTTCGCTCATTTCAGCACGCGACTAGTACAAAAAATTTGTGAATCGCTAAATGCAAGCGAGAGACAGTAAATTAAGTGTCCGCGAAAGTGCTTGGAATGACTGTAAAAACAAGAGTAGGAGGCGAAAAATGAATGTTGGTATAGGTGTTCACTTTCACGAGCAATTTCACTTGGGATGAAAAATCGATTGGTTATCGTAAATTATAATTGAAAAAAGCAGAGTAGAAACTACAGCTCTAACATTTTTGAAATTCATGTAGTAAAAGTCTTACATTCCTAAACTAAAAGTAAAATTGGCAAAAAATCATTCATGGTACATATGAGAGACTTTTAGATGTTTAACAAATTTCCATTTTCAAAGATATTCTTAAGTAAACGTTTCTCATAAAATATATCTAGACAATAATTAAAAAATATATTATTATAAATAACATTTGAGTATATAAAAAAATAAATAATGCTGGATAAAAAGGGATTAGTAATGAAATAATTTGATGATAGACTCGAAATTCATAAGTTTTGAAATATTGCGTTTTTGGCTACGTATTATTAATTTAATGGCGCAAGTTTGAAAGTAGCGCTTCATTACACACCAAAATAGATTTTTTATCAAGCAAATTTTTTCATTCTATTTCATATCCAGCACTTGTTCATAATATCAACACACAAAAGAATAGTAAAACGAAAACAACAAACTCAACGAGGAAAACTGGCAGTACATAAATATTTACGTGAAATAATGTAACTGTTTTCTTTTGGCAAAAAATTCTAATCGTAGCCACCGTAGCCTCCATGACCTGTGTAATGGTGGCTGGGTGCTGACTCAGCGTGGCCCTCCAGATGACCGCCATTGTCGTCACCACCGCCGAAGTCGTGCGAGCCGTAAGTGGGCGCCCAGTCGTGACCGTGACCGAGTTCGTTACCGCCGCCAAAGTCGTGATGATGGTAGAGTTCGTGGTGTCCGCCACCACCGCCACCACCACCACCATCGCCGAAGTGATGACCTAGGTCAATGGGCTTGCCGACCGTATAGCCTATCACTTCGTACTTGTCGTCGCCACCCTTGTCCTGGTGGTGTATATGCTTCATTATCGTGTGATGGATTGTATGGACTTTGTATGGCACATGGATTATCACGTGGTGATGGCTAAAATTCAAATTAGAGGTTCGTTAGGTCCTACGATAAGCTTTTATTTATTTTCATTATGTTTTATGCTGCTCAAGAAAGTGTGTTCAAACATAATTTTTAGCAGAAATTGCCTGATCCTTTAAATGGCTGTTTCTTTGGATTCCCGATATTTTACTTTCTAATATTAATATTATTGCTTGCAAAGTAATCTAAAGTTTAACTTAGAAAATTAATCAATTTATAGATAAAAGAAATATATATATTTGCTTATATACATTGAATTCAGAAATTAAAAAAACGAATGTCACATTTTGCTTAAATTTTGTAGAGTTATATTAAACAACTTCTTTAAGGCAACAATCTTTGCTGGTCCATATACTTTTATAATCGTCTGTAAGTATATAAATTTGG
The DNA here is from genome assembly GCA_035583055.1 of Torymus tubicola. NCBI lineage: Eukaryota > Metazoa > Arthropoda > Insecta > Hymenoptera > Torymidae > Torymus > Torymus tubicola. The sequence continues at coordinate 19,091,736 of JAWWEQ010000001.1, forward strand.
CAAATGTACAAAATTATATCTTGATCCACACAAAATTTGAATTTTATTAAAGTTGTACTCAATTTATTTCGAAATTTTGTACGGATGTAATAATAATCATTATCTATTACTTATTTCAATTTTATTAAAAAATATTGATTTTAATTTTGCGTAAGCCCCGTTTTGATACAAGGGTAATAAAATGAGTATGTCATTTATGTTTTTTTGTCCGTGTATTGAATATTATTATTTCGAAGCTTTTTTATTTTTTAAAAATTTTAAATATTTTTAAATTAATGTTATCAATTTAGTAAAGTAAAGAAATCCATTATTTAATTAATTTATGTATAATGTAAAACCATTAAACTTTTTAATACTTTTTAATATCTATTTTATTATTTTTTTTATTTAAGAAAGGCACTAATATACAATACAATACAGAACCAATAGGTATTAGAAGATAAGTGTACTTACTGTCCACCTCCATCAGCATGTGCAAGGTTTAATACTGATATGGCAACGAAGAGAAGAAGCTTCAACAAACATGAATTTAAATAATTATTTAATAATTCCTTAACAACATAAAGAAATCAAATTTTTGTTATAGTTTAATTAAAAAAATTATATTTTAATATGGGTAGTTAATTCGAAATATTTAGAAAACCAGTTAATTTACAACTGTCAATAAAGTTTTTGAGAACTTGCGACTGATTTCCAAAGAAAAACATCTTGCAATCTAAATAACTCCGGTATTAAAAAATAATACTAAAAATAAAATTCTTAATTCGATCGATCTCTTTAAGTGGATAACATTTCGTTTTTAATTCGGAGATCAGACACCAAGATGGTATTCACCCTTACCGATAATCTTGGCGTCATCGCGCACGCGTTTATAAAAAAATCAACTGCACCGTGTTCACCGGTCGAGTAGCGGTTCCGATCTGTTCGCTCCGCACGAGCGAAGCTTCATTTATATACCTAATATGCGAACGCCCGGAAAATAACAAGGAGGTAGTCGTGTAGTGTGTCTAGGGGATACGTACGGGCGTATACACATGCACCTGCTGCATACCACACCACTCGCAGGATCGTGAAAGGAAGTGTGTACAAGCACTGCGCCAATAGGAAAAAGTCAACCATCCGCGACGCAGGCGCCGATTTTTCCCAATCCACAGAGTTCCGCTTTTGCTTTTATTTTGCTGTTCCTGCTTCTCTCTTTACATCGCTACACCTGCAGTCTGTAAGTGCATCTCGTGACTTCGATTTGAGGCATTGTTGTGGCTAGGTGTTTATTTCAGAGAGAGTTGCTGCTCACATGAACGCTATAGTTACTGACACAATACCCTCTCACTTTTATCGGTATGTAATATACATTCTTCGGAAACAATATTGCTCGTATATCTTAAGGTTTGTCTCTTGTAACTTCCGGTATATTTCTCACAGCACCCCCCTGTATTGTAAACAACTGTGCTAATGCTATACACTCAACATTTTTTTTAACGGATATGTACGAATAAAAAGATATGGTTTTGGTCCTAAAATAAGAATAAGTATTTAACTAACGGTAGTCTTCCCGCCCATTTTTGTTTAAATTGGAATATAACAAAATGCCTAAATATTAAACAGCAGGACAACTTTGTACTTATTTTAAAAAAAGAATTGAATTTGCTTAATTATTATCGGCTTAGTAGTAGCTGAGACTAACATGCACAAACGCACGCAGCACAGACACACACACACTTACAAATAAATATTTTTTAGATACTGCGATTGAAAACGACTTGAAGCAGATTTTTAGAATGTTTTTAAAAAACTTTAAATTTTTACTATTACAAAACTTCTTCTATGAGGAAGAACAATAATTTTTAATACTTATTTTGAAAAAAACTTACTCATAATAATATATATTAATATATTTCATATTATTGATTATACTTTATGTAAATAACTAAAAAAATACGGGGGCGCGGTTTTTAAGTTATCTTCATTCTGGAAAGACATTGTTTTAATAAAATATAAAAGGTTGTTCATAAAAAGTAATTTTATTTAAGAAAGCGTCTAAATTTTTATCGACCGCGCAAATTTCTCTATCTTGAGGCTGCATAAAAAGAAATACTTGTTGTTGTACAAAATTAAGACCATTTTGTAAATCTCTCAAGCCAAACAAATTGATAATTTGATTTGAAAATTTTACAGAATGCTACAATCTTAAAGAATTGGGTATTCTTGATACTGTATACTTTGAAGTATTTATATTTTTATATAGTCGAGCAACTAGAATTTATTCGACCGATAATAGCTTCCCGCCACTCCTTTAAAATCAAAATGGAAAAGTGAAAGTATAAACTATTCTTTTACACAAAGATAATGTAGTAAGTAGTCACTCGCTCCTTTATCTTGAAAAATTTCTAAGAAAAGAGATACTACTAACTTCTTTTTATTCTTAAAAGTCTTTTATTGTGTGCAGCATTTATTTTATACTTTTATTCAAAATACTGGTAACAGATCCTAAAACTTTCTACAGATTCCTTTGGAAAATTGCAATAGCGAACAATCCTACAGTAGTAGTATAAGAAAAAAAGATATTCAATATTAGGTCAACATATCTAAGAACATGATTAAGTCAATAAATAAATTAAATATTTGCAGTCACACAAAAAATTATTTTATTAAATTACATTTAAAATCACATAATTGTAAGTAGAATTATTAATTTGTAAAACTCTTAAAATTATCGTTAACAAGGAGTAGGAATATGCACAAATATTTGTATAGGAAGCATATATTAAGACATAAAATTGCATAAACTTTCACTTGAACATGTTTACAGTTCACAGGAAGGTAGTAAATAATGGATTGAAAAAAATAAAATAAAAATAAAATAGAGATTGCACTTATTGTTTTTTTAAGTTCTTAAGAATATCATTATTCAATTTTTTGGTAAGTATAACTACTCGAATAGTGTATATATTTTGAAATTAAATTTCTCAATGAAAAAATATCGACTTTCGCGACTTCGAGCGGCAGGCAAAAAAAGACATCGTATTCATATTAAGAGTGAGAATGCAATCGCAAAAGGATACCTTTCCATTCAATTGTGCTCCTGCGGCTTGTGTCAATGAACGGGAGTAGCATAGACACGCCCGCCTGAGCTCAAGATCAAGATCATGGTCGACGCAGTAGGTTAGCGTTGTCTGACTTCGCGGATGATTGACCGTCCTGCACTGGCCTCGGGCGGCCTAGGAAAGTCAAGGAAACCTCGTTACTCAATTAGTGACAATAGAAAGTATACTTAATTGACTGGCTCAATTGCTGCTCCGAGGAAATCGCTCGCTGTCTACGATATTTTGGCATTCGCAAAAATTATACTTCTTTTATGAGCTAGAGAAAGGCGCGTTTTTTTTAGATCGGTATAGATAATTAGGCTTCTACTGCAAGTCATTTTGGTAATGGTTAGATTGGAAATGATTTGCATTATTATTTGTTAAATGTAGAAAAAAGCGAATTGTTATTCTGCGCGATTAAATATATTTTTATAAAAATTTTATTTATAAAATCTTAGTTTTACTTTTAAGATGGCTAAAATGTTTTATAGAATAATACATAGTTTAAGGAGATTCTCAATTTAGTGACAGATTGTCACTTTGAATTTTTTTATTTTATTTTGATTTAAAGCTTTGTAAATTGTTAAACTATTTGTTTTATAACAAATATTTATTTAAAAAAGAAAATGAAATCAATTGAAAAAGATTAGCAAATACAGAAATGTCAAGATATGTATAATTTTATATAGTATATTATCTGATATTGTAAATCTAAAAAGTTGTGGATAGCGAAACAAGTATTCATAAGAAAAAACATTTGAATCAAAGAGCGCGAGAATGTTTTGCAAGTAATTCTTGAGTGCTAATAATATATAAGAGATTATAAGAGTGAAATAATACTTGATATACTTTGCAAAAGTACTTGCATAAACAAAATTACACCAAGTAATATTTTTGCATTTGATTAATTTTTTGTGTTAATTATTACTGTCCTGTATTCATTTACATACTATTTTTATAGCTAATCAATTATATTTTAGTTATACTGAGATATTATAAATAAAGAATCAATAAACAGAATTTCCTAAAACAAAAACAGTAATTTTTGATTGTATAATCATTATAAGATTAGAACTGAAGTATAATTAAAACACATTAATTTAGATTCTTCAAATTTTGAGGTTCATTTTCAAAGGTAAGTTACTTTTTTTCTTGAAATTTTTTTGTTTATTCTAGATTTTATATTACATCAAATATCATATAAGTAGTGATAAGTTATTACTTTTAGAATTAGATGTGATATCAATAATGTTTTCAAATAGAAAAAGTAAAAGATAATTTTGAATGAATTAAAAAAGAAATGGAACAAAATGAAATATTGTGATCTATGAAAAAACATTCTACATGTATTGAACAAAAAACAATTTTGATAAAATCATGTTTGAAAACGTCGTCGTTCTCTTCATAAATAGCGTTACAGTATAAATTCGGGAGTCAAACTAATTATTATGCCTGAAACTAAAAATTAAAACTGTTTCAAAAGAATTGATTTAAATTTTGTAACCTTAAATTGCACGTGTAATATTAATGAGGTTATATTCTTAAAAAAACATTTTTCGAACGAAATCCTGAAACCCCAGATACAACCCTGGAGAACTTTGGAATAGCAAGTTTCCTTATTACGGCGGCAGCTCTGCGGCAAATAAGCGAAAGGACTTTCTGAAAATGTTTTCCGTTTAGCTCGTGATGCTCTCGATATGGTATCGCATTGTTTAATCAGTGCTGAACTACAAGCTGTGTACCCGTAGATTCGCGTTCCGTGCGTCGCTTATTTTCTCACGCTTTATATTATTTAATTCCTACGTACGTAATAGTAAATATTTTTCTAATCAAAAATTATAAATTAATCAATAAGCGAGGTATTTGTAGAGAATTCAATATATTTAGAGGTTTTATGAGTCGCAAATTGTATTATTTTTTAATTTTTAGAGAACATTCAGAAATTAAATTAAGAAATATATTAGAATTCAATTTAAAAAAAAGAATTTCATAAAAATAAAAGTTTGAAACAGCAGATATCAAATATATTCTATAAAATGGCATTTTATAAGACTTGATTAACGACTACGTATAGTGGTTGGTGAAGCACAACTTTCCATTCCTTCTGTATACGACAACAATATGTATAAAAGTTGATTTTTTTAAATTTCTTATTCTAATTTTTTTGTTTATTTATATAATTATAAATAACGTTAAAGTTAAAATATGATTTTCAGAATTAAACTATGTTTTTTCCTCTATATTAATATATAATATAGTAATTCACTATTTCATTTATGATAAATCCATTATTCAGGGTAGTCGATAATTTAATCCCGAAAATCTTTTTCACACACTAGGTACAAACATAAGTTATAAATTAAGAGGTATTTTTTGCCATACCAAAAATGTAATTTATTTCGAATAGTATAAATAAGCTACCTCTTCTATAGAAAATTATAGAATGTTTTTCTTTCTACAAAAAAATCATATTAGGAATACACATTAAGTTACAGCATCATTTTTTAATTGTAACTCTAAAAAATAGCTCATTAGCGTGATATTTCTCATTACTGTCATAAAAAAAATACGAAAAGATTTCACTTATATTTGATTTCAAATGTAATAATCTCGTTTGAAATATAATGTAGTGTATAAGAAAAAAACAGGTGTAAATTGGAATTGTTCGATAAAAATATTACATAAACGTGTATGTCATTGTCATGAGAAGATTTGATTTAATTTGCACATGCTGAATTAACTTATATGCAAGTTTTGAGTGATTTTCTTTTAACATCGACATAATTAAAAATTTTTGTCACAGAAGTTTATTTTTCTTCGTATAAAAAATTATCGAAAAAAATAAAAATAATAATTGATTTGGAAACATTTATATTTCGTTAGTATGTTTTCGCGGCTGAAAGCGCATAGAAGAAAGTTTTTTTTATCTACATTCTCTTTCCACGCCTCATAATAATAGTGCTTGCGTGCAAGAAATTTGTGCGCGCAGAGCTAGAGAAAGGATCATTTTCCTTCGACGGAACGATGCACAAATCAAGTCCTTCGACTGTGGAGAAAAATTAATTTATTCATAAGTTTCTTATGCAGAACGGGTAAAAGTATATTGAAAAAACTGAGAAGCATCGACACGCTATACCGGCGAGTAGCTATAATAACAACGTGAGGTGCTTCACGAGCGCATATATTCGGGCGTTTCTTGCACTGCAGCCTCATTTTCTATAAGCAATGCGAAAGAAGACATTTACAACCCTCGGTTGAAAGTGAAGGAAATTTCTCTTGCAGTGAGGTGCTGATTCAAACATAAAACTGTAATGAACAATAGTAGACTATTGTGTTATTGTTCGAATAGAAACTCGAACATTATCACATTTTTATTATTTTCTTTTCTGTCAATTATAGAAATGCATTTACATCATTTGTCTACTTTAATAGTCCAATACTTATTTCTGAGTTTAATATAAAAATACGTCAAACATATATATACGAACCTATATACACATACCAATATGGATATTCACAATCTTAACTTTTGGACTGTGACATTATTTTGATTACTCAATGCAACAAATGAGATATTATGCAGATTTTTATAAGTGTATCTGGAAGTTGAAAATCTGTATAATTTATAAACTTTATATCAATTATTGGCATTTTTTTCTAATAAAAAAACATAAGTATCTATAAATAATACTCAATTCGTTATTCGAAAAATCTGCTGTTGATTGTACCTTTATTTCAAATACATTTTTCACACGAATCACACGAATAGTCGTTGCCAAATGATTTCTCGGTCTGCTGTATATGCATAAATAAATGTTTGTCGCAAGAATTGTTTGCGAATCGAAAAATCGAACCTAAATCTGCAACGTAATCAGTTATCCATTCTCTCGTATCTGCAGCCAATAAAGTTATCACCAGGGTAAGTACTTATGAAAGAGACGAAAGAGGCTTTTACTTTCAAAACGATTGGACGCGTCTGAGTGCTCTCCATTTTTCAGAATAAAAAAAAACAGCTTACTAATTTCTCGATATGGCATAATAGGTCATAACTCCGCAATGACTAGGGTTTCCAATGAATGCTCTAAAATCATTACATTTTTTTTATAGAAGTCTACTTCAGAATCTGTTTATTAATTAGAAAAACAGTAAGCTGAGATTTCAGCAGGTGCGTTGTAAAAGGTAAAATTTTTTATGTAGTTTCATTTTTTCAAAATTTAAATTAGAAAAATATTTTATATACTATCACTGAAAAAAACGTCTATTTCTGCTCAGGAGTCAAGCAAAATCTACCGTACCAACTAAGGTAAGCAGTGCAAAGTGACTGGTGTTTGGAAATCTAAGTAGTTTTGACTTGTGCGAGTTTAGTTTCCATTTGCAACTAAGGTTTAAATTTCTCTTATATGCCAAGCAAGAATTGCTTTTTGCAAGCCACAAGTAGAATTCACCACAGGGTCCACAGCTATTATAAGTAAGAAATGTAATAAATAAAAAAATGTCTTGAGAATATTCTCGTTTATAATAATATATTAAATTCACCTACAAATAAAATATTGTCTCGTTCCCTATTACGGATTCAGAGATTACCAAATAATTACGTAAACAATTTTATATTTATAAAAACTTGAGTCAATTCGAATACAAGATAGATTAGGTAATTTTATGACATAGATTTTGTAATAAATTAATTTTTGGCATTCAAATTTAATAAAAGAAATAAATAAATTAGTTTGAGAATGCTACATGTCAATAAATTAGCAGCAGATCTTATTTATAGGAGCAGTTCTGAAACTTTCTTTCCTGTGTTTGTTACCTACTTCTTCGTATATCTTTGACGAGTAACTCTGTTTCAATTTATTTCGCATTACAAAAGGGCCATAATGAACCTAATGAGCTATAGTAAATATATAGAAACATCGATTACACTTTCAGGTGGTAAGATTTATACAATACTCTTAGTCAGTGCAGGTATACTGGAGGTGGTTTCTACGCAGCCTAATGGCCTGGCGTGTATCCTCCTACACATTTATTTTTCATTCCTGTTATTACATTATACCGACATTTCAAGAAGATCCCTCTTTTATCTACACTGTTTTTCTACTTAACCTATGCCGCATTCGCCGAGGATTATGCCTCTAAGACAGGTTAAATCTACAGGCAACCCACATGGGACCAATCCTAATTAGGGAAACCCGCCTGGGGTTGATCGGTGTATTGGAATAATTCAGTATCGTTGTCTCGGTCACATTCTACAGGTTTAGACACCGAAACTGTATTTATCCACATCTCCAGCTGAGTTTGTAAGAAGGTATAATTTCAACACCTAACCGATCACTCGAAGTCATCACAGAAGAAAGTGATCAACCATTTAAGTACTGACCTGCTGCTTAACTCCCATGATCGACCGAGCTGGTGACTGCGCTTATACCTACCTGACTGTCGGTCAGTGCAGGTATACTGAAAAACAATAGCATAACGCTTCTGCATATATACTTGTAGAGAAAGTCGGGTCGGCTAATATATCGCATAGCTGACTCCCGCTGCACTAATTTTAAAGATCTTAGTTTCGTTATCGATTTTAGTTGACATCTTGATCAGAGTACTTATATGTACTAGAATTAGATACTCTTAACCGCAGCACTCAGGTATACCGTGAAAAGCTTGTAGTCTCTGCAGAAACTTTATAATCATCCACAATATGCTTAAGGTGTATGTGTCATGTGATGTTTTGTTACGTATAAATTAGCGAAATTATTGGCATCGCGATCTAGGAATATTCTATGCAATTGTACTTACAATTTGCAAATTTTTTTCCATTTAATGTACTATAGAAAAAGTTTCAAGTTTTTTAGTAAAAAAATCATGAAAATTGAGGATTTATGAAATATTCTAATTTTTCAAATTTTCAATAAATTCTAACTTTAGAACATTTGCATATTTTGTTCTTTAACTTGGAATTGGAATGAATAAAAAAAATTTGAAGCAATTTTAAAATTTTGTCCTGTATAGTTCACGTGAAGTTATCCATATGGGTGATTCTCGACAAAAGCGCACCGATTCTGTCCTGTAATCTCCGTGGATATTTTATTAGATTTTATGGTATATAATCTTCAATTTTTTTACAAGAAGGGAACTCAAGTAACTAAAATATGATATCATAAAATTAAAAATCACCAGATGTTCATTATCATTCAATGAAAAAGGGTTAGTAGCTACCACGGCGATTACATGTAAAACTGAGCACTTTTGCTGAGAATCACCCATATATATTTCGTATATAAATCTATATTTCATTAAATTTTCAAGTCTCGATGGGTTTGCTCCATCATTTTTCAAATCCTTTTTTGATTTTAGTTCTATCACAGACTTTGTAAAGAACTTGAAGTAAGCCTTTTGAAATTGAAAGTTTGCATCTCTCGAAAAAGCACATGCAGGGCGTTTAAAAAGTCCCACACCAGTTCAATAACTTGCAGACTAGGCGTTGTACTAAAAAATGAACAAGCTAAAAATTGTAGAAAATGTCCCTGACTATCTGATGATGACCTTGGCTGCGTTCTTGACCATGGTATTCAAGGTCATTTACAGATTAAGTCGATTTTTTATTTTTCAGTGCAATGATTACTTTACAAGTTGTTGAACGAGTTCAAACTTTTTGAACAGCCGGAATATATATATATAGGTTGAAAGCGTATTAGGTACATTTCCAACTTAAGGCGGATTGACTGTCCTAAACAGGCACGCATCACCGAAAAACTGACCTGCGCGACTTGTTGGTATGTCCACATGGGGTGTCAGCCCTTACCGTTGTATCATAAGCCTTAAGAACTGTACATCGGAGATCAGCGTCCCCTAAGTCGGGTACCAAAATTCTTTTAAACCGGGGGCCATAAAGGTATCTTATTCGAAGTCATATTGGCGGTACGCCGTCTTCTGCCCATATAGACGGCATCCATGCCATTCCTCAAAGTATGCTTAGCGCGCAATACCTGCGTACCACTGCCATATCGAGCCCATTCCCAAATTCGGGGGGACAGGTAGGTTGTTCAAGAGTTGCCCCCGCTTGCCTACTTGGGGCTTAACCCAGCCCAATGTACTTGTGAATTAAGGTATGTCTCTCCAATTCCATCAGCAAGTAATCACTAAAGCAATTGTTATAAATCTTTAAATTATTGGTTAGTAAAAGAAAAAACAAACGTTTGTTCGAGTTGAAAGCAGGCCTTGGTCATCTCAATGGAAGTAGAGAACCATCCATAAATCCCTCTACCAACAAACTCGGTGGCAGTGCTTTGTTTGCTGCATTGTAGTGGACTTTATTCATCGAATAAGCCACCAGCAATCATACACGTTGAAATGCGCGCATTAAGACCTTTAAAAGTTTTGAGCCTTTAATGTAAAACAAATCAAGCCAAATATTTTAGGTTATTATTTCAAGTCATGGTATAATTAATACTACATAAAGAAACGTTTTTATCTTTAATAAATTGCTAGAGTATAAAAATAAAAAACTACCATATTACTTTTTTTACAATACACCTGCAGCAAGATTTCAATTCAGAAATTTGTTTTAAAATACAACTTATCTGCTCCAAATTAAAGGCATGTCAGTAGATTTATTAGCAGCCGGGCAGAGTCTCTACTGATCTCTATTACATTAGCTACCACTATATGCGTATATGCATGTGTGTGTGTACGCGTGATGTGTAGAGAGGGTTGCAGAATGTAATGATTTTCAATACCAATATTTTTTCATAAACCATTTACTTTATTACAATAAAGTTTACAATTCAAAATTATACAAATGATTGTTTAAATTTTGCTATTGATTTTAAAATAAATGTTAAACACAATCTTTAATTCTGTAAATTCAGTTTTTGTCAATAATTCTTCAGTTTTACTGAGCTTGTTGTTCAAAACAGATCCATTCAGCTTAACTTCATTTTTACAATGATACATTAATTTAGGTCCAGTTGTACTGATTATAGATTTTAAGAAGAGCATCCTATTTAATATACAGTTTTCAGTGTATGTTATCTTTTTTTCTACTTTATTGTTAGTTTGAATGAAGAACTCGCAAAGATGATTCTATTTGTTAAAAATTTGTTGGACTGTAAATAATAGAAAAACTCCAAATATATTCAAAATACATATGGCCAAGTCGCTGTCAAATCGAGAGGTAAAAATAGATTTTCTTGAAACTCTCAGAAAATGTTCTGCTACTCATTATGGATATCCCTAAATTTTTTTAGATTTTTTTTACTCATAGTTTTGGAGATATAAGAGGTCAAAAAATGAATTTTGATGATTTTTTGCATTTTTGAGCGATTTTTATTAATTTATAACTCCTCAGGGAAGCATTTTTCGCGATTGACATAAAAATTTTTTTTTTGTAGAATTCTCTCAGTTTTTCAATAAAAATACTTTTAATGCCGTACGTCTATGCTTTTATTTACGTATATATGCAAATGAAACATAAATTAAAAAAATTAAAAATCCGATCGGGCCTTTCTCTATCAAAAAATTCACGAATATATCTTTTGATTATCCAAAAGTGTCCGTATGAATCCTGTAATGTTTAACGATTGGTTTTACATCTAAAAAAATTCATTCGAGTCATAAGTTTTTCAAAAAGTCGTACAGAGGTCTGAAAAAAATATAGTTACATTCTATGAAAAATTAAAAGGAAAAAGTCTATGTAAGATATTTCGAAATTTTACTTTGCTTTTGAGCTAAAAATTAATCAAAATTCTGAATTTAATGATGAAATTTTATCAATATTAAAGGATTTTTAATATCAGGTGAGAACCACGGCCATTAAAAGTAAACTACTTGTTGGAGGTTAGAAACTAGTTGGGTTTCTTCCTTTTATCCTAATTGTGGTGATTTTTAATGAATGTTGGTTGCACAACTAGACCTAGTGACATTGGCGTGCATGCACAGTTTTTGCGTGAGGTTGTAGAGAGCTCTTTAAGGCTCTATGTATAAGAATCACCAGTTGACATAATTGGCCGGCATAGCTCCTTCTCCACGTCCACGAGAGAAAATTGAATTGTTTATATATTTGGTCTTTGAGTGGAACCCGAACTGGCACTATTTAAAATATACATGCTAATAAAAATAAGATACAATAAAGTATACAATAAAATATTGATACATTATGGAAGGTGTTGCGCAATAATAATATACAGTATGATGAACAAGAGGGCGTAATAACAAAATATAAAAAATTAAGTCGCATTTACGTGTTAAATTGCTCCAAAAGAATTTTAAAAATAGAATACAATAGCTAAATTACAGGTAAACTCAATTTGACGGCCTGTAGAAATGTACAATATTCTGATTTCACTGCGGAGAGAGAGAGAAAGAGAGAGAGAGAGAAAGAGAGGGAGACGTGGACCTTAAGAATCATTTGGGCGCTTATAATTCGTTTTCGTGCTGGACTGAGGAGCAGTGTAGCCGGGTTGTGGCGATTAATCGCCACATTAACACGGGTTTTAATTAATATATATATTTGTTTACTGGCCACACTGCTGAGGAGTGCTAAAAAATAACTTTGTTGAGTTCACTAAACTAGTAAGCTAGTCGATGAAAGAGATTGTTTTTCCTCCTTTTCCAATCCAGTTCTCATTTCTTGATTGCAATTTTTCTTGGGCCTGTGTGTATGCACAGATATACACACACGCTCATGAACAGATACATATTCACGCAAGCGCACGCATGCAAACTCAAGTACCGTAGCGAGCGATAAAGATTGAGAAACACCTGCATATACGTGCGATAGAAACACCCGCTAACAATTTTTTTCGTCCGCTGATCTAAAAAAGGTCACATAGCCCTATGTAATACGGCAAAAAAATGCAAAAATAGTGTACGTATTGGTTACCAAAAAAGTTTTTGAATATTAAAAGTTGTAAAATTTATAAAAATGATAATCTAATTATCTATTAGATTACATATTGTTAACTACATTATCTATTATTCTTATATTCGAATTCATATTCTTGTAGTATACTATTAGGGCTGTTATCCGGGATAACTTTAAAATCCTCTTTTTTGTAGAATACTATAAGTGGTATAATAATTTGTATAAGTAGAAATGAAAGAAGTCAACTTGTAGCATTCAAGGCTTATACGCAATTGGTATATTTTAAGTGTTAAATAATTTGAGTAAGTTTCATGCTTACATAAGATGTGTGTGATTTAGTGAATTAAAAAGAAGTAATGTTCAGACTGTTAATTTTTTAAGTTTTCAGGTGAAGTATTTAAAACTAGAAAGCCATTTAAAGCATAAAAAGATAGCATAATAAAAAACTTAATTACTAGGTGAGAAAATTGTTATAATCGTTGACGTAAGAAGAAATAAATGGAAGTAGGTATAGACTCAGTCTAGCCAGATTTTATCCATCTCTAATATTATTGCACTTGCAATCCGATAAAAATTGTTTATTTTTTATTTATGTATTAGTGCATTTACATATAGGTATTTGTAGACATACCGAAATAGATAAGGAATTTAAGTGATGATTAAAATTTGAAATAGGAATTAAAAAAAATTATTAAAGAAAATTTATTTAAGTGAAATTATGAATATTTTAACATTTTTTTATAGATAAAAATTTGTATTTTTAAATAAAATTTTGTTTTCTGTGTTTTAAAAATGCAAGTGTGAACATTTTCAGGATATGCGTGAATTCAATACTTTCGCATTGTTATAAGCGTCCGCTAGAGCGTTTCTAACAGTCATGTTAGTGCGATGCTGCACAAGCTCGATGAGTGCGCCTTGAGAAGTTCGCTAATTGAGTATCGTGTTTTAAAATCATACCAACGAGGTGACCAGACCGAGAAATTCGCAGCTCGGACTAAACTTTGTGGAGCGTAGCACTCCGGATCAGAAAGATATCGAGTTTACGATCTATAAGGCATGATCAGCATTAACGCCTTATAAGAGGCAAGCAAGTAAAATGGGAGAAATTTTCCGCACCGTATGAAAGATGTAAGCGAATAAGCAAGGTAAGTTTTGGATTGAGTTTTATGACGAATTAATTGAAATCATACAGTTAGTGTAGCAATGGGGTTAATTTCATAGAATATATCTTATCACTGACATTAATTTCAACTCATTTTATCTTATTAATATTATTAAAATAAAGTAAATAAGCAAATAAAAATATAACAAGATTCAACATCAATGCTTGTGAAGGAATAAACTAAAAAATGAATCAATCATTTGAAATATTTTAGATATTTATTCAATTCAAATATTTTGTTACGTTGAATATTAATTTTTTATAAAATTTATGTTTGTTAAGCTAACGCAGTTATTTTGGTTAATAAATTCATCTTTCTATGATTCAAATAATATAAGAGCATTGTTGCTCTTTTTCATTTGAACATCTTTACAACAATGTTAGTAATCTAGATAATGAAAGATTTTGTGCAAGATAATGGTAGTAGCTTCTACACATTTTAAATGGTGGAAGATGAATGATAGTTATAACAATCAGAGTTAGATATGTCTGTAATTGAGGTGAATACGAAATGTGTATATTTATATTTGTTATAAATGTTCTGTTCATAAAATATTTTACAGCGAAATCGTAAGAAAATTAGATAAAATACGATTACATTATTTTTCGCGTAGAGTAAGATAAAAATGAGTAGGATTATAATCTTTAGTTCTCTCTGTGTTGTTTGTAATACAATTATTTAAAAATTATACAATAATTAGGACGATAGAAAAAGAAATAAAATGATATTACCAGTATATGTAAAATGTTTGTCGACTCGTCATTCGAGATTTCAATGACAAGTACGCAACAATTATTTTTAATTTATCGCGAAATTACCACATATAAAGCCTAAATGGCTACGTCTTCCTGCTGTTGCATTTACATTCCATCATAAAATTTTCTATAAAAAATTGAAAACAATCAAGCTTCCCCTTTTTATAAGTGAAAGTCAAAACGTAAACTAAACAAAAATGAGCTTTCTCAACTGCAGCATGATTGATAGAGACAACATCACGAGCGCCAACATACCAAAATTCAATTGTCATAACTCCGCTGTTCACTCACAAAAAGCGAAAGGTATGGGCATCGTTTCGGGAGCGGGTAAAAACTTGGCGGCTTGCCTCCTTCACTGAAAAAGGCAGATAGCGAGGCTCACCGACTGGGCTGTGCCGCTATATAGCGATGTGGAGCGAGCGCGCAAACATCAGTATACGCCCTGCTCGGTAGTGCAATTAGCGCGCGGGCGAGAGGAAGAAAGTGCCGATTAATTGGCATCTCCTCGTACGCACAGGGGCTCGGCAGCCTTCACTAGGTCACGCCTGTGCACGTGCCATTCAGGCATGCATCGCGGCCTTCTCTCGTTGCCGCGCGTGGAGGAGCAAAATCCTCCCGTATTGTCGCGAGCCGCAAGGTGGGAGGATACTTAACCGCGCACCCGCAATCCTTCGAATTTTCTTTTCCTTCGTGCATTGGTTCTCGCGTGGCTTAGCGCCACCGGCGCTGCTCACTGTTCGCGTCGTTTCCTTCTTACTTGTCGTTTTCCCCTACTCGTCGTATAAAAGAGCGACTGCTTAAGGTGCCACTCGCGCAATGTGTCGGCATCTCCCGAGCTGAATAGACTATAATCCGGTGCATATATTCGAGTGGTGCGGGCGCGTGTTGTGTGCACCTGCGACTCGTTTCTAACACACGGACCATCCTTATCGATCCATTAGTGGAGTGATGTCGCCGAACTGCGCGATGGATCGACTTGTAAGTGCGGGGCAGATGATCATTTTATGGGGTTCGATCAGTGGGATTAGAGCTATTTGGAGCGTTCAACCGGCAGCTTCTGCACTTCGTCTTTTATTGCTCTCCTCGTGGAAAGTAGGAAGCTGACCGCGCTGTTCCAGTTTTAAGGCCTGATTAACACTTTAGCTACATTTCATTGCAGTGATTAAACACTTTTGACTACATGTAAAATCTATTTAATTTTAAAACTTTGGGAAACGTTTAGATTTTGACATTTTTTTTACCAATTTCATCAAATTTTTTTTATTATTTTTCTATCATTTTACAAATATATTATTTACATGCTTTTTTTAAATTAAGTAATTTTATAATTAACACTCCTTATGTAACAGAGCTTTTGTATTAAAATGCATGAATATAATGTGACTTTTTATAAACTCTCTAAATATTACATATGATTAGTTTTTTGCGGTAAAAAATTACCCGGTTACACTCATAAGTGTAACTATTTATAAATAAGGGTTTTATAGATTCCAACTCAAACCGTAGTTTTGTACAATATTAACGTATAATCATTATTGAAATTTTGATTTTGGTTTTGGTATTATAAGAAAATGAATATATACCGTAACTATACGATAGAGACATCTCATTTTCTTTGCGAAAGGCTTAGCTGACAACTAAATTTAAAAATAATTATGGAGCATGTTAAGATCCGTTTACAGATCGAGAGTAGTAATTTTCTTAGCATAGAATGTTCTATGAGAAGAAAGATCGACCAGTAAATTCAACCATTTTATTACTTCGTTTACTATACGTATAATATACAAATAAATATAGTTATAATAACTTTTGTTTTTGACAACGTTATCATAACTGGAATTCAATGATCCATATTCTAAAATGACAACATAATGACATCATATAGAAATTGGTACAATTTGCAAATCAAAATTTAATATTCGTATTTTTGACAGCAAAAAATTTTTAGTCTGATGAATGAGCAAAGAAACATTTAGATTTATACGTAATTATTTTTAAATTCCGTAATTTATATTAAAACTTTTTATACTAATTTTTATAAGAAATATATTCTATATTAGTAGTATAGGAAGTAAATTTTCGACAAATAAGTAATAAGATAGAGTATAATGATTTGATTCAAAATAAATTATCGAATTACTGAATGTGAAGGGTTTTCTCACCTTTCTATACATAACAGAATCATTATGGGCCTTTTCTAAACAATTAACAAGAAAATAAATAATATTTCTTTATAAAAGGGCACGATATTAACTGTGTACGGTGAAAGTAAGTCAATTATAATTAAAGATTACTTTATTTTAAATATGCTCCCACACTAAATAATTTTCTTATTTAATGGTCATTGATGTGTTATTATGTCATCACTCTTCAATGTGTTATTTAAATGGCATATCCATTATAGTTGTATTATCTTGACTTTCTCTAGTAAGAAAAAATATTCACCTTTATTCCTTTGAATGAACTGTGCATTGAATAAATGTGTGGACAAAAACTAAAATTCAAACATAGATAAATTATTAATGTAATACGAAATATATTCTACTTTTGTATCCCCTGTGACACAATTACTTATTGACATTTATGTAATAAGATCATCGCATTTACTGATTTATTGTTTTATTTTCAGTTGCTGTTCGTTACCTTTTTGGTAATAAATAATCTACTCATAACAACTGCGTACGTATATCAAATATATTTCATACCTATCCATTACATATATCAAAAATTTGACTCGAATGTTGTTTTTAGTTTTTTTGTAGTTAATGTTCTTTTATTTTAATAGTAAATTTAAAAAAATATTTTTATATATTTTAAAATAAATCATTAAGGCGACTTGTTTTCCAAGTAAAAATCAAGGTATACAGTGAAAGTTATAAAACATCAAGTCTTATTATGGGTATGGCATGCCGATATGTCTTATAATATATGTGATTTAAAAATAACTTCTTGTTTTACGATCGTACTGCGAAAACTTGCATGCCTAAACGGTTCTTTTCACCACACATATGCGTTCGAGTCCCCAATAATTTTCGTACGATCATTCTAGAAAATAAAGTGTAACACCACTTTCTGCCATAAACATGCCGAGGTGTGACGTTGCGATCTAACCGAAACGTAATAAAAGCAAATGAAAGTAACACGATGTAGCTATGAAACTCAAAAACCATATGCATATTGGAACAGATGTACGTTTCATTACATTCATGAGATATTTTATAACTGAATCGTACGATAAATCATTTTCTTTTTTTTTGCTTTATTGAGTATCCTAAAAATAGTCTTTTCATGTTTGAATTCAGATTTTAAATACAAATCAAAAAAGTCAATGCATAAACTTAAATATATTTAATCGAATAAAAAAGTGGTTGATTTTAGCGAACAAGCCAGTACATTATTTAGCGAAGTTTCGATGGACTTTTGCTATATTCTCACCCAAATTTACAAGAATTATATATACATATATAATTCGTTGTATGCATACTTATCCTTTTACATCTATATGCATATTTTATATATTTAAAGATGTTAAGTGATACAACCTATATTTTTTTTTATTTGATCGGCTCTTTTTTAAGGAAAAATTTTAAATACAATACATATAAAATTATAACGTTAGATTCAGGGAATACTCTTAGAGAATATAAAAAAAATATGAAACAAAAATTACAATTTTTCAGGAATCGACTGATCGTTGTTATACCACCGGGTCAGATCAGGAGGAGTCCTGCCCTTTCAGCTAGACCTGTGCGGACCCCAACCTATTTGAAGCTTTCGCCAATCAATTCTTATGCCCCAGTTAGGTCTACACTACCGAATCTACCACCGAATAACCAAATACCTAACGGACAGAATCATTACGAGCCAGGTCCAGATGTGATTAGTCGTCCTAATTCTACACCATATGTTAAGACTCCAATCTACCCGCTCTATGGAAGAGGTTACGTATCGTACGACAAATATAATGCTGGACGTCTACCTGTAATTAATCAAAACAGGTGAGTAAAATAAAAATAAAATATAGCCAAAGAAAAAAAGTATTGTAAAAATGCCAGAGTAGGAGTCGAACTACCTTGATCCTTAGTAGAAATAAATCTTCAATCAATAGAAGTACGATATTTCAGAGCGCGTGGCACTGCAATGGTACCATGCGTATAATTCTCTTGATTTTTACAAGTAGGAAATTTTCGTAGTGCCACAGCGTCATTTCTATTTAAATAAACATTTTATGCTTTCTATTCTTTGTTTTAAAGAATACTATGAATATCTAAAACTGTTTTTAAATTAGTTCATTTTCTTTTTTTATGACTAACAGATTATATTTAAATTCTAATGTTTTTCGTTTTCAATACAGCTATTCAATATAGCTATTGTAAAAATAATATTATTTAATATTATTGATTATAAAAAGATATTGCATTATGTACACTGTTATAAAAATATTTATTAAATTTAAGAACAATATATCGGAAAGAAATTTCATAAACGTCTGATAGAAACGTTTTGAAAATTAACGTACAAAATAATTAAAAGTAAAAAATGTTTATGTTAAATTTTATAAAAGTCTATGTTAATTCATTTTCAGTAATGATGTTATTAATTTTAACATACCGCTGTTTCTTAAATTTTCTTTATTTGAAGAATTTGTTTAACAGTGTAAAATAAAGAGTACATTTTCTCAAACTTATAAAATTTTACTGCTATAAAAGTTTCAGGGTAAAGTTTATTTTTGCTTGAATTTAATTTTTTTGGTATCAATAATTTATTTAATGAAATACTAAATTAAAATTAACCAAATCAAGTGTTAATAATTTAGCAGAGGTTTTTTTCTGGGTAATACTAAGTCATTTTTGTAGGATGCAATATGTATAGACTTTACTATTGTTTCAAAGGTATACACACACACACACACACACACACACACACACACACACACACACATATATAACTTAACTGTTTAAAAAGTATAATACAAAATTTCAATGATAATCAAATGAGAAATCATATTCTCATACAGATAAAGTCATTTCTTTTGGATAAGATGTACACTGCAAAAAGTTTTCACACAAGAGTTATTGTGCAACGGAAAAGTTTCCGTAAGGAAAAATAGCTGAGATGTAAAAGTTTCATAATACAGTAGTTTTGTAATATTAATTATTACGTACATCCGGCTTAGCAAATTTTGTTATCTTGACCAAATGCATAGCACAGTTGTTTTGCGTTTGACATAACTCAAACATGAGATTAATAAGTATCAATAAGTACCACTACTATCACAAGAAGTATGCACACCGGGAAATGGATTTGAAATGGATTTAAGTGTTTTTTGTGGTACCTAAGAATAAAGCCTGCAGTACTCATAATTTTGTCAAATATACTCTTTTTCTTGAGATATAGATAATTTAATATTAAATATCATCTATTTTCTTAAAAAATAATGTCTCGTATATTGACTTGGATTACAGTATTTAAGATAAGAAAACGAGTAAAAAAAGATTATAAAAGTAGACAGAAAGATTTAAAATTAAAATTTTAATTCGTTGAAAAATATTCAGCAAATTATAAACAATCACAGATAGCATAAGAAAATGGTTAAAAGTATGATTCATTTAAATGTTTAAAATAAAGGCATATTTTTAACCCTTCCTTACGCCTATCTTTGCTTGCTTATAATTTATTGAATAATCAATATTTTCGAGCGAATCAAAGCTTATATTTTAGCTCTTTTTTTCTAATTTTATAATATTTTTCGAATCTTACATTCTTGCAATGTGACACCTAATAGAAGAGACATTATTTTTTAACGAAATAGAGGATATCTGAGATTAGATTTTCCAAAAATCGACTGTCGAATGCCCGTGGAATTAATGCACTCTTTTCGGGAGCTACGGTAGTAATTAGTATCGAAGGTATCAAAATCATTTGGTTTTAATTAATTTTATACATGTGGCGGTAAAAGAATAGGTATAAACCAAGCATTCCATCGAAGGGTTGAAAAATAGTGAAATATGCTTATTTGAATCTGTAAGGGCCCAGGCGGCCAAAATCTTCTATTCAACTCTCCAAACTCCATTAACAACTATTATTGTAAAAAAATGTTAGACTTTTCAATTTTAGTCTCAAATAAATTGGCTTATTATTCGAGCCTCGATAGTTAAGTAGAATATTTTGATCAGTAAAACACGATTTTACCTCACTTAAAGATTAATAAACCCACAGTATAGTAAGTTCTTGATTGAAAATTCTACATCTTTTTACCTTTAGTGACACTTTATTTATAATAGTAGCTATGAAAGTGGAGTTTGGAGAATTGAGTGAATCGTTTTGAGCGTTTGGTCCTTTATGGGTTAATCAAATTCGACATCATTGACAGCAATACAAGCAAAACAATTGAGCAAAATAAATTTTTAGCTTTTCCGTGCTATACGTTGTAATATCTCTGCGCACATAAGTAAAAGATTTTTTTTAAACTTTAATTACTTGATAATAATAAGATCATTTATATTATAAGCTTTTCAATATATGTTATAAAAAGCCTAGGCAAAATCTGGAAGTTTGACATTCAAGTTGGGTATATAAGGATTGTGAGATAGGTAGAGGCTGATTATGTTCCGAAGAAAGTGTAGACATAGATTATAAGTTTAAGTAAACTCAATATTTACTGACAAAAATAACATCACGGCAATTACAATGTGTCTTATTCTATTTTGTTAGCAATCGACAATACTTAAAAATACATTTTTTATTTTCTACATAGCATTGAAATCAAATATCAAAATCTTTTAATATAATTGAATCAAAAGTTAATATTAAATTTATCTCTTATAAGGTTCATTATTGAATTGCTATAAAATCTTTTTTAAACAAGAATCATTGAAGAATTTGCAAGTCGTTTTTTGAAATTTTATTTTTTTTATTAGATTAATAATATGTATTTCTATTGAAAAGTTATTTAAATTTTTTAGTGGCCTAACTTAAATCCCACCATAAATAGGTAAATGAACTTCACTCCACATAACTTAAAATTTACTTTGAGAGATCAAACCTAAAGTTTTTCTTTTATTTTACTAATACTTGGTGAAATCATAAAATATAAAAAGAAATTTCATAGCATATTTCGTCTACATGTTTCTAATAAAATATTTATAAAATATTAATCGTAATATTCGAATATGCAATCGAAGATTCAGAATATAGTAATGATTATAGTAATAATAAGATTAAAAAAACAAATTGAAATTAATCCAAAGACCATAGTATGTATCAATATTTTGGCTGAAATTTACTAATCTGATGTTCGTATAAAATATTAGTCGAATTTTCAAAAATAAAATTTTGTATTCGATGACGTTAAGTTTGCTGTATATTTTTACACCATCGTAAAACAGTGACTCTGATTTACCCAAAAGAGATTTATTTATTAAATATCATAATGTTTAACTCCTTAACTGGCAATGGATCATATATATGTACAAAATAAAGTCGTTCCAAATCTGGCCATGGATCACATATGTACATATTTGAATAACTTTTGCAATTCTCAACGGATTTGGACAAAACTTGGTATAAAATTTATCCGCAAAAAACTCAAAATTTATGTTTTCAACCCCTTAGCGATTCCGTATGCAAAAAATAATATTGGGAATGAAATCAGCGACTCTAAAAAACCTTATAGATAATAGTTTTGTGTAACTAAACTTATTACTTACGGCTACCAGTTTTGGCACGAAAAGTTGTAAAAGGCGCACCTGTTAAAGGGTTAATGGGCCATGTATTACTCAAAGTTTCTTGAAGATCACGCATTTTATTTATTTGATTTGATTTGATGATATAAAATATTATTTTTTTAAAAAAGGTAGTTTATTAAAATACTTGTTGACACCCCGAGTTCGGAGCATAATCCTGGTGGTCAGTATTTGAAGTTTTGAAGTAGAATGTTAAAATAGATTGTTTAGTAATCCCAGTCTAGGTTAGGTATTATCAAAAAATAAATTATAAAGGAATTTCTGCGAAAAATAACTTAAAATTAGGTATTGTAATTGTCTTCGTAAATTTAACAAAATGTTTTGGATTCGTTTTCTATTAAATTTTAAATTCGGATTTTTAGTAGATGTATGTATAATTTATACATTATAAGTTTTGATAAAAATTTTAAGAATTATCTTATTTAATGATTTTAATATTAGAGTATGTTAAGAAAATTTTGAAAATTGTTTTAAACAAAAATTATTATACTCACTAACCAAAAATTTCTTTTAACTTTTTTTTGTATTTTCATAGAAATAAAATATTAATTTCCTACAAAATATATTAATTTTTCAATACAATGAATTTATGCGTTAATACATTTTATTGAGACCCCAAACTAGCTCAAGCTACTAAAATATTTATTCAATTGTTATAATTGCATTCCAGTAGATATCCACTCGATATTAACAATCGGCTACGGCAACCAACTAGTCCCGTCTATGGGCCAACCTCGGCTCCTGGCAGATATTATCCTGGACAGGTAGAGAACGATCCCTATTATACCGACCAGAATTTTCCGGCAAAACAGCAGCAACAGCTGCAGCAGCAACCGCAGCAACAACAGCAGCCACAACAGCAACAGTCGATCGACAAGCCTCAGCTACCTTTCACCGGCCAGATTCAGCCGATCGGCAACGTAAACCTACCGAACACTCAGGGATCTTTACAACCGGCAGCATCGTCTACTTATCCAAAGGTCGGTCCCATTATAGTAAAACCACTGAGTAACGATCAGCTCGCGACTCGACCCGGAGATCTTTTGAAGGAGAGTAGTAGTGTGGTAGCTAAGGTGCCGCCGCCAACGTCAGCCAACGCCGGCATCGGCGGGATCGTTCTTCGGGATACTCTACTTCTTGATGACTATGAGAAGAAAATTGCCGAATTTACCAAAAGTTGGCCAAAGCTTTCAGCCTTTCCTGGAACATTGGGGAGTGCGAGTTCCTATTTTCCAGGTAAAACTATACAAATCTTAATTTTTAATATTATTATTGAGAATGATAATAACTAATTCAAAATAATTTTTATTATTGGATTCATATTTTTCTCATATCATCAATTTATTTGTAATGATTATCTTTTTTTTAACAATTACTCTGTTAATTGACTTAAATTCGAGAAATAAATTAAAATGAAATAATATATACTATTTTAAATGCGCAATATTATACTTACCTTTACTATGATTTAATTCGATTGTGAACCAACTCGGAAAATTAATTACGTTATTGAATGATTTCAGCTTATCGTGTACAGTAGAAATCAATCAATACGTTACAGTTAACATTAGAAGCTCATTATGTAACTCTTTTATAAAATAACACGAATTTGAATAAGGCTATGTACAATTAATTTTTCCTTTGTATTGGTTTATTGATTTGCAGGATCATCATTAGGCCAGGTACAACCTTCTGGTGTGTCTAGAAGTTCATTTAATTTCGATCAAGTAAATTCAATCGGCCGACAGGGTTATGCAGTGAAAGAGGACATTGATGAACCGCCAATTGATTTCAGAACAATGCCTATCATCACATCACCTTTACATCTCCATCCTCAAAATCCAACAACGGTATCACTGTACAAGAGTGTTTTTGGTTAAATTCGTTGTTTAATCAGTTATACGGCTTAATTTATTGAAATTTCGAAATTTAAATGGCATGATGAATTTAGACAGGCAACATTCATTCTTAAGATTTATCTTCACTTTATAATATTCAGAATTTTCAACATTAATATTGCTTATAAGATGTTGCATATAAATTTAAATTTTTCAGATTAACGGCCCCGATCATTCTAAATTATCGTTTCGAAGCATAACAACGTAAAAATATTACTGTTTTAAAGCAAGTAACCACACAAGGCTACGAAAAACTAAAGTATTTTTATAAAAATTGAAACTTTTAATTCATTGCATTCTAAATATGGTTGCAAAGTTATATCAGAGTATTTTATTTATTCAGAAAAAGAAAATTATTTCATTTTGAATTTGAATTAATCTAATTACTTCATCTTGATTTAAATAAAAAGTTCGATTTTTTTAAACCTCAAGTTACATTACATTACCTCGTGTGCGTAGAGATATGTTAGTGTTTCGAAATTTTGTAGAACAACGTGTGTTTCAACACTAGTTAGTAAGGTACTTCCCTTTTTGCGCTTCAGAAAGATAATTTAGAATGATTGGAATTCGTTGAAGTGATTAACAATATTCTTTCAGGTTCTTTTATCTTGTTTGTTTATGATATTAATGAATTATTGTTCCAAAGAATATTTGAAAAATTGAAAAAATATTAATTTAAACTCCATAGATTCAGGTATAACAGTTACGATAATATCAAATTCGTAATGATGATTGATTGATTGATTTTGAAAAACTACTATAAATCCATCATTAATTACGTCTACGTACCTGATAATACTAATTTCAGTCAAACGTAATTTTAAAAAATATCAAAACTGAAAAATTAGGAAATAATGTAGAATACATCTATTTATATTTTTATATGATCAAATAGTACTCTGGTAAAAACGTTAACGATGCGTTGGCTAATTACTAGTTAATTTTGGAGTGAAAAACTCACACTATCATTCTTTTATTGTAAAAGATAAATATTTAATTTTTATTTATAATATCATATTCCATTATCAATATTTGACTGTGTGATTATAATTTTCGATATTTTCAATAATGTTTAAAAATTTATGTAGATCGAAAATGCTTCCATTTGATTCACATGTTAACTAACGAAAATGGTTAATTTTCTACCAGGGTAGTTTATGTCTTAAAGACATCACTAAATTATAAAACGCAGAGAGTATACAACAATAATTTTGTATAAACTTTATTGATAGGTAGATAGTATTAATATAATTTTTACGAAGTTTTATATACATTTTTACTGTTGATGTAAATTGCTATGCAAGAATTTAAAGTTTCGTATCAGCAGTTTACACATTCGCAAACAAATTAGGTTTTACTTTTGAATGATGAGCTTTCCTTAAATTATAGATTCAATTTTAAATTGAAAAATTAACTTTTAATAGAATTTTATTTTATTTAATTCTATAAATGGTTTATTTTTGATAAATAATCATTCAGTATTTTTATTTTATGATTATATGAACATTTTAATCAAAATTTACGTGAATCAAGATTGTTAAAATATTTAAAGCATCCCATGTGATTATGAGTACAGTATTGTTATTATTAAAAATGCTTTCACAAACGCTATAAATTGGAACTCCGTTATCTTCCGCAATAGAAAAAAATGAATGCGCATTGTACTTAGTACGGATGCAGAATGCAAATCGCGGAAGCCACATGTGAGGTTTAACGTTCATTTCGCAATTGTTCTTATATCGGAACGGAATATAATGTTCTTCCCATGCGCGCCGTTACAGGCCATCGATCTTTGTGAAATAGGGAATTACAGTGTGATGATCGAAAGTTGTATAGTCGAGCCTCCGGAGCCTCGTGGATGAAAGTGCTTAAAAGCATTCACTTTCACATACTAGAAGATGTTACGAATGCATAAATTATCTCAGCCAAGCTATTACATATATCTCTTTTTTTTAAATTAAATGGTCCCACCAGTAAAATTAAAATTAGCTGAATGAGATAATGCTCTCATAATCTTCGAAGGGCATCTAATTTAACAAATGAACTTTTATTATGTACAACATTTTATTAATTTTTTCTATCTTTTATAACATTGTCAGTATTATGATTGATTATATAAAAAAATAGTATTGGTATCAAAATTGCAAAATGAAAAATACGTTTCACATGGCACTGTGAGAAAGACTTTTAAGAAAGCAAATAAAACTCTTTCTAACTGCGCAATGGTAAATAAAATGCATTATTCTGAAAGATTATTGCAATTTAAACGTACAATTCATGTAAGATTTCGAGTTTATATATAGGTTTAGTTTTTATAGCTACTTAAACTACCTGTACTATACTCCCCACGAGAAAATCGTAGAGAAGTTTAGAAAAGCGAAAGTTTCGATATCGTTAAAAAATAAGATTTAATATGTCAATCTATTCATAATCATTCTAATGAAGTGAAGATATGTTTCGGTTGTGCAAATTAATTGAGGAACTTACTAGAATTTGTAGTTAACTTATAATTTATGTGATCATGTAATGATGTTAATGTAAGTGACGTAATTATGTAACAGTCAGTTCCAGAATGAAATTCCAAAATGAATATTATCAACTGTGAACTGACTACATTTTGTAAAACAATTATCGCAATAACGTACCATTTGTATATATAATATGTATAATAACTCTGAAATATATTACTAATTACTTTGGTGACCTATGTTGGTAACTTATATATGTATGTATAAGTGAAAATTGCAGTTCTATCATGCGAAGGTAATTTAAAATCCATTCTCCACCGAAATTAAATTAGTAGTTATATACTAAAAAAATTTACCGTTTTTGAGGAAAAATTTTTTAAGGAATTGTTTTTGTTTTTATTTGAAAAAACTTTTATATATAGTTTTTCAAACATTTTATTTATGTCTCTTATTATTGTATAATTAAATAATCAAATAATTATAATATAATATAATTCTTTTCTCATAATGTAAATGATTCATAGAATACAATTTTGTACTAATAAGAAAAATTTGTAGAATTTAGTTTTTCTGGCCAGCAATGTGTCAATTAGTTTTATCAAATATAACATTTTTTTTTAATCGGTTTAAGAAATAATTTATTAAAAGCAAGCCGTTCTTCAGATTTGAGTAAGCAAAGCGTCCGATTATAATACAACGCCGATTAGCACGAGTTCGGCTGGCGGTGGCCGTGGCTTGTGGTATCGCGAATCGGCGGTTCTGGTTTAATCCTAGGATCCGTCACTTTTTATTATTAAAAAGTTGCGATAGCTTACTCGTAAATAATAATCTAATGAAAGTTCGTTAATGTCTGCAACAAAATATTTGCAGATAAAAAAATTTTGCAAGTGTGCAAATTATAAGTGACCAATATGTAAAAAATTACAACTAAATCTGATTGAATGATTAATCAAATATTTTGTAGTAATAAGATTGCCATTACTAGAAAATTTTCGAAATCTTTATGTATAAAAGTTTGTAGCTATTTGAGTTGTAAATTATATTTAGTGATGATGCGCAAACAAACCTTTTATTGAACTTGTTTGTAATATTTGATGATTTCAAACTTTGTGAAAGTAAACTTTCCTCATAGCATCTATTGATTTATCATGTTTGGGTGCCCATCGAAGAGCGTGTTTAAGGCAGTGACCACAAAAGCATAAACATGCTTCAACATTTTCGCAGAGTGCACACGTTGAGCTATTTGTTTTTCTCTAGTTTCCAAGAGGAGTATTCTAGCCTCTTCTCTTCAGAGATAATTCGTGTTGAGAATCCTCGCGACTTCACTATAGCGTAAAAGAGACAATTATCAGGTGAAAAACACTCGCCGTCCCATGAGAGTAAGCGTAAATAAAGCCACTTGGTGCGTCGTCGCGCTGGTAACTCGCTGGTACATACGCACGTATACAACATAATGCTCGCGCGCTATCGGATCGCGCGCTCTTCTCTTTCCATTAAAAGCAATTAGTCGCCGCTGCGTCTGCGTGCTACTCGCGCGAAAGATCAACGGCCCGGCGCGCGTAAGCAAGAGGGAGAAAAGGAAAAAATGAATAGCCGCCGTGCGTGGCGAATGCCACGGTCACCCGGTTCTTTCCTCTCTTTCTCTCCCGCGCGCGCACTCATCCCCTCGGCCGACGTGTGCGAGCTCCGCACTCACTTTCACTCGAAAGTCCCGCGGAGACGGCTGTGCGCGCGCGCGCGAAACTTTCGCCTGCAACGAGAGGATCGTTCGCGCCGATTATGCCGGAAATAAGGAGCGCGCGAGTAAGGACCTCTCGTTGTAACATCGCCGAGCGGCTTCTGCGATGACTCTCTGTTCCGATTTCGTTATACCTGTCTTGCAGGAACATAGAATTTTATTTGCACACTTATGAGGCGTGCAAGCACCCTGCCTTAAATCTTCGCCGTTCGCACACTTTCTTGTATTATACACTTTTATTGTTTGCCAAGATGTATGCTTGTAAATCTTTTTCCAAACATTTTTTCATCACTATACATGTCAAGCCAATAATTCAAGAGTATTTTTCAGGCTGAAATTGGTGTACTGGGAGCTTTTATATTTTCAAATGAGAATATGCATAAGCGGTGTACTGTAAAAAAAGAAATATTACATCGTTCAAGCGAATTAAAAAAGATATAACCTTTTATAGCATAAGCGGTTTGCATCGTGACTAAATTTTTTACTATAAAAAAATCAAATTATGTAGATAAAGCAGGTTTTTCGGAAATTGGATTTTGATTGGTTCTCATTTTTCAGAAGATCGAATAGCTGAGTTATATTTATTACGTAATAGGTTACTTCTTAGAACTTTTTTTTAACATAAAATTGCACTGAATGAAAACTAACTAAAAAGAAATCATTCTTTTGTAAAGCATAAGATGAGTATTTCCTTAATTTCAAAGTAGTTTCCGTGGTATAATTTTTAAAAGCAAATCGTTTCTAACTCATAAAACTTTTATGAGACGAACTTTTATTTTAGCGAACTTCAGGATCTACTAAATATTTTAGTTTTAAGAAGCGTTACTTTCGCTTCAAGCAGTGAAGCTCTGGATATAATATGTTAATTTTATATGGAAAATTACTATCGTTAACTTTTATATAGAAGTCTATGAAGAAGAAATAAATTTAAATGTAAAAACTACACATCAATATATTCAGTGGAAATTTCAACCATTTACTTTGCTATAAAAAGTTGCTCGATATATTTTTCTTGATATTTTTAATTTATCGTTAGAATTAATCATTGAAAAGCTACGCTTATTTAGTAATAGATTGCATTTCAGCTTTACTTAAGGTGATATGTACGTGATCAAGACCTTGTATCTTTATAGGTGACCATGGGTAACCGCAGTAATAGGCTTTCACGCCAAGCAATTCGCATTTAATATAAGTGAAATTTTTATTTGGCGATTTAAAAAACTTGAATGAATATTCAGTGTTCTATAAAAGTTTAAGAACAAAAAAAACATCAGCGACATACTTTCTCTTATTGATTCTAAAATCTTGTACACGTGGTGAATAAATTAATATGTTTTCCATTATATTGAAATCCCAGTTGATAATACTATTTTTCAAGGTTACCTTTTGTTGTCTATGACTCCTAAAATTAAATGTTCAATCAAAGAAAGTAGACGTAAATATATTTAATAAACAGATATTGAACTAGAGATACTATCGTTATAAAATTTTGATAATAATTACACACACGCACATACGTGCATATAAACATAGAAATGTAATTTGGTATACACTAAATGGGTGAAACTAAAGACGAATGTGCAATAAAACACTTCTTTGTGTAAAATAAAAAAAAATAATTTCGTACGTTTAAAAATTGTTGTCAAGCTACACAGCTATAAAGAATGCGCGCAGTTTTCAAAGAACATATTTCAAAACTCATGAAAAGAAAATGCGAAAGTTAACTTTACCGCACAAAATGAACGTACGTAATGAGTTTCTTATGGTTACTTATGGTTTTTCATGCAAGGATACTTACGTTTTATATTAAAGGTTTGTGTTTATAAATATTTAGCAATTCACTTAGATTGGTACAAAAATTAATGCAACCTATATTTCACTTTTATAAAGTAAATTAATACAAAAAAACGTGTTATTTCAGTTCGTAACTCAAATCGGAGAAATTTTGTAACATAAATTTATTTACTTAAAGAAAATTTGTTTATGTTAAAAGTTTTCTATATCTTAAATTGTCCAAATTTTATAACAAATAAATTTTATTAGTTATGATTACCAATCATGGATTGCATTTAATTATTGGAATCCTTGCAACGTTTTTAATTTCTAATATAATCATTTTGTCATAAATTACTACCTGATCATCAAAGAGCACACGATTGCGCTCCAAAAGCAAGTTTTGCATTTAAATAGAGGAAAATGAAGTCGGTAATCGCATTGTGTATAAATATAACATTTATATATATTAATTTTTTGTTTGCTATGGATATTAGCTTATATCTTTATAGTATTATATGATTAAAAAGTTATATATTTATATTCAATTTAAATCATCAAAACTCCATCCTTATGTCTTTTATATAGAACACATTGGGATAATCAAATGATTATTAGTTTGCATTTACGATAACAATCTTACCGAGTTCATTGAAAAGAATAGTTTTTTTTAAGAAAGTTTGAAAATCGAAAGTATCCATATAAGTTCATGTATTGTAGCTTGTTGTGTAAGCATCTTATAAGAACTTTCGCTGCTTTTCAGTATCAGAAGGGGAACCGACTATTTTTACCATCTCAATTTGATATTTCGATTAAGAATTTTTCCGTATCAAAATTTTTATTGTAGCATTTTGAAATCCTTATCTACAGTACGTGTTCATTCGATATAAATAGCCTCCGAAACATTATATAAGAGCTTCCATTAAATTAGAACAAGGGGGTTCATTGTACACTGAAAAAATCGAGCGAATCAATAAAGCATTACATTAATTGAGTCTTCAATCACCCTTGCAGTTGATGAAAGATCAAAACACTTCCTATTTCATAAGACGTGGTATAGGCAAGAGAAAGAGAACGAAGTGAAAAGCGGCGATGAAATCGTACATCAGATCCTTGCGCGGCAAACCGTGAAATAAGCTAATGTAGTGAGGAACAATTAGTCGAACTGGATAATCATCTTTACACTTGCAGCTCGATGCATGCAATGATCGTGATCACGCAGCGATCGTGCGCGTGCAAAAGGTCGCGTCGGCACACGAGTGCACTCGCGAGAGAGGCCATGAAAGGGAAAGGATGTCGCAAGCCAGAAGAAAGCCAAAGTCCGATGCTCCCGCGCGCGCGTGCAGGAAAAACGAGAGGCAGCTGCCCGAGTGGTCGACATAATGTTCGCACACGTGTGCGTGCGCACCGGCGGGCATCAGAGGCGGCGAGCCGCTCCTTTTCGATTCGTTGCTTATACCTGCGCGACACAAGCCCGGCTCTATATCTATATATAAAAATAAAATATATAGATCATTGGACTTGGTTTCGTAACCACACGTACACTTTGAGCCGGAGAAATTTGCCTCCGGCCTTCTCATAATGCTTCCTTATCCATGATTTCACAACACCGAGTCCCAGAATAACGATGGATCGAAACTCCGTAATTCGTATGGACTCTAGTGCTCTATAAGCTTCTTTGGATCTTTTGCGCGTGGATGGTTGGCTTTAATCTATGGCATTACCGAGCGCTGAATGCTGGTTAAAGGCGGTTACAAAAGGTCTTGCGCTCTTCTAACGCTCGCAGAATAGAGAAATAGGCAATGAAGATACGGGGCGCATAAAGATCGAGCTGGAGATCGTTCTAGACCCATCATTTCGTTATTTCAGATTTCACTTTTCTTCAAAATATGCTTTAGATAATTTCAAGCTTTTATTTTATATCCTTTTATGACACACATACATTTCCTTGGTTCCTCTTTATGGTAAACCTTAATTATGCATACATAAGTAGTTAAAAATGTGAAGGATAATTATATAAACATAAGTAGCTAAAAATGTAAAAAACATAGCTTATAAATTAATTCAAAGTTTTCCGAAATACTTTCAACTTTTTACAAGAGAATTAATTTAAAAAGTAACCACTTTAGCTGCGCAAGTTAAGAACGCAGACATTTGTTTTTGTTTAGCTCTTAATAAGGCTAATTTCATTTTAAAAGTGTCGAGAATTCATGTTTCAGTAGAAGAGAAATTATATTTTTGAATCGACTATACATAACATAAAGCATATTAACCAACACGCTTTTTTCGCACACCTTGGTATAAAATATCGTGTTTATTCTTTGACTGTATAGGGATCAATCACAAATAACTTTCTACCAGTATGTGAATAAATGGTATGCTGCACTTATGAGAGATGAGGACTATCGATGCCCGCGAGGTGCTACGTTTAGTAAAAGTGCTTCGCTGAAGGCAATAGCATACATTTATTAAAAAATGATATTTTTTTAAGAAATATGGTAAAAATTTTAGATTTGGCTCAATATTTCCAAATTACATGCTAGGAAATATTACAACATATGAATTTTTTCTGTACTTCACTATCAGTGTACTATTTACAATTTGGCTTCATGTGAAGTTAATATTCGACAACTAATTTTTTTATTTAAGTCGATCAAACTTTATAGTTACCTTAAAGTTACCTTATGTATTTAGAAAAGATTCAAGAGATTAATATCTCTGTTTAAATTCTGTAAGGAAAATAAAAATTTGTTGATTTTTATTTTCCTTACACTGAGATATTTATTTAATAATTTTACAAAGTATTTATTTATAATTTTATTAAATGATTTTTAATCAATAAAACTCTTTGACTTTTTTATTCGATTGTGTAATATAGTGACGTTGTAACTTCAAATTAATTACAGTAATGTGTGCCTAATTTTGTGCCTAGTTAAATCAGAAAAGCTAGTTTAAATCATGTAGCGTAGATAATCATATAATTGTACAAATTGTTCTACGTTGCTCTAGATTTTAACATGAAAAAAGGAGGTTGACGTACTAATAGAGTAAAAGTTAGTATGTTATCATTCTTTTTTAACTGATACTGTGAAATACTCTCACTAAAATCCAAATACAAAATTTAATATTTTTACAAGGGTGTTTGTGGCTACAATTTTGTATGAACAATTAGTTTAGCTATTATACATTTTAGAATTGTCAACAAATTTTAGGTTTGACACCATTCATTCAGCGGAAGCAATTTTAATCATCATGGTATGCAATAATAAATTTTCAAAATTGCTCGGCGTATAAGTTTGCACTTTAAACTGTAATTGAAGTATTTACTTCAGGGTTAAATAGATTGTAAAAATAGTAGCTTGTAATTAGCTACCACTTTCTCACTGTATATACTTCCTCTTTTCTCCGGTAGCATTTTAAAGCCTTGATTTTTGATGTAGTGATTGAACTAATGAATAGAAAGATTCAATCACAAGTTAATAAGCTCTTTAATTTGTAATATATAGTTACCTAAAAATTGATTCTGAAAGATTTAATCAAATTGGTTTCCCAATCATTATACACTTTTCCGACAAACATTTCTTTCTATAAAATTTAAATAGCGCTTTGTTCTTTATTTTACCCACAATTACATTAGTGTATATGAGTAAAAACATTCAATAATTTTTTATTTGGAAATTAAAAATGCTATTACTCTTATAAGTGTGCATTGTTTTTTATGATAGCTATTTAAAAAAATTATAATGATTATAAAAACGTTCGTTTACTTGGCGTCTTTTAAACATTATTTAATACAGTCTTTACTTTTGTAGTTTTTTATGATATGTCAATAAATTAGTTGTATATTGTTGTCGTTTCACTGTTAATAAAAATAGGTGTTGAGGGTAATGAGCAGGAGAATATTTATAATCTTGTAATTTTATTCAATTTTGTAATATACATTTTTCTGAAGTATTATAGGTGGATGAAGTTATTTTCTGGTTGCAGTAGTATAACATTATATATCGATATCATAAAAATTGTGCTATAAAATATAAGCACTATTGGAAATCATTCAGAGATGCCTACATCTATTAAAAATAATAAGAATAAAGATATAAAAAGAACTTATAAGTACAATATTTTAAATAAATATTACTTTTATAATGCGGCTATTAAGTGTTAACTAAGAATATACAGTTTTTCTTTAAAATACTATATCTTGGGAAATAGTACCGTCTCACATTACAAAAATAATAAATTACCTTCTTTTTCATTTAGTATTGCGTAATGAATTTTTTAAAAGTTATGCATACACTTACTTGGCAAAATTAATTAACTAAAACATGTTTTTATACTCGCTCAATATAGGATCCCTATATTGAAATTTCAAATTTTAAATTTTACTATAAATTTATTTTTAATTCCATGACCTGTACTAGATTTTTTAATACCTAATAAATGACTAAAGTTGGGTGATCAGTCCGTATTTCAAGTATATTAATAAAAGATACAAATTAAACGAAATCGATTTGTCAAAGAAGGACCTTTTAAAGACGGTCTATTTAAAGTGTTGAAGTCTTATGATATATTTAAAAAGAAAATTGTAATTTTCACACTAAATATATCACTCATCGCCGTATAGTCAATAACAAAAGTCCCATGAGACTGAGAAAGAAAAAATTTTCCACGTATAACTTATAATCTTAAAAATAAAGAAATCCGCTATATGATCATGTGGTGGGATCTGGTTTGGCGAGGTGAAAGAGAAGAGAATCAGACGAGAGTGAAAGGGCAAAGGCACGAAATCTCACGATTCACAATTCACTGAACGCGATGTTTGTTTCTCTCTCTTTTTCTTTCTTTCGATTCCTTCTTTTCACTTTCTATTTCATTTATGTTCCCTTTGCAACAACTCGCCCCATGGGATATCTTTATATTGATCGCAATATGTGAGTAGATGTGCGAGCAATGATGTATCGATTGTCCAATCAAATTTCAATTGTATTGTAGATCATGCAATGTAATTGTTTTTATTATATAAGAATCACGTAATTTTTTTCAGCTTTATCGTTCCAGGTTCATTACACGCCGAATACATAGTAAGAGTAATTGTTACGATAGAATGAAAGATACGTGAATAATCGTATAGATTATTGTTTATCAAGAAAAAATTGGTCAAAACTATTTTTTAAATCGAATGTAGACGATGTGAAGTTTAAGGGACGAGCCGTTTAAATAAAACAGGTATCATAATCGTGAATTAGTTATCTTAGTAGTACCATTATCATTATAAAGTGTAGCGTAAGTTTTAACAAGCATTAGTGTCAGTCTGCTGCTATATACTTATTATCGCACCTAAACATTGATGATGACGTCCTTAACGAACTTTTGCTTACGCGTCAAAATCAAGATTGACTTGCTTATAAAGTTATTCAAATGATATGATATCGTGGATGAATAGGTTAATTGGCACACGAAACCTGCGAAAATTGCTCCTTGATTTATTGCAGGCGCGTTCGCACGCTTCTGTCTCTCTCTCTCTCTCTCTCTCTCTCTCTGTTTCCTCTCGCTTTCACGCTGCTGGGATGTACGGCGGTACCCATAACCGGCTGAAAGAGCGCGGAAACAAAGGTCGATTGTCGCGGCTTGCGAGAATAGAAGACACACACATACTTAGTCGATGTTTGGGAAAATACTTTTTAGCGAAATTTTCGAGTCGTTAATTTTACTTGGTTACCTTCGAGTTAGGCTGGAAAATATTTGATTATCTTGAAAGTGATTTTCACTATTTTTTCTCGTTGTTCATTTTGAAATATGACTCAACTTTCCGGAAAGGTCGTGGTTCGTTAATCATATTACTTTCTTATCATATGAAC
Organism: Torymus tubicola; assembly: GCA_035583055.1. Classification (NCBI taxonomy): domain Eukaryota; kingdom Metazoa; phylum Arthropoda; class Insecta; order Hymenoptera; family Torymidae; genus Torymus; species Torymus tubicola. The sequence continues at coordinate 19,128,076 of JAWWEQ010000001.1, forward strand.
TATTAAAAGAAGAAATCTTGTCTTCGAGTTTTGAAAATTTATTTTTCTTTTATATCTATATACATATTATTTACCAGAAGTACAGAAATTTAGATTCAATAAAAGTTTCGATATTAATTTTTCTATGAATTTTTTAAACAAGTTATTTCAAGATTAATACGACTTTAATAATTATTTAATATAGTACAGCGTACGATCTTGTAACATAGAACTACAAGCAATCAATTTAGTCTGCAATCACACAAAAACACAAAACTTTCTCATAGTTTGCAATGTCTCCATATTTGTCGCAAGAACAACATCCTTTAAAAGGAGGACAATATTTGCTCATTAGGCACCTTTTGAAATGTTTAGCAGAATGCCATGTAATATGTGTACCGACCAAGTAGAAACTAGATCATTTTATGTTCATTTGTTATGCGTATTAATATAGAAATTGATTTCTAATATAAGATGTACGGTTTGATTTTGTCCTATTAGTTTTTAATAATTAAATGATAATTGTTTAACGAAATAAATTTTTATTTATAATTTTATAATTTCAAGGTTGACAATATACATATTTGACGTATTCATTTTTAACATTCTACTCAATAAGCAAACTGATAAGTTCTCAAAATACTCACTCTTACATGATAATATTATACAATCAATTTCTTTTTTACTGCATTAAACTAGAAAATTCCCAAAAGTTATAAAGTAAAAAGATAAAAAAAAAATAAATTATTTCCGGCGAGAAAAGATTGAAAGCATCATGACCGGCACGCACGTGTGTCTCACAGCCGAGTTTTGTCACCTCGGGCGTTCTGTACGGGCCGCCGAAAGCAAACCTCCGATAAAAGTGTGAATTTCACTGCGCTCCATCACCTACCTCTGCATCTCAGCCGAAAGCGTGAGTGATGACGAGAAACCGGTTGATACAGTCGGACACAAACACGCCTCGATAAAAATTAACATGGATTTTTTTCGTTTTTAGGCATTTCATTTGACCGTAGGAAATTTTCCGATTAAACTGCTCTTGGGTGTGTAGTGATTGACAGTTTAAAAGTTGAAATTATACAGCTTTTATATGCTACCAATTTACATTGAAATACTAGCACGTGTCCACTTGGAAGGCCAATCACTTGATACGATAATTATAATGACGTGTGGTTTAAATTACCTATAGAGTTACTTACTTTGTTTTCAGTAAAACATTCGTATAGAATCTTAATGATAAAAAATAATAATTATTTGATTTTATCAATGTCAGTAAATGCCTCATCAAATTTAAAGTCCCATTTTAAAGACTGAGAAGAAAAATAAGGATTATTACTTTACGCTACGAGTGCATTATAATTTTAAAATAATACTTATAACGATTGCGAATTTGATTAGCACAGTGAATAATCAAGAGTCTTTGAAAATTACTTTCACTTCTATAAACATGTATTTATCACTCTTTATACTTTAGAAATTCTATATTTCATGTGGTTCACACAAATTATCACTTTATAGGATACTAAATTCAAAGGTATTTTATCAAATCTAATTCTAGGTGAAAATTTTATAGATTTTCATGATTGTAATCAACATTCTATGAAAATATATATAGAAGATTATTATAGCAATTTATTACATACGATAAATTTTATACTTTTAATTAAAAGTTTTGTCATAACAATTGTAGTGTTAACTAATGATTATATAGGTTATATTTAATTTTGGTTTTTTATTATATTAATGTAATTTTTATATTAATGAATTACATCAATATGAATCAAAATATTAAGTAGCAGTAAGTAATAAATTCACTTCAAATAGATGGAACAAATTTGTGAGTTATACATTTTTACATAATTGTGAAAAGTTAAGATCCGGGTCCCAAATATAATATTCTTCTCCATTCAGTAAAGGAAAAGCTAGATAACCATAGTGGTGTTAATCAGATGAAGAAGTTACTGGTGCATATAACGAATTCGTGATGATATTATGAAACCAACTTGGGAGAATGTTATTTTTTTAACAGTTCCGGAGTGTTCATCCATACATTAAATCCGACGAAAGGCGTTTCTTACAAATGAAAGAGATATTTGACATCCGTATAGAGTTTCCCAAATACATCTGATAGAATAATTCAAATTATACCACGGTGTAGCATTAACACGCCTAAGTTCTTGATACGTCATCGAAAGTAATATTTTGTTTTAAATAATTGTACTTATGGCTTATTTATCTTTATTTTTTACTCAACCAAAAAATATGTGCATACAAAGATTAATATAACAACTAAAAATTTATGAGTTTGGATAATTTAAGCTAAAATTTCTGGCATAGATGATACACTATATTATTCCACGAGACTTTCGTAAGTCAATTCCACATCAAATTTCAAGAGGGTTTGGTGTTAACAGATTCTGACAGTACTCATATGCAAATGGAGTGATGAACGAGTATTTGTACTATTCGTCTCTAAACGTTAAAACATTTATTATGCAATCTTTAAAGATTTTTTATGAATTATACCTGTGTTGTAATAGTCAATTACCAGCTATAATTAACAGATATAATTTAAATGTTCTTTTAATTTTCGAGTGCAATTTCCAATGACTAAATAATAATTTTACAAGCACGCATTTAGCTTTTATTTCGAGTTGAAACGCTCCAAGTTAGTTTACAAAAATGTATATATAAATAACAGTATTTCAGAATAATTTAAAAAACAATTGAACTGTCTATCTCAGGATTTAATATATAGATAACAATATGAACAATTTTTTTTATATCTGAATTTACAGGTCACCAGTTTTTATAGAAAGATCATTGGAAAACGATATGTAGTTAAGTTCTTGAGTAAAATCTTAAAAAAAGTCTTTCCAGCCAAAGAATAAACAAAAGGGTATTTAAGTGTACACACGTAGCAATTTTGAAAGCATGTACATAGCGTGCTGCAAGAAATGCAATACCGCAAAATGAGCATGGAAGTGCAAATAGGTAGACGTACGTAGCTCGGAACTGCAAGAGTGACGGGCCGAGGGGCGGGGGAAGCAGCGAGCATATCGTGTCGTCTCCCTGCGATTCACTCTCTGGGTCACGGTCGTGCGCCCGTGGATTTCCTGCCTTCCTCTCCTGTGCAGGCGGTCGGGCCCCCACCAGCGCTCGCGGAACTCGCTCCCGAGAGACGCGCTCTTGTTCATCCGTCTCTCTCTTTCTGCCCGTGCTTCTCTCTCCCCAACTTTTACGCGGGATCATGTGTGCGCGGCGGACCCCGGGGGCGGCCCCCGTCTGCGTATAAAACCGCGCGGGCCCCCACATATATATGACAGTGTGTGCCAAAGCTCCGTGTACAAAGCATCAAGCCACCCGCAGCTACGAGCAGCAGCTTTCTGAAGACCAAGTTTTTATTGCTGCCGAAGGAGTACGAGCTGCGATAAGCCATGGCAACTCGTCTTGCCGTAAGGATCTTCTTTTGTTATCTTGTATCCTCTACTTCAACCTGCGCTTGTTTCAATTTTACTTTCGTTCACGCGCTGTTAACTTGTGATTTTCCGTGACAATTGTGATAAGAACTGTTTGTCCAGATCTAGTTTGTGATTTAATGTGAAAATACCGCTTTTTCTTTTTTTCTTTTCTAGAAATGCTATTGTTTTGTCTTGATGATTCGCTGAACAACATCTTGGAAATTTTTGAAAAATTATAAAACCATTTTAAAGAATTTTCATATGACAAAAATGCATGTTGGATTCAGTATATAACATAAGTAGAACTGAACGTTGAATATTAATTACATCTCTACAATTACAAAATAAATAAAAAAAAATTGCTAGAGTTTCAAGTTAGGTACTATAGAGTTAGTTAAGATATTAAATTCATATTCTCAAATTTTCATTATATACAACAAAAAATAAACCACATGGAAATTTCCGTAAAATTGAAGCAACGTGTCTTGAAGTGTCAATTCGATATTAACATAAAGGAAACGAAGTGGAGATATTACTTTCGCTTGTGATATACTGACGAATTGATTTCTCTTCTTTACAGATAACCTGTTTCATATTTGCCGCTGTCTGTGGGGCCGCATTAGCCACCTTTGGTGGAAAAGAACAGTAAGTATCTTTCTTCTCTCTAGAACAATTACTTAATCAACAAGATTATGAATATCAAGAGCATGTTCAAGTAGATCTTATGCAAATACATTTTAATAACGAGCAAATTAATTCGCTTCTTGTAATGGAAAATACAGTATAATATTAAACTCTATTAGGTAATACACGGGAGGCCACTCTGTAGAAAATTATATTGATTATTATTTTTTAATAATTAAATCAAATAATGCTTTTTATAAAAAAGTATTAATTAAAAATACTCTAACAAATTTTGTAAAAGTATAGATTTGAAATAATAGTTTGCATTAATTACAAGAATTTTGATGCAAGCGTATCAATTTTGTTTATTCTCCTATCCCTAAATATTCTCCTTAGTAAATAAAAAAAAAATTTCATAATTTCCAAGTATAATAAAAATTCAAAGTGCTCTGTCAGCTTTTATTTGCTGCGTGCAATTACCTGTAAAAGAATTTTTATTATTCATACAATGTAGCAATGCTAAAGTGGCAAAAAACTAATATAAAACAAGTTTATATGCGTACGTCCATACAGCTACTCCATCGTTTTTGTTTTATTTGAATTGTTACATTTAAAGGAATGAATTTCTATTGTTTTGCTCTAATACGTAACACTAAATATGTAATTTTAGCTGTAAAGTGTTGTATTTTTTTTAATTTAAAAACTGAATGACAATAGAAACACTAAATAGGTTCAATTGTAAAGATATTTTGTTTGATGAGATAACATAACAATGTTTATTTATTATTCGGATCATCTACCTGTACATTCAAAGTAACTTAATTAACAATAATTATTTTTAAAATGTGTTGTAGAATTACTTGTTTTCACTAATTACTATTTATTTCGGTTATTTTTTATAATGAATCATAGAAACCATAAATCATTTTTAATGCACAGAAGTTCATTTGATTAATATTTTCAATTAATGAACACATTAGCCATCTATCGTACGAGGAGAAAATCAGAATTTCACTCGTACTAAATTCAAAGTCTATTTTGTTCCCTCTAGTGTACGTGAGTAATTAACAAATAAATGGGATCGTATGAAATGCAGATTTTCATACCATAATTGGGGAGGAAAGTAAAAAATACAAGACAATCGAGCATTCAGACGTTCAATTTGATTCACTGTTCTAACTTACAATTGTTCTTTTTCAGTGTACACATAAGAATCCATTTGCCGGAAGAGCATCATCACAAGGAAGAGATTCACCATGATCATGGACCTTCTCACGGAGGAGGCGGTGGTGGAATTGAGTTCGGTGGATACGGAGGCGGTGGCGGCGGAGGCGGTGGTCATGGAGGTCACGACTTCGGAGGTGGTCATGGTGACATCGGTGGTGGATATGGCGGTGGTGGCGGCCATGGAGACTTTGGCGGTAGCATTGGAGGTCAGTATAGAAATGGCTTTTTTAGGAAAAACTTCCCATTTATATAAATTATAAATAGGATTTAGTATAATTTTCGAAAATAAATAACCGTTACATTTTTTACAGGTGGACACGATGACCTCGGCGGTTATGGAGGCGGTGGTCACAGCGATAGCTTCGTAGGCTCTGCCAGTTTCGGTGGTAGCTTCGGTGGCGGCCATAGCGACCACGGCTCCAGTTTCGGCGGTGGCTACAGTGATCACGGTTCCAGCTTCGGCGGTGGTTACAGCTCTGGTGGTGGTCATGGAGGTGGCGACTATAGCTCTGGCGGTGGTCATGGAGGTGGTGGCTACAGCTCCGGCGGTGGTCATGGAGGTGGTGGCTACAGCTCCGGAGGTGGTTACAGCTCCGGCGGTGGTCATGGAGGTGGCTACAGCTCCGGCGGTGGTCATGGAGGTGGCTACAGCTCCGGTGGTGGTCATGGAGGTGGTGGCTACAGCTCCGGTGGAGGCCATGGAGGTGGTTACAGTTCCGGTGGCTTCAGCGGTGGATTCGGCGGCGGTCATGACCATCACGACCACGGATCCAGCAGCTTCGGAAACAGCATCTCGGGTGGTTACAGCAGCGGGTAGGTGTACTTAATATTTTATTTTTTTCTAGAAACCCAAGGTTTGAAGCAATGAGATAGACAAACTTTTAACTTAAATTTTTCAATGAAACTGACCAAATAGCAACGTTGCTTGTGATACTTCTGATGTATTCGTTTCCACAATGCATGAGAGCTAATGAAATGTCTAAATTTTCAGTGGTCACGGTGGAAGTGGCGGCTACAGTTCTGGCGGCCACGGTAGCGGACTCGGTAGCTACAGCTCTGGTGGTCACGGTGGCCACGGCGGCGGTGACTCTTACTCCTCTTCGTTCAGCAGCGGCGGTCATGGCTCTTTCAGCGGCGGTGACTCTTACTCGTCTGGTGGTCACGGTGGCGGTGGCTACGATTCTTTGTCTGCCGGTCACGGAGGCCACGGAGGCGCTAGTTCGTTCTCGTCATTCAGCAGCGGCGGACATGGAGGCTCGTTTGGAGGTGGCGATTCGTACAGCTCGCACGGCGGTAGCGGCGGTGGCGGCGGTGGTGGTGACCACGGCGGCTTCACCGGCTATCATTATAAGAAGAAGTAATTTATTCTAATTGTTGTATTTATGAAATGATAATGCAGAGTTCGTTAACACGCACGACGATTGTTACGACCGCATTAAGCTCTACGGTTGAGCTGTTCCGAGCGAATGACTGTGTATTGAACTATTTTAAGCAATAATCGTTTATGTGTATGAATGGCTGGTCCTCTACGGTAAACATTTTTTTACACTCTACTTGACTTGCGATATTGTTGTATACATATTAGCCAGTTGTATGCCAAATATTGTTCCGCGCGGATTTTTATTCCAATACCCATCGTTGACTGTGACGATTCCTTAACAGTTTCTCATGTAATCTAATAACTTCCCTTCCTCATCTGTTGTGTTTGCAGCCTTGTACTATATGCGATTGTTTTGTTGTTGTGTAAATATTTCATGTTTTTAGCGTTTTATGTTAATAAAGTATTTTTATACCTTTTTAATTATGTTATTTTATTTGCTAAACTTATTATTCCTTTTGCCAATTGAAATTATTCCATTCATGGTAGGTTTTTTCCTGGGAGTCTTAAAAATGTAATCAAGATATATTTTATACGCAATTTCGATGCTGCAATAAGAAAGTGAAAAAGTCTGAATCATTCGAAAAGAGAAATTCCAATAATGTTGAACTGATAGTGAAGGAGGAAGTGCAGAAGATTGTCTGTATGCACCGAGTGAAGCCTGATTTCTAAATTGCTAGGATGAAGAATGGCCGCGGATGATAAATGGACGATGTAAACGATGTTGAAGAAACAAGTTCCGGAAAAAAATCGGCGGTGCGAGTACGCGCGAAATTCGTAATGAGCCCTCAGCACTGCGGTGAGATCAGCGGAGCCCGAAATGGAAAGCATGCCTGAGTGGAAAGTGAAAGGGATGAATAGTGTGTATGGGGGAATAAACCGGCGAGATTTCACTTTATAACATTAAGGAAATTACCGTAATGTCAAAACTGCGACCTTTACTGCGTGCTCGCGAAGCGCATGGGCATTTTGCATTAATATATTATACGTCACGATTTTAACGCCGATTGCTGCGATTAAGTTAAACTCATGTTTACTTTACTTTTTCTTTTATCCACGTATTCAAGATCGTAGATTATAGTGCGCATGCGTAATCATATATATTACACCTATTATATTTTATGAGGCAATTCATTTACGTTAAAAATTTTAGCCAGAAACTTATTCTAATTGCATTTCTACTTTGCAGTACACAAAGTAAAAAACGTTTTAGTGAAAGCATGAAATAATATTTGTTTTTTATTGTTTACGTGAAATACTATATTTTATGAAGTATATATTTGAAGCAAAAAATGATAAACTTTTATTTGCGAAATCAGATACATTCAGAAAACACCAATTCGTAATAAAATTCTGTTAGGATAATCGACCTCGTGCAAAACAAGCCTGCCCTCATATTTTGATTAATATTTGAATCTCGATCTCGAAATCGAATATTGAAATAAACGAAAGACGAACATAGGCGCGCGTAGCGCGTTTACTAACCCTATAAGTAACAATAAACAGTACTACCGAATATCGATTTAGGATTCAGTTATTAAATCTTCTATACGTTGTTTTATATATTTTTGCGGTATTAAAACATATATATAATATATATATTTAATAATATATACATAAAAGTATATAATATAGCGCCCACTATCGTGTATTATGGAAAATACGTATTTCAAAAGCTCTCGATTTTGAAAAGTTTTTTTTCAAATGTTACTAGTGTTAATCAGCGCGCTACGCGCGTCTATATTCGTCTTTCGTTTATTTCAATATTCGATTTCGAGATCGAGATTCAAGATCGCTCGAGAACGAAATAGATTATCTCGAACGCTAAAATTATATAAAGGAAAAGAGTAACAATAAATGTAACTAGAGGAGCTGTGTTTCGCTGCATTCGACACCCCACTCTTCTTGCTTCTCGTTTCGCATGTCGCGTCACCCTTTGGTCTATGTAAAAACGAAGTTTTTAAACCAACTTCTCTTTTACATAGAAACTGAAACCTTTTTCTATTGAACATTTTCTATATATATCTTTCAAATTCAAAAAATGAAATATAGTCCTCAATAACTTGAATGTGTGCATGTTTTTCATGGCTTTTTTATTTGAAGATGAATCCAATTTTAAGTAAAACAAAAATATCAGTTTAAGAGTTTTTATTTTTTTTACGTTAATTTTGATACAGCTACAAAAAATCAATTCCGAATTACTTTTTAGACTAAGAAATCCCAAAAGTCAATACACGTATCACAGAATATGGGGTGCACCTAGGACTAGGCTAGTGGGCCTTGTCACCTCGTGTCATTCCAGTCATGTACAATATCTCATAAGTACTCAAACCTTTTTAATCTGCGTACACTGAAAGAAGGTTAGAGCGCTCGAAGCGCCGCGTGTAGTTCAATAGCTGCTCTCGAGTTTTGAGTAGATGCTCTCCGATTTTAGCGCAATATACTTACATCCTAAAAATGAAAAGTGACGCATATTTGGTGTTTCCAAACAGCGCGTCGTACCATGCATGGCCCATGGTCGCGCGAGTTCTCTCCTAAGCGGAGAGTATATACCCTCTATCTAAACAGAAGCGCAAATGCGCAAATATCTTGTAAATATTGCTAGTCAGTAATTTACAGTGCGTGTATGAAACTCTCAATGGCAATGTCGCCAGTAGAGGCTAATAGTATATTACGTAACTAGTGCACAAAACAGATGATTCACGCACGAGTCGAGTTTGTCAATTAAGATGGCTCCGGCGCACTGGGCCGTATCATTGGGGAGGCTTTTAGGGTGCATTGCATTTTTACTTAGAGAATCGATGAAATTATAATAAAATGTAGTTAATGACAAGTTATAAGGTATTCTTAACCATTTGAGCACCCTGCAACGTTAAAAATAAGAATGTTATTCATTAATACTAGTCAAATGCTACGGCCCTGCTAGTATATGTTATATATAGTAAGAACGGTTTTTTATTTTATGCATAAAGATTTCTTGAAAATTTGGTCGGTGATCGTCGGATTTCAACGTACCATTGTAAACAATTATTTGCACGTTTATTTTTGAAGAACTTATGTGTTTTCAACTCATAATAGGAAAATTAATACTTAAAAATTGTTCTTCTTCCATAAAAGCCTGTATTAAAAGTACGAATTTCAACGAATTTTAACATTTGTTTTCTTTTCCATTTAGTCGGTGACCCTATTCGGGACAAACTCTATTAAATAGCTTGGAATTTCAGCTTTTTATTAGGATTTTTTTTTTAGATTCTTATGTTTTTAAAAAAACGCCGGAGCCACCTTAAGACGAGTGCGTGGATCACCCTCGCACGTGTTGCGTATACTATTTTTGCGTTTGCTTTCAGTGCGCAAAGTAATAGATTTATAGGGAATCGCCCAGTAGATAAATAGTTAAGCCGAAGTTTGTGTTTGCCAATTTATTTAAAACATTATTTTTCTCTTGATAAAATGATATATAAGATCTTAAATATCGCAAAATTTATGACGTATGTATAAGCGTACTCAAAGTACAAAAGCAGAAGCAATTAATCAAATATCAAGTATTAGTAAAATCGACAAACTCTCAAAATGCCAGTAGATGAACACCCCATACTAACCGTGTAATACAAGATAAACATAGTAACATAACCTTAAATAGAGGTTGTGCGAATTCTAAAGAAACTGTTTCTTTACGCATAGAAACACTAATGTATCGATAAAATAATTTAAATATATGTTGTATTTGATGAAATATCAATAATAATTCATATATTTCTACAATAAAATAAAGATTAAAAAAGTGTTCATCTACTGATTGGTGTTCAGTTCTGGACGATTCACCCTATATACTCAGACGGAGCGTGCGAAAAACAGTGTTGCTGAGTGTGTAAACTGTAAATCTATTGCTTTGCCCACCGAAAACAAGCACGAGAAGTATTTGCGCACGCCATGTCAAAAAACGATTTTTGCACTTTATCTTGCGATTTCACTAAGGTATGAATTTAAGTTTAATTTTATCTCTATCTAATCAAGCAAATTCGTCAGAATAAAGTTTGCAAATTGCTTTGGCTGCTATTAAGAATGATAAACAGACAATTAAAGTCATTTCAAAGGACTACGATATGCGATGATTGTACTGATTAATATTAATCTTGACAATTGTCCGCTATGCTAGAAAATTTTTGAGTCTGGAAATTTTTTCGATTTTTTAATTGTCAATTATTATTTGTTAAAAAATGCCTTATTTATTGACATTAATTTGTTGGGTTTCGTTCAAAGTTTTAATAAGATATTAATTAGGGGGTTCACTTTCCCCGCCCTTCCTGTACTCGTTTTCAGTTCGTGCTAACTCACCTTCGACTCGTACGGCAAATTCCACACTCGGTCCTAAAAACGTTCCACTTCACGTCTTATATGTACAATACTATTCTGTAATGCAAACATGGCTATTATGTCTGTCACCCTATTGAGCGAGACTACAGCACTCGTTTTGTGATCAGCTGGCAAAAAAGCCGTGAGCGAACGTTTCTTAGTTTTTTGCCCGCTTTACAAGCAACGGGCGTTTATCAGTTTTTGTTGCTCGGTTCAAGCTTTTTTGTCTACTTTGAGATTTTTGTGCCTACTTCTTAATTTATGTCAAGAATATCGAATTTCATAACAAATGGTATTAATAAACAAATATCTAAACAATCATTGTTTTTTATAGTACATTTTCTTGTCTGAATTTCCAAATTATGCTTATATGCGAGCAGCAGTCGTATCAGAAGATGTTTACAATGAACCCGTTCAATATACGAATACTTAAAACGCAAAAAAGAGTACATGCGTTATAAAAATTGGTGTACACTAAGTGTTGAGTGGGCTTTTTGACCTCATATGTTTGTTCTACTCTTCTCCGACTCGCAAATGCATCGGTCTTCGACTCGTACTGCGAACGCCACGCTCGATTTAAAAAGAACTCACTACGCTCTTGGTCACAATATACTATTATATGCTAAATTAGGTAGTTTGATTCTAATTAATTCCACCAAAAAGAACTTAGTATGAAGTTTGAAAAATAATAAGAAAATTAAAGTGCAAGAGCTTTCAGATCTTTTTTCAAAATTAAGAAATGATGTTGATTTCTTCAAATTCATTACTTTATAGAGTAATATAGCTGTAAAGTACGTTCGTCTCGTGTTTGTGCGCATCCAACTCAATTTCTGGCGGTAAGAAAGCTATGTGAATATTCCGTCTTACTTCATAAAAGTATCTAACCTTTTTCAAACTTCATACTGAGTTGTTTTTAGTGGAATTATTCAAGACGAAACTAAAGCTGCTGTATGTGCTTCCAACAATATTTTTTATTACTCTTCTCGATACGTAAGAGGGAAATAATTTTGGAAATAGGTCGATCATATGCTTTATACATATGTAAAATTCGAAACTGATATCTTGTTACGTTCGCGATTTATGAAGTGCGAATTTATAAATTTATAATGTATATACACACATATTTTCTAAAAATTTGATCTATATTTTGATTTAGAGAAGTTGGAGACATTGAAACTTATTGCAACCTTTGATGTCAAAAATTTTAGCATTACAAAGCTTTTCGTTTGATAAAGCCAAAAAGGTTTTCCTATAAATTTTTTTACAATTACATAGAAAATCTACAAAAAGATCAAGTTTTTGAAACTATTAATCTCTAATATCGCAGCTTTTCATTTTATATCTTTATATTCAAAAACATAAGTTTCAGTAGACTTGTGTAATTCGGTTACATTATGCTTTTCTAATAAATACCCAGCAGATATAGTTGGTTCTGTAATAAGTTTTTTTCGTAATTTGGAACAATATTTTTTAGTACGATAGGGGAAAGCTGAAACACAAGAAATGCTCGATTTCAGATTATTATTTTATATAGGTTTTGGCTTTATAAAAAGTACTAAATACAAATGTTGTAGATAACATTAAAACAAAAGTTTTTTTTCACTTTAAATTTTCATGTATATAATTGGTTCTTGATAAACTAACCTTATAAAAAAAGATTCTTAAACATACGTCTGAAGTAGTTGATTTTTTATTATTATAGAAAAAAGGTTGTGAAAAAACAATAAAATTCAAGTTTTTCCATGCATTATCAGTTTCTGGCAATAAAGATTTATAAACACGATTTTTTCGTGATAAACATTTTCACCTAAAATAATTTCTAGTTGTTATAAAAGAATACATTAGTATTAGAGATGTAACGGTTTTTGCAATGCCGGAAATGTAAGGTTCTCTATTAGTAACGGGTGTGCCACATATATAAAATAATGAAGTTTTTCATATATAGATGGCGGAGAGTTGTGTAGTGCTGTATTGTAAATTATACATGTCTATAGCGCCTGTGTATTTTATTCAATCTTTAACAATACAGGCTTATGGATTAATTAACTCAAATTACACTTGCTCCAAAACAAACGCAGGCCAAGTGAACTGTGAGCTTCAGCCTGTGGCACTTACTACTTGTCCCAAACCACGTGGGACCAGCTTGGGGGACCTCGAGACAGAAGCCGTCGCCTAGTTCGATAAATTAACAGCTAGATAGGTATTATTATTTATCAAATAAAATACAAAATTAAAATATTGTTGTAGTATCATTCCTTTTAGAAGAATTATATCTAGATGTAATATAACAATGCTAATGTAACATGTAACTAATCCAAAATATCCTTAGTTCGGTAATAATCGCTTTTGGCATTATTATATATATATTTTAAAAAATCGAACATTATTTCAGAAACTGCTAAATATTTAAAAATAGTAAGCAAGAGTAAATTTGTAGTAAAGAAGTTATAAACTTATTACTATTTGAATCTTAAAAGCAAATATTTAATCAATACTCCATCAAATGATTCTAACGGTCGGTAGACTCTTTTCTTTCTCTAACTAATTATTAGTAATTAAATTCATGTCACTTCAACGATGTTGCTAATTATGTAAAACGAGACCAAAGTTTGAAGGAGTGAATGCTGGACAATAAACGGTAAATTACTTTCAAATTTGAAAGTTATACTTCTTATCTAATTAATTTTGTTGATAGATTGAAGAAGAAATAGAATGAATTCGTTTTAAGAAATAGTTTGAAGGTATGCGATTGAAAAACTAAATTTAGGAAATTATGTGATTGAATAGATGCATCTATAAGCATATTTAAACAACTTTCCCAAAAAGATTACGTATGAAAAGACGAAATAGTGAAAAATCTTCCGCATTTACGGACGTAACTATTGCGTTATACACATGTATATAATTAAATTTAAAAAAGTTATCACAAAACGTATTTCTTAGTTCGAAAATGTCAATATTTTTTTGAAAACAGAAAACCATGGTTTATGATTAAAATTTATACAATCTACTTAAATCATAACATGAATAATAAATTTGTGTAGTAATCCATTAGCAGAACTCAAACTATCTTTAAGTATTTAAATGAAAATTTATTAAAATAAAGTAAGTATTGTATATTACAACAAACAAATTCTATTAAATCGGATCAATGGTTTTCTATTCTATAGCTTTTTCAAAAATTAATTTTTAGTAAAAACTTAGTACTATGGTTTTATAAAAAAAAAGATTTATAAAAGAATTGGTAAAAACTCAAGTAATATTTTACTTCCCATTAACTAAGGATTGTTCTAGTTTATGCAATTATGTTATTTAAGAGCATAGCATCTATGCCTTACAGGAAAGATACATACCCATAACTTGAACAAAGAATTATTTGCGTAATAAGGACAATAATTAAATGCAGAAAATTGTAAACATTATAGTTCTTAGTATAATATGTCAATTTAGACAGTGAAAGTATCCTAATAGAAAACTTGACGAAATAGCATTATTTTTAGTTCTTAATAATATGACCTACGCATATGAAGAAAAATTGTTGTTGTATTTAAATTAATTTGTTCATTAAGACCGTTAAAATTTTGAGATAGATTGTAAAGAAGTATAATGCAGTTTTTACATATCATCTCTAAAGGTTAATAAATAGTGATAATAAGGGTTACATTTTTTAATTGGTTTAGAATTGAATTGAATAAAAAAAATTTTGTTTATTAGTTATTGCAATGTCAATTACTATACTATAGTTTTTCTAAAATATTTTACATTTCGTATAAAATTTGTATGATATTTGAATTGTTTAGGAACATAAGTATAATAACGCGTGAGACAAGTGGAAGTAATAACACTTGCCGTAAATTATTTAATAGAAAGTGAATGTATTGCGTGATTTACAAACTTATTCTGAGAAGGCACGTCCACACTTCGTCGCAACACTTTTTTTCGAAACTTTACGACATTCGGTACAGAAGCTTTACTGCTGTTCGATGAAAAATGTCGACACTGCATGATATGTAAGCAGGGATCTGCAACGCATCTATATACATCCGGACATACAGAGACTAATTGAAGCGGGGAGAGAGTGAGACATTAAGTGGGGAAAATCGTCTAAGCAAGGTAAAATGAACGATACGCTACGCCGCTCACTGATTGTGTTTATGTTTATAAAAGCCTAGCCAAGGCAAATGTCCTTTTAGTTTCTCGCCTACCCTGACAGCAAGTGGACTTGCAGTTGAAGAGTTACAGTGGTTTATTCTTTTTATCTTTATTTGTGGCGGCAACTTCCAACATGCATTTAAAAATTGCATTTGTGAGTATCGATTGGAAAAGTGTCTTACAAAAAGATGTGAAAGTGTTACGTTATAATAGATTACACATATCAATTCAATACTTTAATTATAGATATATGATATTGATTAGCTTAATTAATGATATCCAAAAAAAAGTTTTGAACCATTCAGTAAAAATCAGTAGGATAAAGTTGATTGTTCCTCAATAAAATGATCAAATTAGTCCAAATAATAGAAAAACTATGTTCTTAATATACTTCAATAAATAGCCATAAAATAAAAACAATTATTTATCGATTAAAATATCTAAAAGATCGAAACTAAATTTCAATATTTATAATTTATATTTAAAAAACAAAATCTTTTAATGTATTTAAAATTAATTAGAATTTTATTTTTCTACTAATTCACTAGTATTGTTCAATCAACTCTCTACCCTCTAGGATCATAATTAGATTTATGAAGTAATGCGCTACCGCTCAAGAGTTTAAGTTCATCTACAACAAAATCTAAAATTTAAAAAGTTAGATATCTCCGAACTTGTACAACGTTCAAAAAGAGACACGATGAATGACAATTATTGACACGTTCATGAATCATCAAACAAACGAAATTCGGATATTTTTAAAATTTCTTTAATTGATTGCATTTAAAATTTGGCTTCTTCCTACGCAAAGTTTGGCAGGTAAAACAAAATTTTTTGAGAAAATTGTTCGCATAGAAACATACAATTGCAAACTCACACATGATCGATAACTATAGTAAAATTAGCTCAACCGCTTCGAAAATTTTGGTAACGGAAATTTTTTTGTATCTGATTCAGAAATTTGACGAGCAATGGGGTTTATTCCCACACAGTAAAAAATATTTAGATAAAATTACTACTCTGGCAGTGGTAAACCAGAATAACCAACTCTGGGCACAGTGATTTTACCACAAAAGTGTAAAATGGCAACACACCGCGGTGGTATTTTTAACCTTCAAGAAGTACTTTTGGTCCGATTAAAATTACTACTCTGAAAGTGGTAAACCAAAATAACCAACTGTGGGAATGAAAGTTTTACCACTGGAGTGTAAAATTGTGCCGTAGCAGTATAACATTTACACGAAAATTGTAATTATACTGTTCTGAGGGAGGTAAAAGGCTCATGTCATTTTACACTTTTGCAGTAATTTTATCGACACTTTTTTTACTGTGCAAACCACAGCAGGGACATTCAGCTTTATAGATTTTAGACCATTTCTTAAGTGAGCATAAAATTTTGTATAGGATTGTACCTCTGACTTATATAATTACGGCCATATTTTTAAATAACTTTATTTGTGTCAAACGTCACTGTATGTATTAAATAATGGTCAGTTCAGATATTTGTTAAATAGGTTGTTGTAAATATACTACTTACAAAATAAACTAAAAATACACAAAAAAAATTAAGAATTAACGGTGGTATAAAATTGTTTCAGTTATGTTACTTTTTAATTTTTCATTTCAAGCAGACATTATTATTATTTTAAAAAGTAGACACATGTGCTTGTACATATATACTTTTTGATTGCGTGTATAATAATAAACAGTGTATAACCATAATTATTATTTTTAATGTTATAGATTACTGTGTTAATAGTTATGACACTTTCATCAGTGAATTCTGTTCCACTACCTGGAAAAGAGCAGTGAGTAAATTTATATAATTAAGTATTAATTATTATTCTACATATTAGAGATAATACATAGTTCAGTGTAATGGAGTTCGTCATTCAATATTTAATATTTCAAATTAACTGTAGTATATAGATTAAATTAAAAAATATCTCTTTTTGGAATCAATTATGGAATATTAATCATGATAATTATGTGAATCACGGAATAATAAAACAATATCATTGACACAATTTTATTTTAATTACAGTACACATATTCGAATCCATGTACCTCATCATATTCATAAACATACGCATACTATAGTGAAGAAAATCTACATACCAGTGAAGACCCACAAACACAAAAAAATTCTTGAAGAGGATTGGTAGTCTACGTGTACAAGTTACGTTTGAAGAATATCATTATTAATATTCTGAGACAGCGTATTGGCATTAATAAGTTATGTTTTTCAATTTTGTACTAAGAAAAGTTTGTTAATAAAAGCGTTTAAATAAAAAATGTTATACAAATAATTAATACAACAAAAATTTATTTTACTATTTTGTAACAAATCCTATTTTTTTACCAAAGCTAGAATAAGATAAAATATTTGAATTTAAAGACAAAAAATGCAGAAGAATTGATCACAGTATATTTTAAATAAAGGTGTAAAAATGTATTAATTAAATGAATGCTCCGTTACACGTATAAATCTCTAAACTCTCATAATTTTATAAACAAGCTCCAATAAAGCAAAGTTTTATTTCTTACATAATTGACCAATGAGAGTTCATATACACGTTTCTCATTCACATCGAAATTTATTATTAGGTATTTTATTAAGGAGGTTTCACACCTTCAAATTTTTCATGTTAAGTTGATCTGTAAAAATTACAGATAATTTGGAACTCCAGATTGTATTAATATTAATTTTTTAAATAGTGTTACGTATGACGTTACTCCGTCCATCTATAGATAGATATTTTCGTATGAGGGGTTCGGGTCTTCGTGTCGTTCCATGCCGAAACTCGGAACAATGCAGTGAAATACACTTAGAATCAAGATACAAATTGAGTTATTTATTGAGATACTTAAATGTCAGAGAGAGATCTCCTAACTAATGATCGCAGCGCGGCCGATCGTCGTCCTTGCCTAGATACCGGGTTTGATTCGTCGTCTCCTCTCGTTTTCGCTAGGTCGTCGCTGATCGTCCTGTTTCGAGCTCTTGCGTGGTACGTCTCGCGATAGATCTCGTAGTCGGTCGATCGTGAGCCAGGTTGTCCGATGGTAATCCTCTCGTTGGTGTCCCCAATAGTCCGCCTCGCCCATACGTTTCCCCTGGTTTTTATGTTTTCGGCATTACCTCGTGAGTGGGGAGTTCTTCATCGTGGCTAGTTTGTTCCTTCCCCCCTAAGTTCGACGCTGCTACCTCGTGATGGTGAATCAATGCCTCGTGCCGACGTCGTTCGATGTTCCGTTGACTGGCGATCTTCCTTCTATCATCGTCCTCGACTTTCAGGTCTTTTCGCTACTGACACGCGGTTCCTGCTAGGCCACGTGCCTTCGTTTCTTCGTACTTGTGTATCTCTAATGCCATTTTTCGGGTTCATGGCCAAGCCCGTCGGCTTACTAGAATCTTCCACACATAACAAAAGTAAAGGATAGCTCGTTTACCCCAGTGTTTTTTTGTCAAAAAGGTGATTTAGTGAGTTAAAGCTACCAATGGCGCAGCTGCTCAGGAAGCTTCTGGTATGTCTACGATTATCTCAGCGAAATTTTGACGAATCCAAACGAAATTTGTATTAAATACTCCTCTAGTCATATTTAGCTGTCAGCCCCTACTCAGCAGAATCCATTGAAAGATAAAAAAAAGCCAAAGCAAACAAATTTGAAAGAACAGATTTTTAAGCTAAATGTAACGACAATTAATTTTCAGTATAAATCTAGCACATGCTTCTGCAAAACTAATTAAAACATCTTTTTTACATTAAATATTTTTCCTGCGTACGGTATGTGTTAGGGGTGGGTCGAGTAGTTCGAAAATTTTTATCTACATTTTTCAATAAACTTGAATGTAGCATGCGATACTGAAAATTATCGCAACGCTCCGTGGTTACCGCGTATGTATTTTAAACGAAAAGTTGTGTCAAACAAGCAAAGTCGTGTTTGAAAAGCGCGCCGGCCGAACAGAGCCGACGGTGCGTAGTATCAATAAAAATAAAGTCAACAAAACATGGTCAAAGAAACATCAAGTATTAACTACATTTCTCATCAGAAATTGAGTTATGATAATAAT
>JAWWEQ010000001.1:19147421-19162563 GCA_035583055.1 Torymus tubicola
TTATAAAGTATATCATTTGTATAAAAGAAGTCATATCAGTCAAGAGCGAGTAAGTGTTCATACAGAGCTGTTTTAAAGCTATTGAGACTCGGAAGGTAGGGAGGGCGAGCGAAATTTGGTGAATCCAATCACTGGGCATGTGCGTGACTGTCCCTGATCTGCACATACATATGCGGAATTTATATTCAACGTGAGCGACATGGGGATGGATTTTTTGTTGCAATCGCGCGAACGGCGGGTGCTTAAATGCGATGTAGCTAGATTATCTGCAAGCGAAGTGCAGAAAGAATTGAGCGATCGCGCGCTCTCATTATACGACGACATGGTGTCATTGCGCGACCGATTATTACGCTCGCTGTTGCGAAATACGGAACCCGAAAATGAGACGGTGGCGTCCAGCCACCACGCGAAGTGCATGAAAGCATGGAGGGGGGGGGGGGGGGGGTGGCGCGGGCGGCGCCCCCCAAAGCTTAGTGAGGGCCGTGATTCAGCCGCTCGCACATATGAGTTGCAGCCTGGTGATGTGCAAGTACACATCCCGGCGGCTACTACATCGACATTAACGACGTCTGCATGCGTAGTTGCAGCAACATCATCGCCCTGCGTAGTAACTACAACGACGAAGCGCACTAGGATGACGTCGAGTATTACAGGTACTCCGTCAGTGCGGGCATCGCCGTTGATGACGAGTCGCGCGTTCGTTATAGTGAAGAGAGAGTGGGAAATTATTCGACTAGAGTAATTCGCGGAGTGCGTGGCACAAATAACAACGCGAGATGGTATACGCCCTGCGATGACTTGAATACATGCGACTTAAAGTCGTTTATAAAAGCATTTAGAAGTAGGTTTATTGACGAATACGATGAGGAGGATGTAATGGAAGATTTGCGCCGCCGAAAGTAAACGAAGGGTGAGAGTATCGCGACTTTCATATGGAGTCATATTAGGTATATTGTCAGAAACCCGAAAAGGCCGCTGAGCGAGCGCAAACAGGTGAAGATTTTGTACCGCAATCTATTGCCCAAGTACCGCTGCGCTATATCGGATAAAGTAATCACGTCGCTCGATGACATAGAGAAATATAGCAAGTGTTGGGAAAGGCAATAGGAGTTAGACAAGGTTTAGGTACATGCCACCGGCACCAGCGGACAAAATGCGCGTTCCGGGAGGTGCATATTACGGGACCGAGACAAGACGAGACGCAAACGGGATGCGAAGAGCGGAAAAGAAAGCGCGAACAAGTCAGCTGATATTACAGCTGAGATATTAGCGATTAAGGAGTTGTCACCGTGCACGCGAGTGCGTTTCGGGCGCAGAAGGCAACATATCCCGACACAGATTGTGTAAATAACTTTAATGTGTCGAGTGGTAGTCAGCAACCGCGCCTTGGTACATTTAATAGGCCGCGACGTTATTCGCAAGCGAACGCACAGCCGCGAGGGTATGTGCAGAATAGTTTTTAGACGAACGAGCCGCCAAGAGGAACTTGGACGTCCGACGACCGAGGCCCTCCTCGGGGAGACGCATCTGGTTATCGTAGACGTCTCAGTACTGTGCAATACATTGATCAGGGGTGCAGACCGGTGTTTGTGGGTCCGTGTTACACCTGTCGAGCAGTAGGACACCACGCGTGCGAGTGTCCAGAAATTGTCTGCTGCTGGTGCCGCGAGAGAGGTCGCGAAGTGCGTAAATGCGTAACGAGATTGAATGACGCGTGTAAGAAATGTGGCATGTCCAGCGTCAACGAACAGACTTGTGCGAGGTGCACCCCTCGGTTTAATGCAGGGAAACGCTCGTAGCGGAGAGATGAGATAAATCTCGCTCCCCTCGAGACAAGCGTATGAGAATGTGGGAATGAGAGTGAGTGAAGAGAAGGTTAAAACTGACAGCGGAGACCAATCACGCGTAAAAAGCAGTGTCGATGCGAGTTTGCGAGAGCATGAGAATAGAGAAAAGCATGCCAACGATCAGCGAGTGAGAACCGAGCAGACGAGCAGCACGCGCGCGCATGAGCAAGAGAGCCGACGAAGGGCTCTCGAGCCAAGCAATGCCGAAATGGACGAGCAGCTGAAGCGGACTGCGGAGCAGTTCACTCTAGAATTATCTGCGTGTAGTGATAGTAGAGAGCAGCTGCGTGAACAAGTTAGTAGTGGTAACAGTAGAGAGCAATTGCGCGAGATGAACGGTAGTGCAGAGTGAGAGGAAATAAGATCAGAGAGACTCCCGCACGAGGACCGGGATGATGTCAGAAAATCGCTGTTTTCTGCCAATTTTGCTAGGCGGATAGAATTGCAAAGCGCATTTTGATCCGAACCCTATGTCATCGCTTACGGGGCCGCGCGCACTAGAGTGTTATCAGGGCCACCTTAAAGAGTTCAATTCAGCGATTAGGACTGTAAATGGTGCGATACTGTAAATTATCGCAACGCTCCTCGATCGCCGCGTATGTATTTCAAGCGAAAAGTTGTATCAAACACGCGAGCGGTGTTTGAATATCGCGCGCCCGCCGAAGAGAGCCGACGGCGCGTTCGCATGAGGGCGGGCCGGTGGGCCGTTTGAAGAGGGAGAGCGTTCCCGCCGGCCGACATCAGTTCTCTCCTGCGCGCGTAGTCGAGAGGACGTGTACGGCAAACCGCGAGTGCAGAAAAGGATTTTTACCGCCACCCCCGAACCTGTGTAGACGATCCGCTGCAAGGAGGCAGCGTTGAACGCCACAGGGACAGCCGAGGAAGCGTTGAGGCCACGTGGCCTCCGCCGACCCACCGTGTGCACGCCGATTCTGCGGGATTTTGGTAAGCGAGACCTTGTTATTTGCGAGCCGCGTGTAGCTTTTGTGTATGAGAGAGAGTGAGAGAAAGGAGTGTGTGTGAAAATAGATCGGGAGTGTCGGGAGTGCCGAAAACGACGTGCGAAACGTATACTAGTAGTGGTGATCATTCTCCCAGCGGGGCGAATCGTGATTAGGCTGAGTGAAAGAGAGAGAGCATGCATAAATTAGTGGTGATCGAGATCAAGCGACGTGGTGATTGTTTTCCCAGCGGGGAAAATTGTGTGAATCTACGGGTAGTGGTGCTCCTCTCTCCCAGCGGGGAGAGAGGCTTTTTGTGATCAGGATCGCCGCGTTGAAGGCATCCTCAAGTAAGCCGATCGCACGAGGAAAAGTTAGTCGCGGTCCCGTGCGGTTCGTGCGTGATAGCCCCGCCGACGCGAGATTATAGTCTCAGCCGGAGATTTTAAGAGAGAGTACGCGTATAAGTAATCGCCTGGCGCCCTTTATATTATAAATTTGGCGATTACGTTTTAATTTCGAAAACTGAGGGAAACGCTTGTGGACGTGGAAAACCGGGACTAGCGGTTGCGTGAACTCCGTGTCGCAATGGGAAGGTTACGTCAATCGCGGGCGTTCTTGATATTTCAATTGAGATAGAGGGAAATGCAAAGTTTTATCGATTAAAGTCGTTCGCAAATTAGAGCACGATTTAATTTTGGGGATAGATTTTTGTCAAGAGTTCGGTATTGAAGCACGTTTTGCAGAAGGTCTCTGGCGATCGAACGAGGATGAGTGGAGAGCATTTGCGAGAGCGCGCGAGAACGAGACGCCTCAGATCTTTGCGGAGTGCACGGGTATAGCTGACTTAGTAGACGATCAACGCGCAATTATCGATCAGAAATCGCGTTGAAATCACATAGTTCAAGGAGCGGCCCCTGTGAGGCATATATAAGCACAGGAGAATGTCGCCCAAAATGTCGCGCAAGGTGAAGTAGAAAAACTAAGGCTAGAGCGATCTGCGAGCGATTGGAGAAGTGCGCCCGTAGTCTCGTGAAGAAATGATAAGGTCGTTTGTGTTATGATTATAGTAATGTGAATAAATGCATTAAAAAGGACGAGTATTTGCTACCGTACATGGATTCGATTCTAGATAAGTTATGCGTCGCTAAGTATATTAGTAAAATAGACTTACAGCAGGCGTATTATCAGGTGCTAGTCGAGCGATCCAGCAGAAAGTATACGGCATTTGCCCTTCCTGAATCAGGGCTGTGACAATTTACCCGTATGACATTCGGTTTAGCGAACGCGCCAGCGACGTTTCAGCACTTAATAGATGCACTTTTCGGACCGGAGCATGAGTGATGAGAGAATATGTAGTGTAAGTGATTACACAAAAAGTTGTGTCAAACAAGCAAAGCCGTGTTTAGTACTCTTCCAGCGGGGAGAATCGCGATTAGGTTGAGTAAGAGAGTGAGCGCATGTGTAGTGGTGTTCGTAGCCGAGCGACATAGTGATCGTTTTCCCAGCGGGGAAAACCACGTACAAATTGTTCGGGTAGTGGTGTCCCTCTCTCCCAGCGGGGAGAGAGATTTTGGTCAGGATTGTCGCCACGGCGTCGGCGCCGCGTTGAAGTATCCTATGACAAGAAGCCGCTCGCACGAGAAAGAGATCGCTCGTGCACGAGAGCCCCGCTGACGCGAGATATTAGTCTCAGTCGGAGATCTTGTAGAGAATCGTACGCGTATACGTGATAGCCTGGCGCCCTACATTTATAAATTTGGCGATCACGTTTTTTTATGATATTTGAGGGAAAAACTTGTATGTGCGGAACCGGGACTAGCGGTTATGAGAACTGCTAAATTCCGTGTCACAAGTAGTGTAAAAGATAAAATTTTGTGTTGAAATCACTCACATTTTGTAGCCAGTGCATTAATTCAGTAAACAAAAAAGATTTTATGATCCAGAAAATACTAGTAATCTCACAATATCCATGCTACCAAAATCGAACTTTTTTCGAGCTTTTTCCCAAAAAAAAATTAGAAAAAATACACGAGGTAAAAGTTATTGTTAATAGCTTTCAAATGGAATAAGAATGATCTATTAGCTTCATATGTGTTCAAACTTTGCAATGTTATATGCTTTAAAAATTCATTTTTACTTACATTCATTTGGTGATGCAATAAAGAAGAAATAATAATTTTTTGAACGAGTCGGTCCCACCCCTACTTTGCGTAAACATAATAATCATATAATCAACAAAATAATCAATTTTTTCTGGTTACTAGATAGGTTTGATTTTACATAAATATACTAAATGTTATATAAAATTATAGATAATATTAAAACAAAACTAATTTTTATTGAACAGTTATTTATAAAATCAATTCCATGCCGACTTAAATCCATGAACCCTATTTTCAACGCTAAAAAGGTCGATTTTCGATTACAACTTAGCAGAATTTACGTATACGCGGGGGGTTAGCGTGCGTATCACGCGGAGGGGCGGAGTCCTCCCAGTTTATACTTTAAAAAGCAGTAAAGGTTTGAAGATTGACATTAACATTTTTTTTGTTGATATAATCTTTTGAGTTGAAAAATAAATCTGTTTATAAACTAGGGAGTGGAGAAGCAAGGCATTACGCACCTTACTTCAGTTTCCGCGTCAACCCCTCGCTATCTATGCAAAGATTTTGTTATTACATGTAAGACAAGCTTACTACTACCCTGGAGAACCATTTATTTGTACAGTGGCCAAAAACCGGGTTTTACATAATGGTTTATTTATTTTGATCTTTCGTAATTTTATTAATACTATGAAACAAAATTATTGTTGGCTACTCGGAATAAAATTATCTTTATTTTTATAATTTGATTGTGTTCTATTTATTCAATCTTATTCTAGTTTACAAAATATAAAAAAACGCAATCCATAAAATAAAATTAATCGGTCATACCGTAAAACTCTATCACTACACTGAAAGAAGTATCGAGGAACTGTCCCTCTAGTGCCGTGGAGCAGTCCCACAGCTACGATCGAGTAGTAGCTCCTCGATGATAGAGTAGCAGACGCTCGAAGCGCGTGGTGGGGGAAGCAAGGTATCCCCTCTCCTGTTTTCCTTTTCCGGATTTTGGGTAGCAGTCCCTCATTATCAAGTAGCTGCTACTCGACGTCGAGTAGCTGTTCCTCGAACAACCATACGTAACCGCCACTCGGCTTTTCGTGTTGCCGCTCCCTGTCAAGAGGAGCAGCTCCTCGATACTTTTTTCAATGTACCCTTTAAAATTATTCTATCTAGACCCCAAAGGTACCTTCCGCTGATGTCTTTTTTTGTTGCGTCTCCTGATGTGGTCGTCTCCACCTAGATTAAACTGGTTAGAAATTGATCGTACAAGCGTTAAAAATCATTTTCATGGGTTTAGATCGGCAGGAATTAATTGCATAAAGAAATGTTCAATAGAAAAAAGTTTTATTTTAATATTACTCATAACTTTCATTTTTAATCCTTTTGTGTAAAATTAAATCCTATTAAGTTATCACAAACAATCCATTATTGTATATATTACTATTGCGTTTATAACTCTTGTTCATAGTAAAAAATGTAAAACTACTAAACCGTATCTGCTAATTTTAGAACATTAAAAGAAGCTTTAGTATATCAAAGAAAATCGCGATTAATCATATTAAACAAAAGAAAATAATAGGAATATTATTCTAAAGTAAACAGAAACAAAAATGAGACGCAAACGACTAAAATCCGATCAGTAGATGCTGAGATTCAGCCGTACAGACACACATATAGATACATCCGCATACAAACATTTTTTTAAAACCCTGTATTTTGATTCCGAAAACCTCGAAAAACAATTATAACATGTTTTTACAATAACTCAAAACATTGCTAGTTTGATATTAAATATTAAATAAAATACAATATATTAGTCACACAAGAACGAATTGCATCTAATACTATTTCTTCTTTCAGTTAGATATTGGACAATAGTTTTTTATAAAGAAGGAATATATTAGGAAATATAAATTTAAATAGACACAGGTTAATAACAGTTTCATAAATTTTTTGATAAATTAATCAAAGTTATTTTATTAAAATAAAGATTGTCATATTTATAAAAACTATAGAATATAAATTTTTAAAATTTTTCACTTAATATACATTATTTGAATGTACACATGTAGATTATTTTTAAAAAAATTATCTGAACGTAACGTACTATTATTCATTACTTTGAAATATTAAGAATTTATACACGAATATTTGTATACATTAAATAAACATTTTTGTGCATTTTCTCTCTTGTAATCTAAAATGAATAATTTTATAAATTTACAGTTTCAAAATGTTTTGCTCTTAAAATATTCGAATTAAGCAATGCACAAAAAAAGGAATAATATTCAATGAAACGTGGTACATTTTTATAAAATAAAAAATAGTACGTTTAAAGTAACGCGTGTGAAATTCAAATAATATCAAATTATCACAATATGTTAAATTATTATAGTGAAGGTGCTTTTTAAAGATATTTTAACTAGATTTCACAACAATTTTTTACATTTACGTAAAATCTATTATAGAATTGCTATAATCTATTCTCACTAAAATAACAATTATTTCGAAGATTGACATTGATGGCCTAGTTACAGTAAAACTGTATCATTAATTTCTAAAGAAATTACACTATCAATATCCGATTAAATTTCTCTCTTAGAATAATGTTGTAAAACTTTAATACAACAATTTAACTTGGTTAAAATTTTTATTTTCATATAAAAATATTTATTATAATTAAACGAAACTATTAATGATACATCGTATCAAATTATATATTTTACAATGCATTTATAATATCAGCATAAAATTTTATACTTATATCAAAATATATAAATATCACGATATCTAAATACTTTAATGTATCCCAACATTTTTCTAGTAGCAGAAATTTAATTTTCAATTTTGGTAATCTATACAATGCGAATTTAAAACATCAGCTACTGATGTTCTTTCTGTTAGCTATCAGAATCGAAATATATCGTTAAAAGTATGATTTCCAAAAGTAACTTTTTTATATTATGCTATTTTATTTGGCGAAGAAACTGTATTTAGTATACAGCATATATCACTCCGATAGATGAACAGTAGACTATCTTTTGAACAAAATGATTTTTCATCTTAAATGTTGTAACTTATTCAAATAAAAAATTAATCTATTCTAATTATGTTTTGCTTTTGATTGTGTTTGTATCAGTTTTTAATATTGACCTAATATTTACATCAATTGAGCGGATAGTCTATAGAATGCATTAAAAGTTTTATTGAAATATATTACTCATAAATTTTTGATTAAAATTTTATTGTGTGTGTGTGTGTAAATGTATAGACTTCTGTAAAATGTATTCACTTTTGAATATATTTTTCTTTTTTCATAATTAGATTCAATAGTATTGATTAAGAGAATAGTTCTATCTATAACTTTTCTATTATACATTTGATAAGCTTTTTTTTTTATTAGTGAACATGCGAATCACGTTTTCAGTATTTCATACATTATCACTTGAATAAAACATCAACGTAGCTTTCTAGTCATTATTGAAATTTAACTTTATCTGGCACAATATTTTGTAGGCCGAACTTTTGCAAGCAGTATTTGTTATCAGTGAATTCCTATAAGAGAATTATAGAAGAAAAATACAATTTACAATAGAATTACTTTAAGATGGAATTAATCTATTTTAATCGCGAAACTTTCAGTATTTAAAAAAGTAAAATCTTCCATATCTTTTATTATTTATACTTTTTTCTAGTAATAATATACAAAATATTTTTGAACTTTAGTTTTCATAAACTCAAAATAAATAGTAATTATATATACTTTGTAATATATGTCAATTGTATTAAAAAGACTACTGCCTAATTATAGCCTTCGTATAAGTAATAATAGGCCAAGTAAGTGGTACTTGTTTTATAAACAAAACGGAAGGGCGCGTATTTACTTACAGTAAGAAACTTATTGTAATATGAAATTGTTTGTACATCATCATATAATATTAATTCAGTCTGTATGTAACTCAATCATAATGCAATCATTACTTTTATTACAAAAATAATTATTTCTATTTTGTATTTTTACAATTATTTTAGTAAAGCATTTCATCATTTCTAAGAGTTACTTGTATTATTTCTAGACAAGTTCTAATATTTTAATAATACCCTGCGAGTTCGCAGCGACAACTACATTAGACATTTGTCGCCAGCAAACTGCTGAAACGAATTCGTTTAGATCTTCTTCTCGTTTCTCTTGTGTTTCCAAAATACTTTTAGCTGCATCAAATTTGTACGAGAATAACTGTTTCGTCAATCCCTTATAATAAACGTAAAGTGCATTGTTTTCTGATCCACATGCTACATAGTCTCCGTCCGTAGCTAAACCAACAAAATTTTTTTCATTAACGTGGCCAACAAATGATCGCAAACAATATGGGTTATTAATGTTCCACATTTTTAGTTGTGAATCCGTACTCGCTGATACAATTTCCTGTTCATTAACGAATTTTACATAAGATACGGCTTTTTTATGACCTTTAAATATACAGAGTGCCTCTTTCATATTTCTTAAATCATAATAATGTACGCAATGGTCAGCTGAACCAAATGCTAAATGACATGAACTGCGAGGATTAAATTTAACACAGCAAACATTAGCTTTCGCTTCAAGTGAAGCTACCGAATGATCCATATTTAGCGACCATAATTTCACTCTTGCATCATCTGATCCAGACGCTATCAGCCTCGTATCGACATCGTTAAAATCGATTGACCAACAACGTTTTTCATGTTCATGAAACGCCTTTGTTCTTTGGCCTGTCATTGCATCCCATACTGTGACCGTACCTTCATAATCCGAAGAAGCCAAAATACCCTTATGGAATGAATTCCAGGAAACACAGGAAATTTTCGAACTAGAAGTCATTTCAACACATGGATAATGTAGATCGACAGTGCCTCTAATTACCGTATTATAATCAAATACTTTTATTCTTTTTGTTACGCCAGCAATAGCAAAGAATTCATTATCTTTATCAAATTCGATGCTGGAAACTATGGTTGAATGATTAAAAATATCGGAAGAATAGTTCAAAGTGGCTAATGGTCTTAAAGAATTATAACGTGAAAATTTCACTAGATCCTCGCGAAAAACATCTAATCCAGAACTAGTAGATTCAACTTCAGGCATGTTCGCGCCAAAATGCAATTCTTTAGCCCTTGCATCAAAGTAACACTGAACAAAATCATCAAAGTGAGCATGCATTCTTCGACGCCTAACAGCTAGAGTTGAACTACTAGTCAGATCATATTTACTTTGGCTACTAGGTGAATTACCAAATATAGTTGGAGTTTGATCGGCTTCATCACATGATTTAATTGTACTGGAATCAATAATATTGATCAAGTTTATCATTTCTTTTCGAATAGCAGTTACTTGTGCCGTATCATAATCAGTTGTTTTTTTTACATCTTCTAACCGAGGACATTTCTTTTGTAAATCTTTTAGAATATTTTCTACTTCTTTAATATCTCTTTTTATTAGAGCTACTTCCTTTTGTAATTGGTTTCTTTGTTCTTCTTTTTGCGTTAAAAGATGTCTAAGGAACTCGTATAATAGTCTATTTTGTGCTGCACAAGATTCTGCTTCAAGTAAGTGTTTACGTTGCGTAAGTATTTCTAGCATTGCATTTACATCAGGCAAACTAAGATTTGTACTGTCCGACGCGATGAAATTCCGCAGACCATCGGAAATTCCCGCAGACGAGTCCATTGCGAGAAATCCCTTGTTTTTATCAGATGCCAAGGTGCGATCTAAAGCTGCAACACCTTTAACACGAGTTTTGTACTTTGCTATTAATTCATTTAGAAGAAAATTTGGAAAAATATCTTGTTGAGTTAAATTAATATTGCATTTTGGACACCTTCCTAAAGTTTCTAAGGACCTTACAATACATTTATAACAAAATGTATGCCCACACCTTGTTACATGTGCTTCTTCTATCGTTTCAAAGCAGATGGGACACAAGTAATCACTGTTTTTGTCTTCCAGCGTGCTGTTTATGCCTTGCATAAAAGTTGTTATTTGAGCATGAGGCCTATTTAATCGATGATTATGAGATCCTGCACTTGTTCCTGCTTCGTCTCCGTCTGTCGACATGTTTGCAGTTTGATTCTGCATTCAAACTATATTCTAAAATTAAAAATACTTTTATGAAAAAATAGAATATTATAAATATATATATATATATAAATGAAATTATACAAATATGAATGTACTGTTATTTATTAAAATGTCATGTCGATTCTTCCAAGATTCAAAATGATTGCTAAACGCGCCAAATTCATTTTCAGTCTAATTCTAAAAAGCGCGATTTTCGAATGTAATGAATTTTAGAATGAATTCAAAACATTAATTTAAATACAATTAAAATAATCCGTTTGAAGATGATAAATAAGATAGATAGAGAGTAATAATTTCATAATTTATATTGCACCTGAATATATTTCAGATATAGGTACAAGAAACTCTACAGTTTATTTACAACGCTTCAGTGAAGACACTCACTGACATACCGAAGGGGTTCAATAATGACAATAAATTTGGAAATAAAACCTTGCAATAATTTTTATTCATTCTATAGTTGACAATAAAAATTGCAAGCATCAAAAACGATTTTGTGACGTTTTTTTAACTACACATCTATTTTCCTTATCGAGATTTTACATGGGAAAATAGACGAAAAACTGTCGTTGATTAACCAGTATTAAGCTCTCACAAATACGAACAAATTTTCCAGAATATAAGAATTGTAATTTAAACTAAAAATCATTAAAATCAAACAATTATGTCTAAAATTATGTGCACTTAAATGCAACTTTATTCAAACTCAAATTATTCCAAATATTTTTATCGCTTTTGGTTATATTTCGCGATCTTTATACGCACATAACTTTACACATGATTATCCGATTTTTTGCTTAAATGGAAATTCTT
Source organism: Torymus tubicola (assembly GCA_035583055.1). Classification (NCBI taxonomy): domain Eukaryota; kingdom Metazoa; phylum Arthropoda; class Insecta; order Hymenoptera; family Torymidae; genus Torymus; species Torymus tubicola. Next base: position 19,159,246 of record JAWWEQ010000001.1, read on the forward strand.
CTTCTACTTTAATTCTTTCATTGTGAAAAATTAGTTTGTGACTGTGGAAGTTTAATATTATTGAACCGTGACTGTTTTTTACTCGTTTTTCCAATATTAAATTTCCGTGACAAAAATTGATATGTGATTAAAGCAGTGTCACAAAACCGTTTTTGGTCGTTAAAAATTGTTCATGTCGATTGTACAACCAATAGAACAATCATCAATTCAACAAAAATTAAATTGCTTAACATAAATTTACATAAATGTTAAAAAAATAACATCGATTCATTATAGAAATATTTTTTTAACCAATTTTAATCATCGAGAAATCACTTATTTTAACAAAGGTAATTTTATTAATTAACTAAAAATATATATATATGGAACAGTGTATTGTACCAATAAGTAGGTTCTGTACTAGTAATAACGTAATCCGAATTTTTTTCTTTTTTTTGCATTTAACTACTTAAATATAGTTAAACTTTGAATATAAACCTGAGTGAGAAAGTATTAGATACCCAATTAATTATATTAAAATATATATTAATGTGAAAAATTTCTTATTTATTATCAGTATTTTAAAAACTGCCGTTTAAATCTAATTAACTTTATATTCGTTGATGAACATTATATTAATATTAACTTAATATTCAAGTATAAAATTGTTAAAATTTAATCGATATTTACGAGATATTTTTATATTATTTTTAGTAACTCTTTAATAAAGTAAATACACCAATTATTAGCGAATTTATTTACGAAATATTATAAGGTTTCATAGTAAATTATTATTAAAGTAACTTATTAAAGTAACATATCGCTTCCTTAAAATTTTGTTAGGTTATGAAAATATTTTTTAGTGTTTTTAAAATGTCCAGAATTAAAAAATTTTTTATAAATTTGATGTACAACATAAATTTTAAAAGTTTTAAATATCAAAATTGAAACCATAAAAAATATAAATATAATATAAACATTTTAACCTTTAATTTCTTGATATGGTGTGACGAATAAACCATTGAACTTCTTAATTATAACGGTATTTAGTAGATGACTCATATGTTACAATGGTTCACGCGTTGTAAACACTTCGTCTCATTCATCAAAACAAAAGCAACAAACTTATTTAAACACATAACTAAGTATTGAAAGTTGGTATTCAGTCAGTGGCACATCTGTGAGCAGTAGCCATTTTCAGAGTGGCACGAGAGAAGCCTACCTGGATAGCAGTCAGCAGCGCCAAGAACAAGTAAACACCTTCAAAATAGTTGATCAGCGATAAACAGATGGCGCAGTGAACATTTTCGTAAAACCATTCGTAGATAATGTACCGACGATTCGAGTTCGTGTATATAGGTAACTCTAGATACAAACTAACGTAAAATTTATAAAAAATAATTTAAATTTTCATGAATATTAAATAATATGTTTCAAAGATAAGAAAAAACATTACATTTTCTTACGTTACTAAATATAATACCATAATTTTATTCAAAAATAATTTATATAATATTAATCTTATTATTTCCAGAAATCTTTTAAATCAATAAAATGAAAATATAAAGTGAGAGCTGTAAGTCAAAGCTTCTTGAATTGTATTTTTAATTGATAGCAAAATCACAAATTTATCGCCGAAACGTGATAAAAATGTTTTGAATGATATTTCAAATTAATATTTTCATGTGTTTGTACGGTATGCGCGGATGTGCATGCGTGCGTGTGTGTCAGGACAAATCGCGACTATTTAGATTAGAAAGAGTTCATTCTTTCAGATTATTTATTTTAAAAAATATAACTACTTCTTAATTTGATTTTCTTATGTTAGCGATATACCGCTAGTTTGTTTTACACAATTGCAAATAATTGCAAATAACTGAAAGAAACTGAAAATAGTTGCTATTAACTGCTAATAGCTGCTAATAGCTTCAAAGAACTGTTATTTAAATCTCAACAAAAATGCTATATTTATAATAATATTTTTACAGTTATTTCCTGCCATTAAACACAGTGTATATATTTATTTATTACTAAGTTAATTTTTCAATTTTCACATTAAAGTCAATATTGAAAATAATACTCTACAAGTATACTAGAATTTACTATAATCTAAAAAAAATGAAGTTTATTACTACTGCGAATTTTTAGTTTTCTTTGAAAACGTCATTCATTGTAAAAATAAATTTTATTCTATATTCCATAAATATATCAATAACATTTTTTTATTATATATTTGTTATAATTTTAGATATTCATAATATTTTTTCAAACGCTGAATCAATAGTAATCATGTACGATTTTAATGTTTTTTTACTTATAATTTAAAAAAATAAAGTTATTTTTGTTTCTGCAAAATACCTACAGGTATTGCTTTAAGACTTCAAATACCGAAAAACGTGTCTATTAGAATCATTTTGTATATAAAATACTTTCTGGAGTTTCATAAAAAGTGAATGAATAATTGAAGAATAAATTCCTGGTCGCTGTATTGAGTCCATTTATTGAAAAATTGTGAATAAAAAACGACAATTTTTATTAATCTTTCAAGGATACGGATTTATCATCCTTTTCAAAGCAGTATTAACAAAATCTTCTCTTTATTACTGGAGGAGTGTCAAAAGACAGTGAACCCATATCGTCGAAACATTAACAAAAATCAACAAAAAATTTGCAATAGACTGACTCAACCCAGATCAACTACAATTTTATTCTTAAAATAATAGTGAGTAAAAGCCTTATTAATCTGAATTATATTAATAATATTGATATTCATTTATTGCTCTTGCTATAAATACTCGTTAGATTATTGGAGTGCAGCGTTTCAGAGTAGTAATATTTTAAAATTATTTTACTTTGACCTTTGACTAAAGAACCTATATCTACTAATATATTGATATACCTTGTATAGAAATCTGATGGATAAATAGAAGAGGCATTTATTAATACTAAAGACTTGATATCAATCTCAGTCTAGATATGGTAAAGTTTTAATAATTGTAAATTACAAAATAATATTGAAAAGAACATCACCTACGATGACGTAAATACAAATAGTGAAAAAAAGTAAAATAGAAGTTTTTGAGTATAAAAAGTGAAAAAGCTCAGCTCAAGTGATAGTCTATTACAGATAAAAAGATAGCAAATTTTCAAGATCACTGTTTATTTACTCACAAATATTATGGGTATTCATAAATGGGCCACAATTGCAATAAGTTTGTTATATTAGAGAGTATATCGTCGCTCTGTACGAAGACTAGCACATTTCCTGGCGAAAACTAGCACATTTCGCGCTTATAATTTTATAAAATTTATTAAAATCAAAGGATATATAAGAATATT
>JAWWEQ010000001.1:19162663-19199299 GCA_035583055.1 Torymus tubicola
GATAAGTGAAATTAATTAATTTATTAAAATAAATCATTTTTTTACTATCCACTTTGAATTTTACTTATTAAATCTATAAGAGAATGAATATATATATATATATATATTAATTAGACACAGTAAGATTTTTTGATACGGAAATATTCTTATATACCCTTCGATTTGCATTAATTATCTAAAATTCTACAGGAGCGCGAAATGTGCTAGTCTTCGTAGAGAGCGATGATATTTTTGTTGTATGACAGGAATACTAAAGAAGCAAATTATTGATAAATAGTGAAAAGAATTTAGATTCTCTTAACTATTTCGAAATCTTGACAATCGATTGCTGAAACTAAGAGAATAATACTTACGATCATTGAGTAAACATAAGAATAACCATATATGTGAAATTCAAAATTGAATAAGAAAAACGAATTCCTTCAATCGTCGATAATGAAGGGTTTTATGAAAATCATTACGTCAACTTCCCACCTATGGATTATGGATTTATATAAAACTTCAGATTGTAATTTTTTTATTTCAAAATCAACCCTTTTTTAGGATTTCTCCATTGGTTCTAAGGGCTAAAATGGATTATTTTTTCGAATATCTAAAAGCAATAGGTATCTACGAAGACTAACAGGACAGTTAAAAATGTCCAATAATGATTTTACAAAGGGAAATTCGTAAAGTTAAAAATATTTGAAAATATCACCTATAAAATTATTAGAAAAACGTGATTTTACCATGTTCTTATTCTATCTTTCATGACTTTTAATAAATCAATATTTTAAAACCAATAAAAGCTTAAATTTAAGTTCGTTTTACCGACAGTTTGTTTAATTTTGGCACGTTTAACTATCGACTTATTTAGGTATTTCTTCATAATTATGTCTCTACATATTTCAGAAAACTGCTGTATGATTGTTTCTACAGAGTGCAATGGACCTAAAACCGGAGAACATTTTTTAGCTCACAAAATGATTTTCGGAAGATTTATCCAAATTCATAATACGTATATAATAGAAGCTTTTATTGTAAGTATAAAGAAATTGAAAGCAGTTGTTTTGTATAGATTATAATTTGTATAAAGATATAAAGACTTTGGGATAGAAAGAAATAAGAAATATGTATATAAAAATAATATTTTATTTGGAAACATAAACAAAAAAATATGTAAAATACAGTTTCGTTTACAAAAGTTCACATAAAAAAGTTGATATGTACAAGATCAAGTATTTTAATTATGTGTTGTTTGATTTGTTAATGAGATGTGTTTACATTTTCGGGTAAACAAATGACTTGATCGTTATTTTAATCCTAAGTTCTTACATCTCTAATGGGCGAAATAATCGCCTTGTACTGAAACTTTGATTTAGTATCCTTTACCTTGTTGTGCGCTTATTGTAAACGAACAACAAAATAACCTTCGAAAATTTAAATGGAAGTCTTCGCAGGTAGTCAAGTATGAATAGACGTACTAACTAGATTTGTCTGGTGGAAATCTGAAATAATTACAAAACCTTTAGTAAACAAATGATAATTATTTAAAAAAATTTTAATGTGAAATACTTTGTTAATTTTTTTTAAATTATATTTTAATTAATAAAGATGACTTTGTATATTTTGAATATTTTTAATCAAATTTGTCCATGAATACTAAAAATCTCCAACTGCATCGATAAATTAAAAATTTTTTTTATATTACATAAAAGTTATTTGACTTTAAAGAGTTGTTTAGTTCCCAAGAAAGTATTTAATTGACTCCAGTTTATATTTTTTAAAAACTATACTTACGAAATATATAGTATATGCAACAAAATTGAGTAAGTAAAGATGTCTACTCATGTTTACTTACCAATAATAACGATACACCTAAATCGGAGGAGCACTCTCACTAATCCCAGTCCCATCCTTCGTGCTTCTCATGATGGACGGGTACATGCACCGGTACGTGGACCTTTTCAACAACGGGATAAGGCACTGGTACGTGAACCTTTTCTACGTGATGTACAGGTACAGGTACGTGAACCTTCTCAACGTGATGAACCGGTACGTGAACTTTCTTCACGTGATGATGATGGACCGTGTGCACGTGGTAGGGAACATGAATAACGTGATGTTCACTGAAAATTTTATTTTTAATAGAATTTCTTGAAAAAGAAGTGCTTAATATTGTAACCGCATAAGGTTAATAGATGGAGAAAGTTGTACAATTTTTAGGCGTCCCGTAAAGAAAGCAGATACATTTTAAACTAGTACTGTACATAAGATCTCTGATAACTGAAGCGCAAAAGATAGCAAAGATTTTTTATTTAACGTTCTATTAAATAGAATTCCATAAAAATAAATAATACATTACATTCGCAAATAATATATTTTATGAATATTATTTCTTTTGTATATAATTATTTCATACAAAACCGTATTATATTTGTATGTACAAATATTATAAGATTATAATGGAAATGAATTATTACGATGTAATCATGAAAGATGCACTGGCTGAACTCTTACGATAATCGAAAGAAAATATTTAAATAATTTCACTTTCTGTACAATTCTACTAGCCCAACTATATGTTCAAAATAATGATCTATAAAATACCTTTAAATAGATATATCAATACTATAACAAAAATCCTAAAAAGAATTTTCTTGTCTACAAAATATATGTGAACCCTTTATGTAAAACTTATGAATAATGTTCTATTCAAATAATATTTGTTTCTTTTATTTTGTCACCATGCAATTAATCTTTAAATACGATAATAAAATAAACTTACTGATGGTGACCGCCAGGTGTTGGAGCTGCTGTCACCGCGGCGAGGATTCCACACAGGAGAAGCTGCAAATATTTAATTTATAAGTGACTGATTACTCTCACGCCCATTCCATGATCTTACTTGCTTTTTCCATGCAGTTTTAGAGATATAAGTTGAAAAACTTGAACAAATGGAACAATGTGAATTTTTATCGATGCGCTGTGTCCCCCCTCCCCCCTATCTCCACACACCAATATAGAGATTCATTTACAATATTGAATACTTATGTAGAGTGAATACAGATATATCCGAGCACTAAAAATATAACTGTGTATTTATATTAAATGTATGCAAATGCCTGCACATTCAAAAGTGAAAGTAAAGTAGAAATCTATTATCAACTTGTGTACATGTTTTTATCCATTTCCGTATTACAACTCTTAAAAATTCACTGCACTTTTAAAAATATATATTTTAGATAAACTCATTTATTTTTTCCAAAAAATTAATTCTTATTTATTAAGTTTGTATTAAAGGAATAATACTTTTAAGATACCTGATTGATATGGGATCAAGATAGATCGACTAAATGTTATGAATGAAAATAAATGAATTACAGCATATACCGAATTTAAAATGATTGAAAGTACTTTTATGTTAAATAAGTAAATAAATTGCAACGAAATAAAATGTTTGACACTTAAACCGTTATTGGTAACGATGCACCAGTCAATGGATAAAAGTCACTGCACTATCACAATTTGAAACTTAAAAAAGCCAATGCATCGAATATATCTAAATTCGTAAAATAAAATCGTCTATGCGTACACTTAAGCAACGTAAAGCACACAATGGAAAAAGTAGAAAGTATATAGAACTGGGTACTCACAGCGACGGTGTGAGAGTGCATGGCTGCGACGAGCGTGTATATGAGGGTGTTTTGGCGGGTTGTGAACGCTGTGTGTTCGCCGGTGGACGCCGGTGCGATTCTGACTTGGCACTGGCCGAGCTTTGTGTTTATAAAGGAATCGCGGCCCGCCGCGCTTTTACACAGGGCACCGCCATCAAACGTAACGGGCGTACGTGCACACATGCCCTGGGAACGAAAGTGGGGAATAAACGCGCGAGTGCGCCTCTGTGTATCGGAGGGGGCTGCTATATGCTACTACTACACACGTGCCCGCTAGCTTACGTAAACTCAACGGATGAGAGCGCGAGAGGAGGAAGCCGGTACGTATGTGTCCACCTCTCCCTGCGTCTATGCGCCGCGCACTCGCATAATTTCAAATTGGCGTAATTCCTGCGACGCGAGCACAAGCTGGACACTGGTCCACGTGCTTTTAGGCTAGCTCTTTCTCTCGACAATTACAAACCTGTAACAGTACAGCGGGGAAATCGAAAGGACAAGTTCCACTTTTTTTAAGCGAACAATTATGCCCCAACTGGAAAATAAGAGCAATTAATTATTTAGGCAAAGAACATCATTTATTGCATAATGCATTTGGTAACAATAATTATTGGATAATAATTTTTATTTTCTCTGAAATAAGTTGGCATATATACATCCATAAGTAAACGTTGGTTAACGTTATAATCGCATATAGTGTGTAACTTAATAAACGCATAATATTATTGATGATTAAACAGTTTATTCAGCAGGCTATATTCGTATATAGATGTTATGATATATATTATATTGTTCTAGAAGGAATAGAATCAAGTTAAAATTTTCAAAATCCCTTAAAACACGTAAAATTTGGGTTTCAGGAGGATAGTGTTCGTTGGATCGCTTATCTAAGTAAAACATCCTATCAATTTCCTTGGATGTAAATTTTTTAATTTTAAATAATTCATAGTCCAAAGATAAATTAATGAATAAAATAGAGCAGTCATTATAGATTTTTTATTATCTAGTGAAGATTACATGAGTCTACATAGGTGAGTATTTGTTTATTTATTTAATAATTATCACTAAATGTGTAAGAAGAAAGTTATAAGGAAGTGATACTAAATAGTGATTAGAGTGTTTACTTTTATTTTCGCGCGAACAAGCTTTTTAGAAACGCGGGCAATTTACTATTCTATGTATATATATAGATATATTTACTACAAGCGATTGAATTTACATTTTCATGAATGGAAATATAAAAAAATTACTTATAAGTCTACATAAGTTTTACTTCTGTTATTGTCTTCCGTAAACAATTTTTTTTTTTAAGAATCACGTTATTTTCTCTTATTGTAATTTTATTATAAATAAAATTTGATAATTTTCCATTTTAGCTTGTAGATGAGAAACAGATATTTTATTTAAATCGCATATGATTTTTGTAGTAAATTGAAAAAAAGCGAAACAAGTCTATTTAATATAAATTATCCTCATATAACTATTTATAAACGGGAAGTGAAATGACCGCAGACCATAAAAGTACTCTTCATATATATCTATATCAAGTCATAAATGTTCACATTAAGAGAAAAAACGTACACGACAGGCAATAGAAAGTGAAATTGAGATGAATGCATCAGTCGACAAAAGAAACTTTGGCGTCAAAGCACAAAGAGAAGATCGCATGATAATAGCACAACCAGATTTCGGTTGAATCAGCCTAAAAATGAGCGGCGGGAGCTCGATATGTAATGAGCTGCGAGGGCTCTTACATCTTCGCAGTGGGTTACAAAATTTTGCGCACAACGACGCGACGCTACATGTGCGCATAAGCGACTTCCGGTAATACATATATTATCGCGGGACTCCTGTGGAATTTTCTCCGGAACTCCAGAATGGACTTACGTACGGGACTTATTTAAACGCTCTCGGAGTATAATATCAAACAATCCGCCTCAAAGCGCTCACGCGCGCGTGCAGTGAAATTTCTAATTGCGTGTTTGAAGAAACAAGACGGATACGTATGCGTAGGTAGACGTGTACACTTGGTGGTCAGCAGGTATGCGCTCCCGCGTGCGTCTGCGAATCTAGGTGTGCAGTGGCACGTTCCGCCTGGTTAAGTGAAATTTTTTATCTCTACCACACCGATTTTAATGACAACGTTTATTTGTGATAACGGGCTTTGGCGAAATTTTCGACGATTATAGCGATTAGAAAAAAAATGATCACTTGATGTACAGATTTTATTCTCATTATAATAATCTATCGTGGTATAATCCATTTTTTTCAATTTAATTTCCCTTTTATTCATTCGACTGCAACTAACAACGATTTCAAAACTTCAGTAATGTGAAAGTAGAAAATGTTGTTCGAGTACTTTTGCAATTTCAGCAAATTTGAAAATTATGGCAAAAAATAGCTCAAACTTATGAAATCAGATTGCATACAACGTAATTTCTAAAATGGTTTAATTATATAGTGTAGAAAGAGTCGATTATAATTACGTTTTTCAAAACGCGATAATAATGTTGATAAAACATGTTCGTATGTGCTTATTTACGATGTAAAAAAATATTTTTACTATTGGGATTCTTTATATTATCAGCAGAAAAAACTTTATATGTCAGTTATACTTACACTTACATTTCTGTATAGAACCAAAATTTTAATAAAAATTGAGACTTTTTATAATCATTTCACATACACAACTAGAAAATCAGAATCTAAATTACTCAAACATAATAATTAATGCAACTATTTGATTTACGCCTTACGTATGATATGAAGTAAAAGTGAGTGTCGAACGTCTGATCGTGTTTACTGCTTAGTCATTTGTCCTGAACGTGATAGGATAATGATGTAAACATTCTGTGTTATCCCCCATATACTTTATGGTAAAATACGTAAACTGTACGTTACGACATTGTTTTTATCCTACGTCATTAGTATACCATCAGGACCATTACACATTCGTTTTAGATCTAATGCAGATGCTCTGCACAAGTTTCTTGAAATATTATGGAGTCAATCAACCTCTGAAATTCACCAAGTCATTCAAAAACATCTTATGCAGACATTAATTCACTTACAATCTAATTATCTACTATAATTTGCATGGAAATTTTTTAGTGTTTAAATTCAATAAAATAATTTATACATAATAACTCATAAAATTCAAAATGAATATTAGAATTAAAAGTGTAATTTCATAATTATTAGATGAATAACTGTGAAATCATGTATAAAGCGATAAGTATTACCGCGGGAAATTTATTTTTAGTTGTTGCAAAAAATTTAACAATAATTTAGTCGATACATCAACAATCTGAATAACAGATTTTCTTATAAAGATTGCAGAATTATTAGCATTTTATTCTAATAATAGAAAATACCACTATCGTTATAGCGTCATCATCCATCATAATATAATTTCGAATGAATTAATTAGTTTTAGATGATAAAAAGAATATATTAAATTTTACTGAACTTTGCGAGATTATAGATATATAAAAAATTATACAAATTAAAGTTGATCATTTTTCATTTATTAGATAATTATATCAGCTATATAACAACTATATAATTAGTAGCTATTTTTTACAACAAAATAAAAAATTATCGACACTTTCCATACATTGGCTGTTCTTCCGGAAATTAATGACGAATTTGTATTACGCCAGGAGCATGGATAGCACATATTACTAAACAGGCTCGACTTGTCGGCTTTTTCGATCTTCAGTTCGCTCAACCATGCAAAACTACATAGAGCTGATTATGCACGTGTATACATTTTCAGGATTCGCGTCATTTCATTTCACAAATATACTTTAAACTTGTAGTAGAATTGAACAAAATTCAAAAAGGAAAGAAATTGCAGAGGAATTTTGAAACGCATTAATAAAAAAATCATCTGTATGCGAAATTTATCCAACTTACGATTTTAAATTGTTGAACTTTTGAAGCTTACTCCTATCCATTTGTATTACAACGTATATTGATTAGCTATTACTGAAATAAATCATCTGTATGCGAAATTTATCCAACTTACGATTTTAAATTGTTGAACTTTGATTTTTTTCATAGTCAATAAATAAAATTCTATGGCGATCTTTACAACATCAAGAGTATTATTATTAATCTTATAATTTTATTTATATAAGTCATACTCACTAAATTTCAATAAAATCGTGTATGCTGTGATACCAAATCAGCGACATTCTTATAACTGACAATTAGTGAAAATTCAGTGACAATTATAGTGAATATTTGCTAATTATCAATTATAAGTATGTATACGACGGATTTTGTATCAATGCATATGCACTGATTCAAATTTAGAGAGTATGTATTTTTGTTTTTTTGTACAGGGGAAAGTTGTCTAGCCCAAGCCAGCGCATAGTGCCGGACACTGTATGTTTCTCGCATCTGATGATATATAGCTGTACACATAACGATTCTGGTTAAATGTAAAATATCATTTTCTAGAATATGTTTCACTATTGATATTTTCAACAGATACATAATTCATAAATTTTAAAAATTATTTTTTAGATCTATTCGTCTCTTTGACAACCATTCCATAATTACTTCCTCATGAAAAAGGAATTATGATCGTAAAAAAATGAAACTTGTTCAATTTTGAATCACTTAGAGTCAAAATCCACTGTTATTGAAAAATTTTCTATTGCGTAGATAACTGTCTGATGCTTCTTTTCAAATGTTTATTATGAACAATTTTCATAAACTATTTGAGTCAATGGTGTTTTTAGAATTTTTTTAAAAAATAACACCATGATCTTATAAAAAAGCCCTAGATATTACATAAAAAAAATGTAATTTATTGTTAAACTTTCGTATTTTTAATGAGAATTAGTAGACCGAAAATACTTATAGTATATTAAACTTTACTTGAAAGCCACACTGGTAAAAAAGGGTGATCTAAACAGTGATCTTGACTTACATAAATGAAATTTAAATTACAAAATAAACACGAAATGAGCAAAAGAAATAGTTATGCACTGGCCTTTAAATATTATACTGTCACGTGTAATTAACTTCATAGTCCTGTTTTCAACAATCCCTAAGTCGTTTGAAGGTTGCTATTATAAGTATATTTATTGAAAGTATTTTTTAAATAAATATTATTGTAGAAAGAAGGCTTTCTCCATGTAATACATCCGTAATTATATCAGAATAACTCTATTCTCAGATCATAATAATACATTGCGTATTTACTGCGCAAAAACTTTGTTTCGCTCCAATGCCCAACTAACATCTACATCAAAATATATGTTGTCTCTTTGGGAGTAAAATTCTCAGTATATTTCGATACTAACGCGGGAAAGTCGCACATCCTCGGTTGGTCTCTATTACAATGCCATTTGCACGTATTCAAATAGGGAAAAATTTAATGCATTTTTCAGAGAGTAAACAAACAATACCTTCTCATTTATAAAGATTATTGGACGTCATAATCAGGTATTGAATTAACACGTGCAAATGAGGAAAAATTATCTCCTAGAAAGGGGAAAATCTTGCGTAAAATGGGACGACTACGGTTGCACGTTTCAGGTGTAATGCACTCACGGCGGCTGGCACTACAGACAGCTTCTCCATCCGAGTTAAATAGACGCTAAATGTGGTCTAGTTTACGTAAACGACCGTGGACTTGGCTTGTCTATCAGAGGCAAAAGGATAGGCGCGCCTGCTCCCCGAGTATCGTTATATTACACGTCTCGATCGGCTGCCCCCGTGCGCGTGCACTTTCTCGCGTCATCGATCCTTTACGCGGACCGCGCGTAACTCTAGACGGCGAACGAGAGTAGAAGGCCAACGGCCGATCCTCGGATGCAGGAAGCCGTGGCTCGCTGCACTCGTGCCTATAGCCGTATACGCCCGCTAATGTAAATCGACCATAAAGGGAGAAAGTGTTTCGTAAGACTGCCTCCAATTGCGATCGCGCACCAAAAGGAACGCTCCGAGGATCGTACCCCCGTGCTTCCTGTCCGCGAGTGTAACTCGCGAGCGCGCACATATACTTTCTTCATTTCGCACGTATACGTCGGACGGTACGTAATATCGGAGCCGAAGTTTGGTAATTCGACCCAGATTGTAATTACCGTGTTCAGACGTAAAGGATTTTTAAAAGCTGTTAGTATAATATCAATGTTGTAATACGGAATTAAGGAAAGACCTCCTGGACTGATTATTCTCTGTGGAAGGATAGGTGAAATCGCACACACCTGGCGCGGAGAATTTGCTGACAACAGACGATTACGTTAAAATAATTTTTTTTTATTTTATCTAGATATACGATTACTGAGGCTTAAAAAGTTTCTTTTACTCATTTCTTTTCTTCCTTTTTTCGAAATAATCTCGATTAATATTCCATTAAGAACGAATCATTCGCGTTCATTCTGATCTTGAAAGCAACAATCGACATAAATTTTTTTCTTTCTTTTTCGCAAATAGATCTTCCCTTTTAAAATAAAAAATGAATTGTAAATAAGTAATCTGAAAACGAAATCAAGCGTAAAATCATTTATAAATAATTAGAAAATGATTGCTTTCCTTGGAATTGGTGACATGTTAGAGAGAAAGAGGGAGAGCGAATCTATCAAAAGTGACGGCTAATGATCAAAGGTAACATTTTAATATAATAAAAAATATAAAAATAAACACTTTCTACCATACCAACAATTTTTAATGAAATTAAAATTTTGCGGAAAAAGATTATAAAATGAAAAATAAAGTTATCCAACATTTGAAGCTTACTCCTATCCATTTGTATTACAACGTATATTGATTAGCTATTACTGAAATAAATGAATCACTTGATTGAACGTTGTCGGTCCTGATTGATATGTATATATATATATATATTGAATGCTACATTAAAAAGTAAACATGCCCAAGAGTAGAGAAGCTAATTCAATTAGTAAAAAACTTTCATGATATATTTATCGATGTGACAAATACAGTGTAATTATTCTAAATAGCAAATTTCTACGAGCTGTGTTCGATATAAATTTTTTTTTATTTTTGTTACAAATTAAATATTTTGATTGCATTATATAATTTTATAAAACTCTAATATATAGAATCCTAAAAATAAAAATTTCGTATTTTTAATTATTTTACAATTATATGTTTTGAAGCATATTAATATAGTATATATTTTACTGAAAATTATTAGTATTATTTTATTATTGTAAAAGAAACTAAATAATTATATACACTAATCAATTTTTGTAATGTACTTATTTTGCATTGATTTCCGGTAGCTGTAATTCTTGTAAAAGTTGTTTGATTTTAAAACTAATGCATTTTTTACAATCGTGACGATGACTCTTTCTATCCGTCACATTGCATCACGCTTTAAAAAGATTCTATACAAGTGCAACTTCAGAATTATCTAACGTAACAATCAGTTCTACAAAAAGTAGAAAATTGAACTTCTGTTTTTTCACAGTTACCAGTTTTGGAAAGTTTTCCGCCCGAAATTCTTTTGTCGAGTGGAATCAAACACGTATCGCGTTTAAGGCAAAAAATACCACTCGATTTTTTAAAACCCGTTTCTGACTTTACGACTTACATATTATTCAATCTTCATATACCCGTTACGCACTTGCTGTGGAAAAAAGCAAATCGTAACCGAAGAGCGTCTCCTGCGAGGAAACAACTCCCGATTACGCAATGACCTTCCGAATGGAGAACAGAAAAGAATTTTTACATGCCGGATCAGTAAGAGTGCGACGCGGCTCTGCTTTCGTGAAAGTGCAGTTCGCAACACGTATGTGAGACTTTGCGAGAAGGATCGAGGCGCTTTGCAGAGAAAATGAGAGAGAAAGACGGAGAAACGCGCGGGAAGAAAGTGCTCGTATGTGCCGTTGGACCGTGTCCAGTGCGCGCACCGACCGCAAAGGTGCCGATCGAAGAGACGCTCATGACCGCTGATAATGCAAATTCTATCGGCGATCAAGCTTGCATTGTTGTGAATTGCGACTTTCCCATGCACGCGATGGAAAGGTGTCGATCCATAACAAAGCACGTGACGTTGCTGTACAATGATGAGTGTGAATATAAGGCAGTTGCTGTTTCTATAGCTTTTTACATTTTATTCATTCAAAATAAAAATTTATAAATTAAATCTTTGCTTTGAAAAGGTTTAAATTAATTACGAATACTTTATGTTGATCAATAGTAAATATGACATTTTTCTCGCTCACTTTCCACATTTAGAATAAAAAGATAACAGATACAGGGGATCGATGATTGACTTTGAAACATTAAATTAGACGATTTGTATTATACCAGAACTCTTCTTTATAATAGTTGAATGTAAAAAATTCAAATGCATTCTAGCTTTTGTGAAATTTTACACTTAACCGGATAAATTTGTAACTACGTTACAGTTTTACATTTGAACACCTTTCTTGAGCAAACACTCAAATCACATTGTTCAATAAAATAGTTTTTAAATAGCTTATTTCTTCTTCTTAACTTTAGTGGAAACTTCTGCTTGTGGTTTCTGCCAATCAAGAGGTTTACGCCTGTACATGGGCCATGGTGGTACAGTAATAATTGCTGCCATCACAAATCCAGCACCAAGAATGTATATTGTTTGAGAAAATTGTTGAATAATGTAACCCCAAATCAGACCAACCACCTGTTTAAATTAATAAGTCAATTTTATATTAAATTACAAAATACAATAGGAAATATATGGTCAGAACAACTTACACCAAATAAAGTAATGATGATCCTTGACAGTTTCTCTGCTCGAGCTTGTCCATCGTAGTCCTAAATAACATAATAAATACTATATTGAAATATACCTTTTGGGTCAGTAAATAATTTATAAGTATATAATTTTGAAGATAAAAGACTTTTAAATATGTTGACATACGGCAAAACATAACCTTAAATTCTATTTCATGTTTGAAAATAAAAATCTATGTAACTATATTTTAGTAAAAAATAAAGTTTATTGATTCTCACCATATGTAAAGGGATGCTTTTGAAATATTCTACAATCGCTGCCATAATTCAATCTTTATAATACTAATTTCTAAAGAAAACAACAATAACTACAGTTGTAAATGCATCAAGGCGCAGACGTGGTAACTGGTATTCGTCATATATAAGGTCGCTCGTTTGCGCAGAATCGACACCGTGGCGTTTAATGGGCGCGAAATACTATTAAATTCGAATCTAATATAAGTCAAAACATTTTAATAATCATTCAAATCTCTAATAATATAATGTATTGTATTTAATCATACATTGAAATAATTTGTTTTATTAAAACCAAAACCAAACGTTACCACAAAACATATTGATAAAATTATACAAATAGACTCTATTATCTGTTAAAATAATTTATTATTTATTTGAAATTAAATATTTTATTTCATCAATATATATACCTACTTCCAAATTATGATTTTCGAATCTTTAGCAATATTCGTTAGTTCAATTTAAATAAATAATAGTACACAACATAAATGTAAAAGTTTATTTATTACAGCTAAATGTTATAATATAAAAAAATTTCTTATAAAATCATTTCTTCTTTTCTTCATCATGTTGATTGGAAAATGTTCCATAGCATCCATTATGTTTGCTTTGAGTTTGGGTCTGAGAATTGCTTCGTTGATTATTCATTTCATCCATTTTTTTAGATATCTCATCAACGGTATCTCCTACGGTAAATCTAGAAAATAATGTTATACATGTTCTTTTTTTCGGTATACAAACTACTTTTATCTCGTTACATTACGATTTTTTATATTGAATAGTACAAAAAATCTGTTTATTGTATGAAAATACAGTAAAAATATTTTTATTATCTACGCTAAACGAGTGAATTAAAATCATAAATAATCATAATACTTCCATTGTCGATAATTATAATTTTTTATTTAATAAGCATAAATAATGGTGTGATTAATAATAATATAAAATAAACTTAATAAAAATTTGAAATATAATGTACAAATAATTTTAGCATTTTTAATGAGTCTAGTTTATAAAATAATCACAAATATATTTTAGTATGTAATAAGTCTCATAGGTATATATAATGAAAATAGTTTTCAGAAATTATATATAGCAGTACTTAAAAAATGGTTTTAGTGGTATAATAATATTGGTGCAAAAATAGCAAAGAAAAATGTTATTTTTCGATTTATTAATACTTACTGTCAATATCTTTTAATATTTATAGATATTTTGGCGAATCATAGATATAATATTGTTAGAAAAATAAAGTTACTTGATCTTATGAAAACTTAAACTAAACGGAATATTACAAAAATATAAGATATTTAAAACAATTAATCTAAAAATCTAAAGTCTTTGATAATTCTAGTAGAAAAAGTAATAGGCTCTCCTATTTGTTTGTTATTAAAATTTCTTCAGTTAGCACTTGGATTTCCTGGAAAAAAGAAAGAAATAAGCCATGCAAATGCAAACGAAATTCAGTTAAATTAATGAGACTCTTTTGTCAACTATAGATAATATTAAATTGCCCTAATTCCATGTATGACATGTCCTAATTTTATCAACTATTATTTAAACATCGTGCTGTTATACTGTTATGTATACATATATATATAAGGCGCATAAATATACAGCTACTATTTACCTGAACGTAACTCAATGATGGTGTACTTAAGATTATATATTTCCATCAGTAAGTTAGGAATATCACGGTCACTGTACAAGATAACATGACAAAAAAAGCAACAACAACATTCTGCAAATAGCGTGATGCGCAATACATCGTAAGAACTTCCTTGAAAGAAGATTACGTGCAATAAAATGTATAAGATCAGTTGAAAACTACCTTGTTAAGGTGGTAATAATTATCGTATATGCTGTCGGTAATACTTTTATAACTTTGTATCACGATAAGATTACTGAAACGCAGCTAGATTTTGAGATTTCCGTGAATTTCACTGTAATCGCCGTGAAAAACTTTTCCGCACTCGTACGTCAGACGAAAGCAGTGGCAATGTGCGTTATTTAATATATCAGTTACAGTAAAAGTAAAATTACGCAAAAGATAAGATCGTCGTCCATCGCCGCGCATCGACTGGTACTGTGCTGCACGTAACCAGTGCTCGCGTCGTCATTTCCTCTCCAAGAGGGCTTTTCCAACGTTATATTATATAGTTACTAGATCGGCGATGCGTCGTAAAACGCCGGGCGCCCATAGTGAAAAGAGGAAGCACGCGAATCCGGAAGTCGTGCACTCGTCGACTTCTCTTGGCAAGCCTCGAGCTAAATGCTCTGCACTATATCCTCGTTGCATCATCCCCGTGTCTAATTATCACATTCACGTGTATTCCGAGTGGTCAGATCTTGCTCGCGCGTATAATCGATCGATTGGTCTCATGATCGAGAACATGCAACCTGCGTTTATGATAGTACACGGTGGAATATTTTGTAGACTCACGTATAAGCGTTACGAAAGCCGATGAACTGATGTGTTGTTTCAGGCAAGGACGTGCGACAGCAGTATGATTTATTATGGGACTGATAACGAAATTCCCAGAGTCTATTTGATGAACAAAGTCTGACGAGCTCGCTATACTAATTTGAACGTCCGTTAAAAATAGTTTTTTTATAGTTTTTCGACATATAAATGTTTAAAAAACTAACAATTAAATATTATGTCATTTTCAACGTGGTTTTCGACGCATGCAGATATACAAATCTATGTCTATAATCTTTTTATATAAAATATATTTTTCATCAAAGAATTTGTTAGTAAAAGCCAAATGTTTAAACAACTAATGCAGTTCACATTGGTTTTAAGAAACATTTTTAGTAATTAGTAATAAATAAAATAATGCCATCATATTTTTTAATACTATATATATTTTCTTTTTATATAGGATAACATATCAACATTTAAAAAATTTCTATTTGTATAACATTACTATAAATTACTACAAAATTTAATGTATATCTATATTTTAATGAATTGATTTAAAAATGATTTGAGATTATATAATGATTTAAAATGGTATTTGGAATTCTTTATAATTTATGTAAATGTGTTTTAATGAATATTAAAAATATTTTTGCAATAATAGTATACTTTAAAAAAGTTTCCTTTTAAAAATATTATTTTTCATTTACCACATTGTATAATTGTTGGTTCATATCACAAACTAATTCATATCATTTATAAATCATTTTTCAAACGCTAATTTCTTCTTCTTACAATATTTAAATATATCAAGAATAAAAATGAATAAAAATATACAGATTTTAAGCAGATCTATAATCTGTATAACATATTTATAGCAGATTAAAAATTAATATAAGGTAAATTAGTCACCAAGCAAGAATATTCTTAAATATAAAAAAAAATTAATTATACTATCTACAAAATAAGAATGTATAATTAAGCACCAAGTACTAATTAAATTCTAGTATAAAAAGTTTTTCAATCACACATTAATAAAAAAAAAATTAAAAATATAGTTTGTATTCAAGTTTTTTTATCAATAATCAAAAAAAGAATGCCAACGCATGTATAGATGAAAATCACCCCCTATTAGGAAACTTATAAGCTTACATTTCATATTTTTCAAAGCTATTAATTTAAAATAGAGTCTGTATATACATTCTTAGAGAAGCAATATGTACATATAGGCATTTCTTTTTAGATTAACAAGTACCATTTTTTAAATTTCATATTTTTACAGTCTTTAAAATATACGAAATATATTTGTTTTGTTGGTTTGTACGAGCCATTTACACCTATAACCGTTTTGGCATCATTCTTTAAAAATAACATTATAACCTCTAGAAAATTAATTATGAACTATTTTATAAGTACGAGTCAAGTACGAAATAAAGTAATTTGTGTTTAATAAAACTTGGCAAATCCAATTTTGAAACTACTGAGGTACATGTATCGGTTGTTAGCACGGTTCCATATTAAATGGTTTTAATATAAAATAATTAAATTTTATAATTTATATCCGAACTAAAATTTTCAAAATCTATGGTGTTTGTCGTTTTGAACTAAAAATCTAAAGTTTCAAAATAGTTTTTTAAACTTAATTACGTATTTGCATGAATATGAAAATTAATAAATGAAAATGCCTGTTATGAATGATGAATGCAATACAGTTTGCTTGTTAATAACTATACATGCTAGTTTTAAAATAAACTAATCATTTTTCATACAATATCATATATAAAATTTCATTTTTAAGGTGAATGCTACCTAACGGACATATCGCCAAAAATAAGTTTTTAATTTAGATATAATTAACTTTTCACTATAAAAGAGTATAACATCAACGCCCTGTACGAAAACTAGTAGCAAGTTTAATTAGCACGTTTCGTAAAACTGAAATGAAATGTATCATTATTCATGAGTTGGAACACTAGCATAATCTAGGTGAGGTTGAAACAAAAACTAGCAGCATTGACGAGTTCGCGATGAAAATTAGCACGATTTGTTATATGTTTTTAATAATTTTTGAGTACAAATTAATAACTTTTCTTGCTTGAATCAAAACCAATAACGCAAATTTTCAAAATACATTGGAAATATTTCAATTATAACCAAACTTAAAATGGTCCTTTTTAAAGTCCATGTTTAATAATGTGTTTTAATAAAAAGTCAAGAAATTGTTAACAAGCTTATTTTAAAAATGATGTTATAAAATATATGGAAACATATTGGACTGGACAAACAAAACTGAATTGTGCTACTTTTCTTACGAGGCGTTAAATTAAAAATTACCTACATAAGACATCGAAGTTATTTTCGATTTGTACTTCTTCCAATGTATGTATATAAATTTTGTTTTTCCAAATGAAAGAATAATAGAAAAAATCATTTTAACAAGCACCTCACCAATCACAATAGACTACAATTATTCCAGTAAATTAATGCAATAAATTAATAAATATAAAATAAATATTTCTAGAGAAACGTAATTATTTAACAGCAAAGGGTGCGTACGAAATGACGGGACAACACAAGGTTCTTGCTAAAGGATTCTGAGACAATATTTGACACGAGAAGCGAAGCTACAACAACCGATTCATCTACCCTCGTCTCGTAGCTAAACAAATATATTTACAATCTGCTAATGCAGGTCTCCTCGGGCTCAGTTAGCGCGGACGTCCAGATCGGCATGGACGGAATGAGGTTCTTGTGTCGGGCGAAATTCACGGCGTCGTTGACGGTCGGGAACATAGTGAAGTGATCCTGCTTGCTCTCGACAGCATTGCATTTTCGCATCGTCTCGTACACCCGACCTGAAACATTAAATCACAGGTCTCCTGTCATATTGTTTCTTAGACTAGACTGTAGTGTAATTCGTAGTACCAGTAAATATACCGCGTGCATATGCAAATGCATTGTATATATATGAGAAATTATGTTGTCTCGTACGAAAATTCAAGATTTTCGACTATAGTGAAATAGACTTTTCTATCTAAACTTATTTATTTTTATCTTAAACTAATTCTTGTTTTTAGTTCAATATTTTATGTCTGTAAGTCACCATTACAATCTATATTTTATATTTTTAAACAGAGTAATCATAAAAGACTAACACTAACGTAATTTAACATTATTTATCTATTTCCTCTAAGATAAAAGTCAGTATCGGTAGTTCGACGGATCTATTTATATAGCTGAAATGACCGATCTCTTTGATAACTATTTGATTCGGTATATTTGTAAATTCTAAGTTGCATAGTAAATTGCGACAATAGTATGTAATGTTTAGACATTCATATTAAATTTTATTACGGACTCTTTGTGGATTTTTCCAGAAGAAATTCTTCGAAAAAATAATTATAGGCTCATCGCCCATACTTACGCGTGCATTCCACTAAAAATATGCATTAAGACACATTTCTAGTATGTTTTTGACAAAACTTATATTTTTATTATTACAAAACTTTGCTGGAAGGAAGCAATAAAGATTTTAGTATTGGTTATTGTTATACCGTAAAAGTAGGTTTAATAAAGTAATTTTATAATGATTTAACTTTTATTTTTACTTTGAATAGAACAAAAACTTATGATTTTCTAATATTGCAGTTTGAAAATAAATTGTAGAGGAAATATGCTTAAAACAGCTTAAGTTTTTTTAGACGAAAAAAATGAAGTAACTTAATCTTTCATGAAAGCCAACCGGTTTATGGTGTATACATAGTTGGTATACATATAAATACGCGATCGTATGGATTTCGAAACGTAATGAATCAGCTCCCTTTCGAATTCCTTCCGTATTTGCAACAAGATGCATATAACGCCAATACACCAAGACACGGATATTATATTTGACTCACACATAGTGGTTCCATAATGTATGGAACGAAAAAACCTCGTAAATATAAGAGTACAACGAAAAGAAGAGAAACTTTTTTACTTGTTTTTCTCGCAGCAGCAAAAATTTCTTGTTCACGTTTGTCTTATGAAATTGTGCGTTCAGACCGCTGATCTTCCAAGATAAATTTATTCGTTTTGTACGTGACGGATCGTAATGACTTTTATACGGAAATGAGCGATTATAGTTTACTACCGATTAAATTAGTATACTAACATGATAAGTTAACGTAGTTTCACGCTATTTTATTAATTAAATTAAATAAGTTAAGTATAATATCCATGAGATGTTCATAATTTTATTTTATTCTGATTTCACGTATTTTATATAATTATGAAATGTTATATGAAACATTGTTTCTGAGTTATTGGTGTTCGATTTTATAGATACTCGGTTAAACCGTTTATATTTTTCATTGCATTAGAACATGTGAACGAAAATTTGATATAATTATTTTAAAGATGGTTTATTTATATAAGTGTTTCTATTATTAATAAAATTACTCACCAGAACATCCAGAAATATACACAAAAACGTCAATTTTTTTGAAATCATCAAAAATGTCTCGTAGTGTTGCTACACCAGCTGGATCGATATTAACCAACGATGAAAAATCCAAAACTAGTACCTTTAACTATAAAAATAGATATAAAATTAGTCACAGTATAAAGATGAAATAAATTTATTAAATTTCATTAATTTGAAATGTTTCTCTTTAAATCCAACTATAAAAAATATATCAAATTCTCAATAATACAAAAAATATAATTGCCCGGTGACAACTTTGATCTACAAAAACTATTGATCATCATTTGAAATATTCACATGTTTTATAATTTTTCAAATTAACTTATAAAAATGATCAAAAATTTAAACTTATCCGATCCTTATAGTACATTCTATTTATGGTAGCAAAATGTAATAATGTAACTACCACTTAATTTTCTCTCTTATAACAAAAATGTATTTTAAAGAAGAAAATTCTTGGAAAAAATGTATAAAACTATGAAACTGAGCATCATGAATGAAATTTAATATTGTTATTTAATATTCACAAAATACATTCAACAAAATATATAGAGATTAACAAAATTTATATTATTATTTTAGTATTACGTAATAATGAAATTCACAATAAAGAAAGTATACCGATATATATACAAATGCCAAAAATAAATTTTGGTATGGATGAAATGGTGTAGATAAACCTTGATTTAATTATTAAGTTTAAAATTTGATTAATAATTATCAATGATACATTATCGATTGTAGTTTAGGTATCAATATTTTTCAGAAATAAAACAAAAACCATTTAAGATATATCTAGTACAGTAAGTGTAGAAAATACTTAATGTATTATTGTAAACTTTTTTATATTGTAACATCAATTTAAGAAATAGTACTGTATTATGTATAATTATTAAAATGAAAAGTTAAATGTCACAAAACAGTATTTTTAATTTTAACACATCCACCAAAGCAAAAGTTTCTGAAAACTTCCAATATATTCTTATAAATGTATGAAAAGCGGTTTACTAGTAAAAATTTGTAATTACACTCTGAAAATAAGGGTCTGTATATAATATTTACGCGGAATCTGATTGGGATCTAACTTAATTCAACTATAGTAAAAAAGTACTATAGTTGTTTTAAAGCAGATTATTAAACACTTTTATAATTATAAAACGTTTTGTGATCAGAAAAATATTTATGAAAATAAATATGAATAACAAAAATTCTAAAATATATATCTTTTTGTAGCAATTATTAAAATAAATTTTCTCATATTATCTTTATTAATATAATTTTATTGTTAAACCGTGTATTTTTTTATTTTACGTAGTTCCAGAGTTTAAATACTCTTGATGGAAATAAATAACTTTTGCTTTGTAGTCGGAAAGTCTTTAATTTACTATTTAAAAATCACGTATAAGAAATGTACTTATAGGAACGTACTTTTATCAAATAGGTATTTTAATTTTCGTAGAAATTAAAAAGAAAAGATTGATTAATTAAAGATAATTTGAGATATACAAAGACTATTGTAAAATCGTAAAATGATGTGATAGGGATTGGTTAGTGTATAATGTATGTTATATTTCGTTGTTATAATTTTTACTTTTTCATTTAAGGAATGACTTATGTTATCAGAAGCAGGAAGCCCTTCGATGTCTCTCTCGAAAGCTGCATTATCAAATCCTTCCTGAAAGTAGACGGTCCGACATATAAGCTTATCACATTTAGAAAGACACAATTAATGTTCTTAATAGGTGATATCTATTAGACGTTTAGTATTGTATTTCTGTTTACTTGGCATATTCTATAAGATTTTCGCGAATCAAGCTTTTCAATGCTAGGCTGGTAACAATAATTTACTAAAGCAACAAAGCAGTAGAGAACGATCAACTTTGTTATAAAAATTTTAACGGACACATTAAGCTTTCTAACATGATTAGGATACGTATACTAAAACATGAAATAATTATGATTGCGACTTGAATACTGGGCTTATAAAAACTTTTTTACGATGCAAAACCACTTTTAGATAAATTTTTGTATAAATACAGTGATTTTGATTTACATAGGTATAAATTATTTTTACTTTCTTACTTTTTATGGAATTAGATTTTTACTAATCACGTTATCAATATGTTTAATAAAATAATCTGTTTTATAAGAAAGCATCTGCAGCGATAATTATGCAAATAATGTCTAAATGAATAAAATATTTGGTTTTACCTTTTTCGTATCTTCATCTAGACATACTTTGTTATCATTGCTTGCAGCCTTCTTACGCAGCTGCAGTTCTTTTTGTGGAACAATGCCAGAAATTCTGTAAACATCTTTACGAAAACCCTGTCTCGAAGCGAAATTCAAACCCCCACAATAATGAAAAATCTTCAACCCAGGTATCTCCACTGTCTGCAATATAAAAAATTGTTATATTAATATTTAGAGAAATGTTTGTTTAAGATGATTCTAATTTTCATGACTATTAAAACTTTTAAATGTGTTATTTCATAAAGCTATCATCATTAAATTTAAAAATTATAAATTATTTTTCATTGCAAAATAAGAATGATGCGTTAGAAATGAAAAAATAACTGGTAAATGAATCAAAGTATATAAATAAACATGAATAAAAAATTACAAATCTCGGGTGAATCGTACTCCTTTAAATCTTTTTGTATCCAAGTATAGTTCGGTGCCAGGCACGAGCGCCAGTCTGCACGTGTAAGGACGCATCGAAAGCGTCAGTAGATTTGCTAGGCACAGTAGGGCTCCCATCAATAGTCCGTACTCAATATCGAAAATAGTCGCAGTAAGGAAGGTTACCATCCAAATGGTCGCGTCGACGTTGGATAGCCTCAGAAAGCGGAAAAAGTCCTTTACTTGCATCAACATGCCTTTTAACGCTACGACTATTATGCTAGCCAAGACACACTGATGAAAGGATTTTATTCATAAATTAGAAAGAGTCACAGCACTTTTATAAATAAAATATGTTGATATTTTGATATAGATTGACAAATAACAAACTTACTCTTGGCAGTGGTTCGAAGAATGGGCCAATCAATAAAAGTACAAACAACAGAATCCCACAGGAAATAAGACTTGCCAGTTGCGTGCGACCTCCTACAGTTTGCTGGATCAACGATCTGGAAAGTGAGGCACAGAATGGCATGCACGAGAAAAATGATCCTACCAAGTTTCCAAGTCCCTGAAGATATGTGATTGTTAACATGTATGAAATACTATTTTTTTAAATACTAAATGTCTATATTGTTAATTTATAGTTTTACCTGCGCCAATAACTCCTGATTGGAATCTATTTCATAATTTAGTTTTTGAGCGAATATCAGTGCCATTGACATAGAAATAGAATAAGCAACCATCGTTATAACAAAACTATCTAATACAATATTCGGCAGTAAATCCATAGGAGGCAACTTGGGTTCAGGAAAGCTAAAAAAATTTTTCAGTCAATCAGTAAAAAAATACACAATACGTGCGTTGATTAAATACTGAACTTTCAGACACAAACATAGGATAAATAGATGTATATTACCCAACTGGAATATCGCCAACAGTGATGATGCCGTAAACATCCTTTAGGTTAGTATAAATCGATGTTAGTGTACCCAGGACTACTACAATCATTTCTATCGGAATGGGGAAAGAGCAACGTTTTGCTAGTTTGGGCTAAAATAAATATTGCTATCTAAAGTTTGTTATATTTAAATGCTTTGCTTTTTTCTTCAATATAGTTATGTGTCTCTGTATACAATAATTCTCTACTCTCTAAAAACGAATAAGTAAAAAATCGCTCACTGGTGCAATAAGGTAAAAAAATCCACTAATACTTTAATGATTATTCACTTATTGAAACAATGGACTATAGCTTTTGCGTAATAATGAAATATTTACTAAAAAGTTAGTTAATCTGTTTGTTTACAACCATGAGCCTCTTTTCACTTATTTACTCTAGATCTGAATTTCAAATTTGAAATTCGGATATAGGAAAATTAATCTGAAATTTAATTATTATTTGGTGTTTTTAAAACAAGTAACAGACTCATTAAACTTTCGCGAATTTCATTTATGATAAAATATAATTGCAGTTATACCTTACCTTTATGACTTCATTATTAAATACGATAAGAATGAGTGTCACAGCAGAGATCACCATAGCCACTGTATTTATATTATCTACATTCATAAATATGTCGTAGTAAGTCTGTAATATATTAATAAAATAATTTTAATTATACGGCATATTAATAATAAAAACATATTTTCAGTTCATTATCAATTATACATTTAACTACTCGAAGTGGCGGGAAAATAAAATTTATTAATTTTTTTAGTTCCTCAATTTCTCCTTTTAGCAAACTCATTATAGTCAAGCGTTACTTATGGGATTTTTTATACTAACGACGTATTTTATAGTGTCTGGTCAGTTAATAAAATGTGTAAGGAAACCCGCTGCATCCAATGGGAGTATTTACTAAATTCCTATGAGGTAATCCAAAAAAATGTTACAAACGCACTTTCAGACCAAGAATTTGTAATGCGGAAACGTCTACAGCCGAGTAGAGTTTTAAGGTCTCGAAACGGCTGGTATGCGCTTGCACTTTTTGTCGATGTAAATCGTTGTTCGTAAGTAAAGTACAAAAATAGTCATATACCATGAGAAATCGTGGCATGCACATGACGTGGCTCTTATATCTTCCAGAAAATGCATTTAGAAATTATCTAGCGACTACTGGTCATTGATCATTATATCGTAATTTCTTTTTAAGTATAAAGGAAACGTTAAAGAACAATTAAACACATTAACCTCGTGGTTTTTTTTTATAACACAAATGCTTTTTATATAATTTTGATTTTATTATATATAAAATTTGAATTCGTCTGAATCTCCAGCTTTTCTTTTAACTATAAAAAAAATCTTACTGATAAAGATTACTTTCTTATCTAGAATAATTCATGCGCCAATCATGCTATCTGTTGTCTTACTATCCTTTATCACTTTAGTGATACTATAGAACTATATCACATTTTTGAGTCACCGATTGGACTAAAATTTTAGCATTGTTAGGTACTTGAATAGCTTTTAATCACAATAAAGAAACTGATTCAAAGAATGTTAATTTTGGACTTGCTTAGCATTATTTTACAAAATAACAAAGTTTCAATACTCTTCTACTCGCTATCCAGTGACGGCAAATATAAAGAGAAATGTGAATCAAAAAATTACAGTTATATATGTGCAGTAAAAAGAAATTTGTTCATTTTTCTTTTGTTTTATGATGTCTTTCCAATTAAAGTGATTTCTAATCTAACAACAATACTTATACTGATGACTAATTTTCATTTATTGATCATTCAAAACGTTAACTTATAATTTTCTAAAGCATCGTCATATATATTTTAGATCATTATCTGAACTATGTTTACGTATACTTACTAGGAGAACTTTAAGGATTCCCTTTCGCTTGGCAAGTTTTAGGCCGAAGAGATCCTTTATTTGGGATGTGAACACGTGGACCGCGGCGGCGGTAGTAACGCCGCTGACTAGCGTCTCCGACAATAGGGAGGATATGACACCCAGTCGCAGGAAGTACATAGCCAGCTGCCAACAGTGGAAAGTGCCCTCGCTGTATTATAAAGCACCTACACGCGCGTGTGTGGGTATACGCCGAAGCATCTCATGAAATATGAATGTGTGATACTGCGAGGACCATATAAAGCTCGCACCCGAGATACTCGGAAGCTTCTCTACTTATATTGACTTGCGAAATAGTTTACGTATAACTATACCAACAGCTTAATTGTTGTTAATCAAAGTGGGGTTAGTAACGTAATTAAGATTCCGTAAAAAGTTTAAATTACACTTTTACTATTCATTAATTAGCTGCTGTACAACTATAAGCTTTAGATAATTCGAATGTATATAATATAAAAGCAATAACTTATCTGTGAATCATAAAAGCTATTTGCATACTGATTACAGTTCTAAACGATGTTGTTTATTTACTTACTTGCATCAAAGCAACCATAAAAGTGACGGCAGTAGCAACTTCTATCGGGGTATAGTGTGGTAAAGATGTATCAGAACTAATGTGTATTGGAACTGTAGAATTATCTGCTGCTACCTCTGGATTGGAACTGTATGTTAGCACGATTTTTCCAGTCATCATACAAATTATAGCAAAAGTTCCTGTTTGCATAAAATTTATATATTTACTTTTATGTGGTAGCTACATCATTTATTTATTAAAAAATTTAATTAATTATTGTGATCCAGTAAAAAACTAAATTAAATTTGAAAAATAACAGAAACATTTTGTAAGATATTTTTGGTTTCATGTATTAAATAAAAATTGAACACAAAATATAACATTTTTTTATACCCAAATCTTACAATTAAGTGGAAAAATAAATTTCAACTTATCTTTTTGGCTGTACAAAATATGATGTTATACAAAGATAAAAACTTAAAAATTATATAAAATTTTCTGTGGAAAATGGAAATTTTTCATAAGTTTGAAAGAATAAGGTATCATTTCTCCGAAGATTATAAAAGTTTTGTTATTAAATAAATCTGCTAGAAATTGTTCGGTTTATTTTTTTAATAATAAACTTTATATCATTCCTTAGAAAAGTTACCTATTTAAAGATTAAGTAGTTTCTTCTGGTAATAAAATTATTAATTTTTTTAAACTCACCCATAGAATTATGCCTCGACGTTCCAAAGAGTAAATAAACAAGCACTGGGAAGAACGCCATGTAAAGTCCAGTAATAGGCGGTACATTTCCGAGAAGTGCATACGCCATTCCTACACATAATATCTATTAATTAATTTCAATGTTTCCACAGCCTTTTATAAATACTGGCCAATATAATTAACAATGTTACTATTATTACAAGCAGTTAAATTAAATGTAAAGTTAAAAAAGTATTACATACTTCATGTTAAAGAATTATAATAACTTATTTGAATATTCTTAAACAAATTTTTACTTTATAAAACAACTGGTCATAAACAGCTTATTTATTAAATTTCAAAAAGTTTATATTCCTTCTTTTTTTACATGGGCGAACGATGATTTGATTTTGAAATCGTTAACAATAACTTTAAGCTTGTTTATTTTTCCAAGTGAAAGCTCAACAAAATTCAATCCTAGTTGTCTGAACCTCGGAAGTCTATAAATAATTTTATTAAACTTCAAATGTAAAATTATTCTTTATAATATAAATATCTAATTTATGCTTTTACGCAATAATAATAATTATTTAATATAAAATTAAAAGAAGCAATATTTGGCAATATTCTCAAAGATTTCCATTTTCTGCAAGTTAATCTGGAAATAGATTATTAATATTTGCAATAGGGATGCGTCGTGTAATATTCGAAATTTTTTCTGATTTTTTAAGTAAATTAAATATAATAGTATAAATGATAAAATAATATACTAAAATTACCCACATTATCTAACCAATATTTTAATCTACTAAATTAAGAAGGTTCAAAGACTGAAAAAACATTTCTTTAATAACGTTATGCAACATGTAGAATGATTGTTAAAAAATGGAACTAATAAACAGTAAATTGATACTTGTCTTACCTTGAGGTATATGCATAACTGCAACAGTAAAGCCAGCTATAATATCTCCGATGATATCATCTTTCCACCGATATTCAGAGAGCCAATCAATTATAGGAATCGCATGTTTGACACATGATTTTGGTTCAATTCTTCTTATTGTATTTGTAATTTTTTTACCCACTGTGACAAAAAAATTATTTTTTATTACACACACATAGAGTCATGGCGATTAAAACTAATATTTTATTTGAAATTTAATCTCTATTCAAACCTCTTCGAAGATGTTTACATACAAGATTAAGGAATATGATTTTGATATTAATGTAATAACTGAGGAAGATTAAAATTTAAAAAATAATATTCAGTACAAAATTTATAGATTCTTTCGTACTATTATGACTGGAAAATTTTTCGTATTTTGATAATTTTTTAGTTTTTTTAACTTTAATAACATTACATTTATAAATAAATTTCAAAAAATACAAATATCTGATTAAATAGAAAAGTGCATATCATTACAATGGTATAGTTCAAACCATTCGTGACGGATGTAAATAGAGCAAAAAATATGATAAGTTTTTGCCTTGAACAGTTCAATGCGCTTTATCGCACTTTGTATTCAAAAGCACGTGTTTCGGTGAGTAATACTCACGTGTTTTTTGCGGATCTGAGTATTGGCTGAGTCGATGTAAGTCATCTTGTTGATACACTGGGCGACGAACGACTAGCTCTGGCATAATAGCCGACATTTCGTCGTACGTCTCTTCTGTAAATAGGAAAATATGTATGATTAAAAAATTATCCATAAAGAAACTACTGTACTATTTGAAAACTTACTAGGAGAGGTCACGGACTCCGGATCACGGATTTTGCTCAAACTTTGAGATATGTTTTTAGTTGCTAAAATATGAAGAAAGTTAGAATATTAAACCCTAACGCTTTGATAAACTTGAATTTGTTGCTTATCTTTAAACTTTCATAACTTTTGATATATTTAATATTTTTAACTCTAAAACGTTTTTAACAGCAACGTAAAACTGGTAATCTCTAGTTTTATTTTCTTTTTTTTATTTATATATAAGGATTTTCTAGTTTAACCAATAATCAAATAAAACAGAGCATTTTTTCAGTATTTCTTTCAAATACAGCTAAACCTGTCGATAACTCAAGTTTATCAAAGCGTTAGGGTCTAATATTCTAGTATTCTTCACATTTTAGCATCTAAAAACATACCTCAAAGTTTGAGCAAAATCCGTGATCCAGAGGCCGTGACCTCTCCTAGTTAGTTAAGACCATGATGATTTTGTATTTTTATATAAAATTATAAACTGTGGAAATATATGTAAATATAAGCCTCAATCAATGTAGTTAAACAAACAATTCGTATATAAATATAGTGACGTAGTAGCTTGAATAAAATATAGGACTGCTATGCAAATATATGTCTATAAAATTAACACGATAAAATTTCAAAAGAAAATATTTATAAATAATTTAGCAAATAATTCGATAATTAAATAGTGTTTAATCACATGCTTTTTGTCGCAACTTAATTTCATAATCTGACGTTCTTGTCAGTTGGTAAATCCTCGCATACTTTTATCTGTTGACTTGAAGACAAACGATTGAAAATCGGAAAAACATTCGGAACGTTTAAAAAATCCACATGCGTCACTGTATTTTGTGCATAAATATTTATTTTTATTAATAAGAATAATTGCACGTAAATGCTATAAAGTTGGAAAAGTAAAATAATTGTATCCTCTCATTTCTCTTATTTTTAATTGAATAAAAAATGAAACGGAAGATATTATTTACAGCTAGGTATTTACTGTCAGATCTCATTGAGAAGTAGGTAAGAAAAAGCGTCTCACTGAAAGATTTTTGCGTCATATTTGGCGGCGCGGTATGCGAGGACGAAATATCAAGCAGAAAAAGGTGGAAAGAAGAGAAAGCCTAGAGTGGCGAGTAGAGTAGCCTTTAGAGTAGTGGAGCACCTGTTGCCATGATTGTGTTGTTTCCTCGTGATGGTCGTCACAACGAAACAGGCTGGCTGCGGCGACGGCCACTAATCCCAGCTCGACAGTCGCGTTACGCGAACGATTTGCGACGACTGCCAATGCGGCAAGGCACTATCGGCTACGGACCCCGCGGGCCACGAGAGCCGCCCGAGCGCGCGGGCGCACTGTTTGGCACTTCGATAACGGCGGATGCTTAATTATATAAGCACGACTGAGCCTCATTATTGTGTGACCGATCCGAGGCTCATCCGCGGCTTTATAAAAGTCGCGCGGCGCACTGCTTGTGCCGATAAGACGCAGCAGCGCGTGCGAGGAGCCGAGAAGCCGAGGCTCCGGCTTAGAGCAGACGCGAGCGAATGGCCTTTTGCTCGTTATTTATTTATTGCTCGAGCGCCGGATCATGTGCCTCGAGCCTCACGTGACGCGAGAATATAGCCGACGCTACGTATTAATTAGCGAGGGAAAGGGAGACGCTGAGTGCGTGGCGGTGCGCTGCCTGTTGATTTTTAGCAAAAGATAAAAAAAGAATCATCGCCGTGTCACGGCTGCGTCTTGCAAGAGGAAACGTATGCTGCCTTTTGCCTTTTATATTTATAGTGACTTCTAGTGATGTGAAGTGGAAGTGAGCAAAAAGAACCTCTCGTCATGTGATCACTTTTTCGCCAAACACACACACTCACATACGCACACACACACGCACATATATATATATTTCAACGCAGTCGTTTGCTTCTCAGTCTAATAAGCGCAAAATGTTGCACTTCAAAAAACATTGACTTCTCAAATTGCAAATCATCATATATAGTTCTAAAAATTGCTAAATATTTTTATAGTTCATTTTCCACCTACCATATTGATACAACTGTTTAAATGATAACACACTACTCTAAAATATTTGAAATATTATTACCGAAATGTTTACATTTTTCGCTAAAAATAAAGCATAATTTTTTTAATTTTTAATTTATGTGCTCATACTTCAGCGTTAACAAATTATTATTAGTACAAACAATTATTCAATCATATGTATACCTGAGTGTGTAGTTGCGACGTTGCGCGCATGCATGCGTGCATCTATGTATATGATTACGCCTTTACATTTGTGTGTGCAATTGCACCTGCATACGTGTACGTAATCGGATATAAAGCAGATTACGCCAACTAATATACAATTGAGAATTGTATTTCGTCTTTTTTCTATTTATTTTTAGCATAAATAAATAAGTTTATTTTACAAAATAAATAGAGTGAAATTCTTCCAACTTTATATTTTATTGCACAATCTTTAAAGATTTTTTATATCTAAATTATAAAAGAAATAATTGATGAATAGGAGAATCACCCATTTTTACTACAGTAGTTATGTGTATTCAAGTTTTAGAAGATACTATATATTTTTCCTTTTAATTTATCTCGGATAAATAAAATCAGACTAATTATTCTACTATAATAAAGTATAATTATTTTTATAAACGAATATCTTTTCAAAAGTATAAATTACGAGAAGTTAAAACATGTCTTACTATATTTATGAAAGCAACTTTTTTCGAATACTTGTACCAAATAAATTTTATTATTTTAGATATTAAGTAGTTACATAAGTTTTTATACAAACATTCGTATAATTATTAAATATGAAAAGCACATATTATAAATAATAATGTAAATAAATCTCTATGTGTACTTTTGTACTAACAGGTTTTGTTTATAACTTTTATATAAACTATTCCATAATTTATTTCCCTTTTACGTTGATAAAAAAATTGAAAAATTTTTTTAGGAGCACATTCACGGGATAAATTTCTTCTTGTTCTTTGAGACTTTCTGAACATAGGAAAGAATAACAACAAATTCAATTTGAGACTATCATCTTTTTCTGACAATAATTAGATTTTCTTAGAATGATTAAAAATAACTCTAGTTCAATCCACAATAATTTCATAAATAACAACTCAATATGAAATTCGAAAAAGAGAAAAAGAAACTAAAGAACAAGAGCTTTCCAAATCTTTTTTCAGAATTAGAAAATATTGATTCCTTCAAAAGTTACGTGAGTTAGAAGTTGGGTTTAAAATTCGCTAAGTACTCTAAACTTGTACGAATTGAATTGGTTTTTTTTCAAATTTTCCCTTTGCCATAATTTTTTGTCAGTTTCTTATTGAGTTGTTATTTATGGAATTATTTTGGATCAAACTAGAGCAATTTTTAATCATTTAAAAAAAAATTAATTATTGTTAGAAAAAAATGATACCCTCAAATCAAGCTTGTTCTTATTCTTTTTTACGCTCGGATAGTCCCAGAGAACCAGAAAAAATTTGTCCCGTGAGTTCCTTCTCAAAAAAATTTTTGAATTTTTTTGTTAACGTAAAAGGGAAATAAGCTTTGATTTGTTCTTTTTAAAATTAAAAAAAATGTTGATTCCTCGCAAAGTAAACGAAGTTCAAAGTTGAATATCGAAAATGCGACCAATTATATACGCAGTCGAACAGTCAATTTCAGGGATTCAACACTGCAAATTTTTCTCAACTTTGAACTTTCATAACTTTGCAAGGAATTAACATTTTTTTAAGTATATGAAAAGTTATGTTCTCTATTTTATTTTCTATTTTAAATAATTCAAAATAAAATGTTTACCGTTTTAAGAAGAAGCCTTTTTTCAGACTTTTTTTTAAAAATAAATACTTTTAAATTGAATTAGATGTTTTTAAATGTATATAGATTTTTCAATATATTTTGCTATATGAAAAACGAAAAAAAGCCCCTCGGCATATATGCCTGTATAACAATTTTGACCTAATTTAAAATCACGATGATAAATATTTCTTCTTATCAGTAAAATACGAAACAGTTTGTACTTTTGTACTCGATCGTGATACTTTTGTTTCGAAAACACGTAAATTACACCATGCACGTTTATTGTAGACATTCGATCAATGAAAGGAAATTTCGACAGTGAATATATCAAGAAATCAATATACAATAATATTTTCCATACATATTACTTTATTGATGAAATGTCTACTGCATATTGTTGGCTGAGAAGAAGAAGAGGTTAACTCGGGCGAGCGCGTAAGACGCATATTTACGCTCCTCGTGGAGAAAAATAGTATACGCACCACGGGAGGAAGTAAAGAAAGCTTCCCTAGGTGCGTAATATACTATTTCTTTACACATGAACTATACTATTTGTTATAATTTAGAGTGTAATTGTGAGTGAGTATAATTTGAGATAGGCTTGCGCTTGGAACATAACCTTGCTCGACGGTGTTGGACTGGCGATTGTACACGACTCAACCGCCGCCGTGGCAAACGGCGGAGCGCGCCGCGCCGGCCCGTGGTGGCGCGAGGGGGGGGATGCTTTGGCTAGAGCGTACTCCTCCTACTTTAGCCCCCGCTAGGAGGAGCTAAAGTACGCACTTTACGCGTGGTGTAGGAAAAATTTATTAATAAAAAAATCCTTTAATATTGATAATATTTCATCATTAAATTCAGAGTTTTGATTAATTTTTTGCTCAAAAACGAAGCAAAATTTCGAAATATCTTACATAGACATTTAAAAAAAAATCAAAACCTAAATGAATTTCTTTAGGTTATAAAACGATCGCAAACCATTCCAGGATTCATACTATCACTTTTGGATAATAAAAAGGTATCTCCATGAATTTTTCAATGGGAGATACCTTTGACCGGTTTTTTTCTGTAGGAATTGTAATGTTTCATTTGGAGGTATGTGAGTGACAGTGTACACATACAGCTTTGAAAATATTTTTATTGAAAAACTGAGAAAATTTTACAAAAAAAACTATTGTCGCGAAAACTGCTTCCCTGAGGAGTTATAAATTAATAAAAATCGGTCAAAACTGCAAAAAATCATCAAAATTCAGTTTTTGACCTCTTATATCTCCAAAACTATAGCTTAAAAAAATCTGAAAAAATTCATAATAGTTCAAAATATGTAGTAGAAAGTATAAAAGAATTTTTAGCGAAAAAAATTTTTTATTTATATATATATCGGGTCATCAAAAAGTATCGGACCACCCCCCATCAGCGAAAATATGCGTTTTCTACCCGCGGGGTCCGATACCTTTTTATGACCCCGTATATGAGAGAACACTAGGAGAAAAAAACAGCCAAAATAGCTTGAATCTCCGGTCAAAATAACCACAGTGGTCGGGTAAGACATTAAGGTTAGAATTGCCCAAGCGCTCGGTATAAACAGTCTGACGACGAGCGCGACGGAGGTTACGTGACCTTTATTATGATTAATTGTCTGGTCATAATTATAACCATCGACCATTTCCTATGCTGAATATTCATGCTAATACGTAATGAGATATATTTTTTCCTTCAAATACACCATTTTTCTTATCTATAAATAGATAACATATTAGAACCTCACAATAATGTACGCCTCTTTGTGATAATTACATTTCCAAAAAAATGTCTCTTTGTGCTTCTGTATAATTATCGTATCAGTAATAATAATTTTAATAAGGCAAGTAATAATAAATTAATAATAAAATAATGTAGTTAATTTGATAATTTCTTAACTCCAAATTTAAAATGCCTTTAATAAATTGAAAAGATATCGAAATATATTATTAGCAAGTAATCAAAACCAAAGAAATCGATTTCTCCGATATTCAAGGTACGATCACAAAAACGGTGCTCTTACAAAACATTAGTAAATACTCTCGCTTTTTTGACTACCAGCTGATTTCGTCATTTCCAATGTTATTTTAAACTATAAGTTTTATTTATTAATAATACTTATTTATATTATTTATTATTTACTTAAAACTATTATTATTTTCTAATAAATTTAAAATTTTTGTTTTCTACCACCTTTCATTTGCTATTAAAATATAATTAAGACATGACTAAAATGTACAAGACTATTCAATAATTTAACACTTATTGGTACCTCGTGAATTTCTCAATTTATGATAATGAATCTCATAATGTAAACACGACATTGTTCTTCCTTTGTATAATTATTATAAAAGTAATTATTTGAATTAATTTATTCATTAAATCGAGACAACCTGACCTAGACACTCGCTGT
Source organism: Torymus tubicola (assembly GCA_035583055.1). Classification (NCBI taxonomy): domain Eukaryota; kingdom Metazoa; phylum Arthropoda; class Insecta; order Hymenoptera; family Torymidae; genus Torymus; species Torymus tubicola. The sequence goes on from JAWWEQ010000001.1 coordinate 19,196,877, forward strand.
TATATTGTAGAATCGTATGATAAGAATAAATTATAAGATTCAATGAAAAATTTTAAAAACTATATTTTGCTTTTTCATGACCATTTATAAATCATATAAACTTTCTCTTTCCCTTTACAAGGCCGTGAATCTTTTGTTATTGACGGTTTATTTAATAATTTATTTGTCGAAGAAATTGAAGGAAAAGTATATTACGTCCTTTTTATGGATACAATTTAACAAGGTTAACTTCTGTTAACCTACTTTCTGTCGCAAAACCACTCTTCATGGTAATATTTAGGTGCTAACACTAGCAAATACCTAGCATTTTTTCTTTCTCCTAATATTAATATTCATTGAATGAATTGATCAATATTAAATTAAATCAGATGATAATCATGATTGTACCTGTACAATATGAATTCGTAATTTTACTAATACCTTTTTACCCATTTTCTAAAAATTAAGCTATGTTAAGACTTCAGACATTTTATGCTTGATATAATAGTACACACGAGTTCGCATTGTTTCATGTTGTCGCCTACTTATATTAAACCTTATACGTAATTAGTTATTGTAAATCGAATTCGTAGAGTATATATTTTAAATTTACATTACTATTTTTCCTATGAAGTGTAAAAAAGTAACTGCATAAAAAAGTGAATCTATGGTATGATATTCATTAGTGCAAAGTTAGCTGTATTTTAAGAGTTACTATTACATTTAAATACGAAATTTCAAATATTTGTCATGAAATTTCCTAAAATTAACTTTTACGTCGTTTAATCTTTTAATCGTTAATAAAAAGTTATATGATTTTAGATAGTATTTAAATATAAAAATCCGTTTTATTAATTATTAAAAAAATTTATACAAATAAGAAATATTGAAGTACAAACCTGTTAGTAATAAGTTGATGTTTCCTCAGGAGTAAAATTAGTTGCAGTCACAGAAATTATAGTGAACCATGGCCAACCATTAACTGTATTTTTCTTGAATAAATACTATTTTTGTTTATAAGAAAATGTATTCATTCCACTTATTGATGAGTCCGAACTTCACTTTAGCACTAAATTCAGCAATGACTGTAACGTAGAACACGACCTCAACTTTAAAACTAACTAACAGTAATCTTGTAGCATGTACCCGTAATACTGTATATATCGGAATAAGATAATTCAAACAATAGCTACCGTATCTACATTCCAAAAGTATCTAACCGATGCGCGTCAACTACGTCTGGAGTCCGAAATCGAACTAAATGAATTAAAGCTACATGCAGTCTAACGATGAGGAGTTTATCACCGGTGGCGCGTATTCACGTGTGCGTCCTTCATCGTACCTCTCCTTTGCTTACCAGTATTTCGCAATTTCAAAGTGAGTAACTGCTGTTCTACACGGCTGAACCAGTAATTTGTGTCAATATCGAGGCGAAAGGTATACGTCGCATTTGATAGTTAATAAATAAAGATACAATTTATAATAAAGCTGTAAAATCACATAACTTAATATGATAAAAAAATCGTATGCGGCTTATATTTCTCGTCTGATTGAAATGTCGAGATAAGAGCATCGTATGAAAAGCACACAAAATTTAAGCAGCTGATGATACACTTAATTACTGATACCAACGTAGAAACTATAACATATCATTCAACGTGTTCTTTGAACATTTATATTTTTTTGAGAAAACTTTAAAATGACGATATTTTTTAGGTAAGAAATATCTGAAAACATTTTTCAAAATTATTGTTCCAAACTTCTATTTTTACATATGTATGTGCGTGTATCTTGTGAGTTGGTGTATTTGTACAATTCGTTTTATAACTTGAGAACACTGACTCATTTTAACTGCCAAAACGAAATATCTGACATATTTGAAAAAATGACAATTTATGTTTTTTTTTACATATTACTACGAAATTTTTTCTATAAAATAATTATTGAAAAATTTTATTTTTCATTTAATCTAAAAGAAAATGTTCAATATTTCTCTATAATTTAGTAAAAAATATACAATAGATCTTAAAAGAATTTTTATAAATTTTAATTAGAAAAAGATTTTACGTTCTTGGCGTCGAACGATAACAAGAGTATAAGTCGATATACCTTCGGATTCCAAAGCTTTCGACGAATTTCAGCATCAAAGTAAAACTGTTCGAAAATTTTAATGACATACTGAGAGAACTCCAGGGTCGCTGTCGTACTTAGCTCGTCTCGCGCAGCAGCTTTACGAAATTTAGGAACACTGGTTCCCTAAACCGCGAGACGTCTGTTGTTTTTTGTTTTCCCGTACTACACTAGCGCAGCGAAAAATTAGGAAAGCAGCTGCACCACAAGCTCGTGCGACAGTAGCGCCGCAAACATACGACTGTTGTTCAAGGTTAGGTTATCATCTGTTTCAAATCGAGGGACGAATCTTCGTGTACGTTTCGGAAATCAGC
>JAWWEQ010000001.1:19199399-19263057 GCA_035583055.1 Torymus tubicola
TATAACTTAACAGAGTTTTATTATTCAATAATATCTACAACCTCTGTAAGTTTTAGGAAAATTGGTGATCCGGAATCATTCAAGTCGAACCATTAATAAAATGGGAAAACGGTTGCGTTGAAAATATGTTATAGATACCAAAATTTGGAAAAATCTGGGTTCTATCGACTAAGTTACGTCACGAATTATCAGGAGCCACTTTGTGTGTATAGCATGTCCTTGCATATTTTTTGATAAAGCAAATTTTATACTTTTCCCATTGAGGGAGTATTTTCCACAGTACAAGATAGTAATGAACAGAAAAGTAAAAAATTGAAGCAATTATAGAAGAGTTTAGGGCCACACGTTTTTAATAGCATGTAAGGGTCTACTGTCTAATCCTGCAGCCAATTTAGCTTTATTGGAAAAGGCTAAATATGTTAATCCCTGTAGAGTGATTTAATTCAAAAAAATCAAATGGATTATACTGATAAGTGGGCAAGATTTTTTGAAAATCAGCTATAAGATGAAAATTATCTTCTGGGGAGTTAAACTCGATGAAGTGTAACTCAGAATTAAAATGTCTCTATTTAAATTTCTTGACAATGCTAAAATTATCGGCCATCGGTCTGTTACGGGTTAGAAAACCTGTGAAAGATTTGAAATTTTTACTTTTACCTATGTAAGCGACAAAGTTATTTGTCAAGTATGTAAGATTAAAAAATTCAAATTGAAAATTATTTTTTATAAAAGACAAAATGCATCCTTAGAGCAATTTGAATGTTTCCTTCAAATAGAAGTGAAAAACTGAATACGTATACTGAATAGATTAAGGAATGAGCATATTAAAAGGTCTAGAACTCATTTGTGAAGAACTCTCAAGTGGATGAGATCTGTGAATATCTTAACCTTATCTTGCTACTTGGAAAAAATGTTCTGCTCTTGCATTACAACACAAAGAAAAAATCTACGTATGACTTAATAACTATCATTTCATCTGACATGTCACGAGTGTAAGTTTCAACTCCTAGAGTCGTCAACTTTAATTCATCGCCAGTAGCGACGACGCGATATCAAAAACTATATGTACATACTACTAAAAAAAAATTTTGGGGGCCATCGTGTGAAGTTACAAGTTATCTCGGAGTTATGCTTGATAGCAAATGAACATGGAAACCACATCTTCACACAGTCATAAAAAACGACAACAAAAATCTATACAGTTTGCGGTTCATAAGAACAAAAGGTTAGTTGAACCCTTGCTTCAGCTATATCTAAACTACTGCTCAGTCGCATACCTGGATGCTTCAAGCGAAGAGATAGCAATAGGACAACGGTTGAGCAATTCAGGAGTGAAGCGCATTACTGGGGGTAGGAGGGATAAGCACAGTACTCCTTAGATTCGAACTTACATAGGTTTTATTTTGTAGCTTTTTTGATATGTATAAAATATTACGGCTTCGTAAGTCCAGTTATCTAACTGCCTTTTTAACGAAGCACAAACCTAACTTGACCAGTACGTGTGTGCAGCTCGAGTTGAAAATCTCTGCTACGAATTACAAGATTGGCGACAAGGCATTCAACTTCACGATTTTCTTCTTCTATCTCTTCGGCACTTACTATAATTTTAATTCAACAGAAGATCTCTTGTGGACACATAGTGGAGCTGTCATATTATTATATTATTATAATCTCACAGAATCAGTCAAATGGCCCCGATGCTGTGATATTAGGTTAAGATGATTTAAAGTTAGGATATTTAAATTTTTACCCGAAAGCTTAAAACACTCATAAAATTGCAACCGTCCGAAAATGGCCACGAAAAATAAAATTTCATAATTAGGAATAAAACATTGCAAACCTGATACAATTAGATGCAATTGAAAAATAAAAAAACACATATCAAATCATTTTTTGAAACAATTACATCCTTAAATCCTACAATGATGGATAATACAGGTATATTGTGATGGATCGATTTGAGATGGCTTTGGTCAAATACAAAACGTGAACCTTTACGAAAAAACCCTATAGGATATCCGATAGGATATCTTATAGGTTATCCTATAGGATTCCTATAAGAATTCCTATAGAATTTCTATAGGCCATCCTTTAGCGATTTTTTTGTTAGTCTTATAGGAAATCCTATAGGATATCTTATAGGATTTCCTACAGGAAGCTTTCTTGAATTTGTGCAATGGCTTCCTACAAGAGTTCTTGTAACAATCCTATAAAGTGGGTTTTAAATATTAATGTTTTATTACATTACTAATTATTATCATTATAATACAAACTTATTAACTATATTATAATATTATCAAATTTATGCGTTGCATAAATTTGGAAAAGAATTGTGGAGGTAATCTTATAGTTTCCTATAGGATTACCTCCACAAAAAACCAGAAAAACTTTTGTTCTGTTTCCTATAGAATTTCGTATAAGATGTCCTATAGACAATCGTACAGGAAGCCACCGCTTTACTTGCTAGAAAAAGAATTTAAGAATAATATATGTTTTACAATAGACAAATCAAAAAATGACTTGGATCAAGTCATTTCAGTAACCTTTTCTCTTAACTACACAATATTGTTACTTATTTGTTTTAATTAATAAATTACCAAAAAACTATCACTGACAAAATCACACTATCTTCCATAGTTATTTTACATAGTTTTATTTACCAAATCTTTGAGGCAGTGATATGATCTGAATAAATGTTCATATTCTGGGATATCCAATCTTATAAATAATGTAAATTCCATTGGTAGTTACAAAATGAATAATTTATTTTACATTTTACGAAGAATAATACATTTTCAAGGTTTAAATATACTACTTATGCTACCAGTTATACCATTTACGGCATTTGATATGAAATTTTTCGAGCAATCATTTAATATAGGAGATGTTCCAAGACCAGCTGTTTCATAGGCCTTTACTGAAGTATCTGTAGGACGCAGTCTAATGGTAAGATTTCTATTAAATTCTAAATGTCTACCAAGAAAGCCAGAATTGGGCCACGTTATTCCTAAAACTTTATCTTTAGTGCCATCTGGAGTAGGATTTCTGTGAATAAAAAAAATAACCAGAATTTGTAAGTGATTTTTTGTTGTTCTACACCTTTTTAAAATAAGGATGCCCTCTACTTCATGTGTTATCATTTTAACTACCGAGACACTTTCTTTTTTCTCATCTATTTGAAATGTTTATAAAACAGCAAAGATAGTTTTCAACAAGTACTAAGAATGATAATAAACAAAAAATATTACTTACAATAATTATAATTTGCAGAAAAAAATTTCAATCAGAGTTGTGAATTTTAAAACTCAACCGTAATTTAAATTCACAAAACTACCACCTAATTTTCAATTATTTTCGAAAAATTTCGATTTTTTGTTATAATAACTAATACAACTTTCATTTGAATAATCTCTAAGTTTGTTACGCAACAAAAATTTGATATTTGCTGTTTTAAGTATGTAAGGTAGATAAAACTAGGAAAAGAAAGTGTTTAATAACACGTAACGAAGGGTATATAGGAAATACTCTTATATATGGAATTCTACGGAAACTTTGCTCTGAACTGATTCAAAAAACGACCAAAAAAATATTTGTGACACCTTTTTATCGTCAAATCAATTTTTCCTTATTGAAATTTAACATGGGAAAAATTGAGGAAAAATAGTCACTAATCATCAACCAATATTAGCATTTAAGTAACTTCGCTTATCAGTTGTTGTTTATTCTTTCACACTTTAATTGTAATTTAATTTACGTCATATATAAAATTTATTTATCACATAAAAAATTTTATTTAGAATAGAAATCGAAGAACAGCTTGGAGGAAAAAATTATACGTATAAAATTCTTAGAATCAGAGTTTTTTACCCCGTTATAAGAGAGAACCTCAGAATTTATTATAAAAATTAGCAAGATTAAAATAATAAAATTATATTAAACATACTTATTGCGTAAATACTTCAATTTAATTACACTTGTAAAAAGGAGTCAAGATGCTAAATTTTATAAATATATTTAATAATTACCCGTATTTCACGAAATTCGACCACATACGAACAAATCGCCTTCTAGTAATTTCGATATCTGGTTGATCAAGTGGAAGCCCTAAATGAGGTCTATAAAATAAGTAAGGTAAGTCATCTTCATGTCCAACACCTAAAAGAAAATATCAATTGTAGATTAACGAAGAAGAATTGAATTGAACGTCACTAATATCTTATAATTGAAAAAATCTCAGATCTGAATTATTTTTATTTACCTTCAAGATTAACGCCCTCTGCCTTATGTGCGGAGTATGGCGAATCGAACGAGAAACGATAATAATAAATTGGATATCCATTATGAATATTTAACATTTTTTGTTTAGAATCAATCCCAGTTCCAAAAAATAAGTCCGAGGTTTCCTGAAACATAATAAATGAATTCTTGAGTGACTTATAAACTTTGAAACAAAATAATTATATTATTTGCTACACGTTTAGCCGAATATTAAAAATATTTTGAGTTGTTTAAATAATTCGGAAGTTAATTTAAAAAATCAAATTCAAATTATTTAGTCATTCTGCTTTTAAAAACATTATGAGACGAAAAATGAAGCACCCTCCGTCTAACGGTTGACACTAGTTTCATAAATAACATAACATCAAATAGTGAATTGAAAATTAATTAACTTTATGATATGATATTAATGTTTGTAAATTTACTTGAAATTAATGTTTGAAAAAAAAAAACAAAGTGCTCAGTCTATACGTACAAAATTCGACCGTAATTATTAAATTCAGAATAAATAATATTGAAATTAAATTTATATAAATTGTAATATTATTGTAAATGTTAAACGTACTTTTATTACTTGATACAAAGCTGCTTCAGTTAAATTAGAGATTCCATCTGTTGTTAAAGCAGCGATTTCGGACAAAAGGGGAAGCTCTATAGAGAGAGTGGCAGTTTTTATTGATTCCAATGCTGCATTTGCCATGTCAAGCAGATTACTTGCGCCTGAAAAAATTATTATAATTTACTTTATATTACTTCTTACAAGAAAAAATCACTGCTTTCTATTCAATCCACTTACTTCCAGCAAAAGCTACTGTTTCTGATGATGTCAAACCCATTATCTGTGGACCTTTATTATAATTCCCAACAGTATATTTCGAGAGTGAGCATTCAGTCAAAAATTTATCTTCACTTTTAGCAACTGAAGTACTTTCAATAGTAGGCCTGAATGGTATCTGATAATAAAAATATTAAAATTTCAACAAAAATGAGAAATAATACCGAATATATTTATGTAAACAATTCAGCTTATAAACTAATATTAAATAAATGATCTAAATATATTTTCAATGCTCAAGTCTAGCAAATGTGGCGATATAAGAAGCATTATATGTTAATAGCTCACGTAATAAACTGCATTTATTGATATGATATATATGACCGAAGGTTGACAGTAGGTTCCGCATTATTTAAAAAAGAATATATGAACATCATAAGAGATATTAAAAAATGGTATGTATGTAGATAAATGAAAAAGTTAACTTGCTAAGCTAATAGATTGCAGATGTATCAGCCAAAATATATGGAAACACCTGCTTGATTTACATTAAAAAGTATAATTGTTTTTATATCACCCACTATTAAGAAAAATAGAGCAATCGATTTCACGATCGAGGATAAAAAATATTTCCCTTTAGAGATTTTAATTACTTACCAAAGGAATATCATGTGTCTTATTGATAATATCCACAGCAGACGCTTTATATAAAGTTTCTAATAATGTATCTTTACTTAATGTGTTTGTTCCTAACTTTGATCCTAATATAAAAGCCTGTTTTTGTGCTTCCAATGAACTTTGAAAACCCCAATATAGGCAAAGTGGTGCTCCGCTCATAGTAATAGATTGATCGAATAATCCTATGCACAGAATAAGATAATGTTAATAATTTTCATGCAGACATAATGAAAATTTTTTCGTGGTTTAATAGATGTCGGATGACAATAGATGTCTTTTTTGTTTTCAGAGTTTTATTTTTATCGTATGTGTATATGTACGCCTGTTTGTACGCATCTGTGCACTTGTATATGTATATGTGTATAAAATGTTTTTAAATGTTTAATAGCAATATTTTTATTATAATACGTTATGTATATGTAGCGCGGGTCGCTCCTTCGTGCTGCTTGATATCTGTGATATCTTTGTTTGAAATCAAAACAAAAGAGATTAAGTGCCGCACTGTGTATGTGATTTTATTTTTAAATAATATATTTTTTACTATAATTACTAAACCAATTAATTATCGTGTCTCAAAAATTGACTGTTACTTATACGGTTATTCCGAGAATAAAGTAAAATTTTAGCGTCATTATATGGTTTTCTACTCTCAATGGCACTTATATTGTTTTTCCAATAACTTTTTATTTATATTTTTTAATTGTTAATCATCTAAATTCATTGTAAATGTTCGCAAGTAATTATTAGTAAGAAAATGCAGTTATATTATTTTTCTTTATGCTCGTTTGAGAAAAGGAGTGTATCATATCAATTTTTGCTCTGGTTTCATGACGGAAGACTATTCAAAACTACAGAAAAACACTTGAAATCGATTTTTAAAAATTTGTCACTTATATGGTTATCCCGGGAAGCCATAGATATAATACTTGCAATACATTAAAATATTTGCCTTACCACTTGACATATCCGAAAGGACATGCAAATCAACCGAAACCGATCCTGCACTTTGTCCAACAATTGTCACTTTTTTTGGATTACCTCCGAAATTAGCAATGTTCTTTTGAACCCATTTTAAAGCTAAATTTTGATCCTTTAATCCACAATTTCCAGTCGCATTTTCGTGATTAATATTCAAAAATCCTGAAAATATCTCATATTAATGTATATCCAAACTATAATTTTTATTATAATATTAACAAAGACTGTACCTAGAGCACCTAGACGATAATTAAATGACACAACAATCACATCTTCTTCGAGAAGAAAATCGGGTCCATAATAAGAAGCATTAGAATTACCAGTTTTAAATGCACCTCCGTGTATCCAAACCAATACAGGTTTTGAAATAGAACTATTAAATTGAGTCTGAAAAGTATTATTAAATAGAAGCTATATAATTTACCCAAACAGTTGTATGAAAATAAGAAAAAGAAATAGATATTTACATGTGGTGTGAAAACATTAATATACAAACAATCTTCTGAGCCAACGACAGTTGAACTTGTGTCGTTGAATTGAGTACACATGCTTCCTTCGGAAGTAGCATCCAATACGTCAATCCAGGCTTCACTTTCCTTTGGAGGCTATAAATACATTATTAATTATACTAATAAAATCATCCCAGAAAAATTATCATGAAACTTTCGGAACTTTCCAAATCATTTTGCGGTGACAAAAAAAATGTATAAATAAATTACTATATTTTTAGTAATGACTATCGAACAAGCTCGTATACTTATGAAAATTACCACATTTCATGATAAGAATTGTTATGGTGGTATTTCTTACCACGTTCATGGTAAGAAATGAATTTATCCTTTTACACTACGAACTTATTCCATATATAAAAACTAACTTTTCATAAAATTCGAAAGAGATTAAGGAATTTTTACTTCAATTATCGTGACTGAATGAAAAACCAATTTTTTTCAGTATTATAGTCATTTATAAAAAAAATTACTTTAATTCTAAATGTTAGTAGTATAGAAGAAAATTTTTGTTCAAAGGAATCGAATCACCTCTAGTTATTCCTTACATATTTACTTTTCTATTCAGTGACAATTTTTGTATAATTACATTCTTTAGGAAAGATCAAGGCAATCTAACATAGCTTTTATAAAATTAGCTTTTATAAAACAATAACGTTGATAAAAAACTGTCAAACCTTAAATCTTAAAAGTCCCAAAGGTGCTTTAGCATAGGGGATCCCTTTAAATGCTGCATATTGAAGCTCATTTTCTACTGTAGTTAGAATTTCGCCTCTCACAGGTCCTTTATCCGTTTGTATTATAGATGTCAATGCCGATTCTCCATTTGTAATCACTCCAACAAGTAAAACGAATAAGGCTAAACGCTTGAATGGACCCATTTTTCACACTAATCTCCAATTCTTATAAAAAATCAGTCATTAGATCAACTCATATAAATATATATATACATCTACAGTACAGTAGAAAAATGTCACTATTTATCAGACCCAACTTATAAACCAATACTAACTCCCATTTAAGCATTCCCAGTCTTTTTAAGTATGAATATTCGGTAGATTTTCAGGGTCGATATCTCATTTCGCCAGAAGGTAAAGCTCAACAACTATTTGCTAATGAATTTTACACAAAGCTATCATATGATAATATGTTCATGATCGTGAGATATCAAAGACAAACCAAATGATTACAATTCTTTGTACTAACTAGGGGAGGTCACGGATTCCGGAAACTTTGAGGTATTTTTTTTAGATGCTAAAACATGAAGAAAGCTAGAATATTAGACTCTAATGCTTTAATAAACTTGAGATATCAACATGTTTAGCTGGATTTGAAAGAAATACTGAAACAAATGCTCTATTTTATTTGGTTATTGTTTAAGCAATAAAAATTGATAAATTGACAGACTTTAACTTTATACTTATTTTGATGCATTTGCATTGCTTAATTTTAAACTTTCATAACTTTTGATATATTTAATATTTTTTAATTATGAAAAAAGCAACTTAAAGCTGTAATCTCTAGTTTTATTTTCATTTTTTACAGTTATATATAAGGATTTTCCAGCTTAACCCATAAACAAATGAAACAGAGCATCTTTTCAGTATTTCTTTCAAATACAGCTAAATACATGTCGATAATTCAAGTTTATCAAAGCGTTAGAGTTTAATATTCTAGCTTTCTTCATATTTTAGCATCTAAAAAATACCTCTAAGTTTGAACAAAATTCGTGATCCGGAATCCGTGACCTCTCCTAGTAAGTATTTCATATGAAATTATCAAAAAATAGAAATTGTTTTTTAAAACTTTAAATATTTTTTATCTTGTTTAGTTACTTTTATCCTCAATACCTAAACTGATAACTTTTCCATTTCAATAATTACAAATTTGTAAAACATTCATTTTAAATATTAAATATTAAAAATTTTGTGCACATTTTTATCGAATTAAAAAGTAATTTCAAAAATTTTGAAGAAAGATTCATTTTGATATTTATTTTCATTTATTTATTTTATGTCGTATCCCCCAATGGGTATTATTAGTAAAATTGTATTTTTAAAATAAAAGGAAAAAAATAACAATTGTAATTGTTTAAATTCGTATAATTTTCAATTAAAATTTCCAAACCGAGATTTGAATTTATAACAGTTGTCCGGGATAAATTAGTTAAAATTTCTAGCGATTTTCGTTGAATAAATATTTATTCTTTTGTCTTCGAGATTAGAAGATACTCCATTTTTATTTAAAGCCATTAATTCTGTTGTATCATAAAATATACGGAAAAAATCATGTACAATTAGGAACGTCTTCGTCTCACATCTTAATTAAAAAGGAAATTTTTAAACGTAATAATGAAAAAGCGCTTTTTTGAACCTCAACTATTTAATCCAAAACAAAATGCGTTCTACACAAAGTTTTAAAAGAAAGAAAATTAGTGAGCTAGAGAGAAACAGCTTTTATTTACTTTTTCGAAAACAAAAAAATGGTAATTTCTTCCAATGTTGTAAGAATTTAAAGTGGAGCATCAAAAAGGCACACACTTAATTAAATTGCAGGAACTGTCATCATTCCTGACATTGAGAATTATTAGTATACCTTTCAATTATCACTTTAAACTCTTATAATTTTTGAAGGAACGTTTTAACTTGTTTTCTTTTAAAAATTTTGTGTAGAACGCTTCTCAGATAAATGACTGAGATCCAAAGACGAGTTTTTTTGTTATTTCCTTAACAAATTCCAACCTTGAAAAAAGGAGATATAGACGATTTCAATTATAAACAATTTTTTCCGTATACCTTATGATACAAAGAAAGAAGAAAAAACACTTTCAAAAATTGTACCTTCAAAACAAAATTTGACCAGATTCAAAGCCACGATAAGTATACAATTTGTTTGAAAAGAGTGACTTTTATCGCTACATGAAAGATTACAACAGCACTACTTGAAGGTATTTTTCAACTTTATACAGATGTATCAATAATTCTTGATATCTATTTGTATAAAATTATGTTCACTATCAAAGTATAAGTATATATAGTAATAAAGAAAAAATTCCTACTCTGTAATCAATGATTATTATATATATTTGTTAAAAAAACTTCAAATATAGGAGTATAAATTATTATATTAACTGAAATATTTTAATTGTAATGATTTATTTAGAAGAAGTTAAAAAAGATAAAGCATACTAGTTATACTGTCATAATTATTTAACGCGATGCAACAAATCGAAAGAAAGAGCAGCAAGGTTGCAGCTGCTCCACTATATTAAGTGCTAGAACGTGACCATGTGTATAGACTACCCTCTCGGCTTCTTATTAAAGTACCATACTACTCAAGTCGTATAAAAGTGAGCCACATGTGCATGCTGTAAACTCGTTGCGAGAAGCAATCTATCCTGATTTTTATACTTCGATCATTTTCAAACTGTATACCAATTTTCTTATATTTTTATTTAAAAGAATGTTTTTTAAAAAAAGTATTCATATCGAATTTTATCAGTTACTTACCTTTAGATATCTTCTCTAAGACTCTGTACACATATCAACTTTTCCACTTTTAAATCTAAGCTTTGCAAACAAGAATGACTAATTTTGTTTATTAAACTTAAACTTGTGTCTCAAGGTACACTGAGAAAAATGATGTTAGAAAAATTACTATAATATGTAGTAACGTCGCCACACACTCAAAATATCAAAATATTTACTATATTTATAGCAAAAATTGTTATGTTATATAGTAATTTTTATTATATACATATATATATACATAGTAATTTTTCTAACATCATTTTTCTCAGTGTAGTTTTGAAGGGTCATATAGATATTTGAAACTACAAATATTTTTTAATGAATTGTTCTCATATTGCGTAGGATAAAACTATAAAGTACAACAGACAAGTACTTCAAGTAACGAAACAAGTCATTCTTATCTTTTTTATTTTTGTTTCAATTTCAATTCAGAAAGACTCATTTTTATCTTTGTGAAATTTTATGCCGAGATATCGCGGGATAAATAAAAAATTTTTTGAAGCTGAAATGTTAAAGACAATGATTTTTTAGGTTTAATGCAAATCTAATTTCATTAAATTTAGTAGAACATTTGCCAGTAACTTTATAAATTTTAAAGATTTTTCAATTCATCCTATGATACTTTTTAATGACATTCATAAAAAAAAACAGATCACAAAGATAAAAATAAGCTTTTCCAAATTAGAACTAGAATATAAATAAATAAAGACAGAAATAATTTGTTAAATCACTTTTTAAATTATTGATATTCATTTCATTAGTAGTCGTTAAAAAAGTTTTTTTTGTTATATTTGACATACTTCTATATTATACTATACCGTTTTTTATCACGCAAAAATAAAAAGAATAATTTAATAAAAAATATTTTATCTATAAAATCGTCTTAAAACACGTATCATGAAAATTGAAATTTAATATAGGTATTAACTGTAAATAATGTTTTAAAGAAAACAATGGCACAGATGTCGCTTATATATGGCAGTGGCTATTTACAACTCTTTCATTAACGTTTAGAATGTACGTAAGAAGTTATTCGTGAACATATGTACATACAAAGACTTAATAATAACAGCTGGCGACGAACTTAGATGCATAACATTCAAGTCAATTATTAATTAATAAAATTACTATCGAAATAACAATGTAATTATTTGATCAAATACATTTAATCATAGATATTCTATTAATTTGTCTTTAATAACTACGTGAATCACGGCAACAGAATAGAATATATCGAATAAATTAATTCCGTATACAAATGTAAATGCATTCAAATGATCTCTGATGCTGGGTACCTATATAATTACATAATCATTAGTATTTGTATGATATCATCACAAGTATTATTGTTGGCGACGAATAACAAAAATATTGTAAAGACAAAGTATTTGTATATTCTGTAATATTTTTACGTAAGAACATAATTCAATATATTCAATTTATTCTTTTATAATATTAAAAAAAAATTATTTCCGACTGTAATATTAAATTAGATATTAACATAATGATATTACGTTAAACGATAATTATATATGTTTTAATATTTATTTATACATGTTTTTTTCCAAACCGAAACCTTTGTTTTAAAAAAGAGGTTCTCTTAATACGTGTGCACATATCGTTTGATATTTTTAGTTTTCTCCTTTTCTTTGAGCAACCAAATTCAAACTAATTGAATTAATGTCACTCCAGTTATTGTGCAAACTAGGAAATCATATTTTTTAATATTATTTTTTTCAACAATACTAAAGAAAAAACTTAAAAAATTTAGCAAATTATAATACCTATTCTAGCTATAGTAAGAACTAGCAAATAAATAAACACAGAAAACATCATCCAATAAAAAACAACACAACGTGGCTCTGAGAGGAATCGAACCCCGAACTTCCAGTTTCCGCAACAGGTGCTCAGTTCCGCTGAGCTATCGATGCTCATGCGCGTTTTTTCGAGTCGTCTTCATATTGCTAAATGAAACTGATCTGCCGCGTGACGTTGTACATACTATGCACACGTAATCAGAAAGATATTATAGTAAATACGTCTTCTTATTTTCAAAAATCTCTCATCTATTTACAAACAATTATGTTTTTATTAATAATTTTCCATACTGAACAAAATCATATGAGAACTCGCGTAAAATCAGTAGAACTTGTTAGACTTTCGGTATAATTTGTCTAAATAATTTTTTTGCCTAGCGGGTCGAAAGAGCCACTATCGCTGCCGGCGCCCAATTGCGAAGGTTGTATTTTTGGCTTCGCTATAGGCAAAAAAATAGTGTACACACAACGGGAGGAAGTAAAGAATGCATCAGATCGCATCATTGTTACAGCCTTCGGCTCGGGTGACAATTTACATGCGGGACATTCTTTACTTTTCCTCCCTAGGATACGAAATATACTATTTATAAACAATTGCAAATGTCACACAAAAAAACACTTATATTGTAATTTTGTATTTGCCTACCAATGCAATAATTAATTTGTTGCTGTCGGATTTAGATTCTGCGCGAGTCTTAATGAATTAATTTCTGTGAAAATTAAAAGTAATTTAAAAAACAAAATATAATACAATATAAGGAATAAACCTTTTGTAATCTATTAATGTTACAAATATGTTTTGTATATTTGTAATATTATTATGTTTTGTTTTGTAATTTATACAAACTAGATCTAAAACCAAGCAGTAGTGGATTAAAAATTTTTAAGTCAAATTCTAAATCTCACGGTTGTATCCGATTAACCATTACTTCATGAGAAATCCAGTTGCAACAACGATCAGATCTGGACGATTTAACATTCCTAGTTTGAAGAGAACATTCACTAATTTTTTGCTTTAGGTCCCTCTACAACGCAGTAGAGTACAATATCGCCAAGTACTGCAGGATTGTGCTCCACGTTGATGTTGACTCGTCCCCTGGATAGCAGAATTGTAGACAAAAATCATTATATTAAGTTACGCTCCGATCTCTCAAGATCAGACTTTGGCATCCTGAAGGAACAGGAGCCAACTGGACGTCGTTCTGAGGGGTTGTTACCGTCTCACGGGGACTCTCAATGTTGTTTGCTCTTTGATATTGACGAGAATAAATGACTATAATACGTTTATTCTTTATTATTATAACATCATGGCCTTAACTATTCTATTTAAACATAATTTTATGCTATTCACACTTATATAGTGTCTAAAAAAACCATTATACATTTATAAGTAGTGTAGAGAATAAATTTGTCGACAAACAAGTTCTTGCAATGTGTTATACGTGCTACCTGCAATAGTTTGATATTATTAATGCAATGAATAGTTTTTATTTATAGCTGTAGTGTAAAATATAATCATTCTCTATTGAAGAAGCAGCATAAAAACAAAATTCTGCGTGGAATAAACACATGAAAGTCAGTAATACGTAAATTTGACTCCACTAGTCATGTCAAAAACAGGGTTTTTTCACTATTTTTACATCTCTTAAAAATTCATAGCTCTTTTCTGAAAATGTAACCCATCTTGGTACGTAAAAATACAAAAAACCCATCTTGGTAAAAATTGCAAAAAATAACAATTTTTGATGTGCAATAACTTTTGGCAATATAGAATAAAGAAAAATTAGATGGAAGAAAGGAAGAGCAATAAATAGGAAAACAAAAGAGACAAAAAATAAAAAGAGAAAAAGGAAAAACTCATAAGCTACTTAAGAAAATCAGAAGTGGATATAGGGCAGAATGCTGATATTAAATGAAAGATGATGGTACAGAAAAAATAAAAGAATAGCAAAACAATAAAAAAGTATATATCGAAAAAGCTTATTTAAGTTAAGAAGAATGAAAAAAGTTAAGATGCACACTGAAAAATCACATCTAAGATCTTAGATGTGATTTTAGAGGAGATCTCTTATAAAATCTCACGCCAAAACCTACTGTAAGATTCTGCTTCAGATGCTGCGGAAAAATTACGTAAATTTAAAATCAATTACATTACAGTTTTTCAATTTTTACTAATTTGCTACATGAAATCTCAAGGGATTTCTCTGATGAAACACCAAGTGAAACCTCAGTTGAGATCGCATGTATCAAGTTTTAAAATTCGGTAAGTTGTGTTAAATGCTTCTAACTACATAAGCTGAAGCTCAACTGGAGGTGAAACATCCTAAAAGGCAATTTCCAATACTGAAGAAGCTTATTTTTAATTTACGTAAGTTTTTTACATCGTCTGAAGCAGAATTTTAGATAAGGTTTCGGCGCGAGAATCTACCCGAGATCTCGTTTGATTTAATGCCGTTTGCAAGCGGATTTCGAGTGTTATAATGCCTTTTTCAATTGGGAATTAACGCTTTTCTATTCGGTAGCGATAATATGTGGTTTAAATGGAGCAAGATGAGAAAGGAAGATATACTTGATCCGTATAAGGTCTTAACATCACTGGGGAAACGATAGAAATGGATAGCACAGTGCAGATATGGAAAAGAGCGTATTATTAAAAGCAACGCAAGAGCGACGGGAAATGGCAAAAGAAGTGGAAGATAAGAAGAAAAAGACACTAAACAAAGAAAAACAGAAAAGATAGAAAAATGATACACAAAAGAATATGCAAAAATAGAGATAACGAAAGAAAATTTTAGTTTAAATCCAATAATTATTGATCCACACGGAACGTACTTATAATATATTTGTCTATAGACATGAATATTTTATAGTCTATAGACATGCATTCTATAACATATTATAATCTATAGACAATATTGAAATACTGCAATCTTGTTGGACGACTTAGATTATTATACTTCAATCGCCCAATGAGATTGTAAGATTTAAACATTTACTAGACACGTTCCATGGAAATCAATCTGCATTGGGTGTACACATATTCGATTTTATTTTAATCAAAAGCACATATATGAGAATGAGTACTAAAAACTAATAAAATTTTGAAGACCAGCTTCGAACCGGGGTTTGACAGATACAAAATAAGTTGAACACGCAGCGATCGAGTGGAAAGTTTTTTTTGGCCAACAATAATTATATTTTTTTATAATGCTAAAAAATACCTCTACTGCAAACGTATATCGGTTAGTCAAGGAGAGTTAAAACAAGAATAGTCTAAAAAACAATTCAATTTAACCTAGTAGATGAGCCCTTTAGTAGATTTTTATGTATTTTGTTTGAAATACAATTGTTTAAGACTTACCGTAGAATTGATGAATTTGCTGTTCTGTAAAAATAAATTTTGGGAATCAAAGTTGAAAACTATAATTTATTAAATAACTGAGTTGTATGAACTTTAACATTAAGCGGCAGTAAATAATAAAAATATAATATTATGTAAATATAGACTATTCGATGTATACTCGTTTGTTCAAGGAATTAAAGTATAAAAACGATATATTATTGGTATTTTTTGTTAATAATTTAATAATTGTATGGTAAGCAGTTAAAGTGAAGCAGTTGATGTCGTAGGAAGTAAAAAATAAAAAAATCATAATGCTGGAAGAGAATGATGACACAAATAAATAAAACCATACAATTGTACATTTTTTCTACGTGTCTATTTATTATGAAAATATAATACAAAACATCCTATGTCATATTACATAGATAACAATGCTCAATCAACGTTTTTCCCATTTTTTGTCACATAACATTACAATCCAACACCATCTGAACCTTATCGACAATTGTAGTCTCATTTTCGATTTTTGTTAAATATCGTATCAACATTCATTATTTCAGAATAAAGGCCCAATACTGAGACAAAGATAGAAATAGGAAATTCGCCGTCGTAGGAAACGACGTTTACAAATTGGAAATAAAATTAAAATGATGGTTGATTGGCTATCGAAAGTCGAAGTACTTTTTCTGCATTTTATCTTCGTATTACTTGCTTTTTCTTTCTCGCAATCTTTTTTAATTATTATTTTATTTTTGTTTTTTCTTTTTGTATTTGCACGTAACAGCATCGATGCACAATGGAGTTTTGTATTAGAGCTAGTTACAAATAATACAAACGTATGTAAATATTCAGTAGTAATATAATTAAGTTCCTCATAATGAGAAATCGAAGCTTAAGTTTAATCATCTAGCGTCACTATCGTTTCCTTAGTTTCCTTTTATTTCACACCATTCTACAATATTTTTCTATATTTTTTGCTATTTAAGTGGCACGAGGAAATTATCTCTCGATCTGTCATTCGTAAAATCTGTTCTCAATTGGGTAAAAGATTGTTTTTTTTCTCAATCTATGTGACGCAAAACAAAAAAGAAATTTGCATCTCTATGATTTTTTTTTATTTTTACTTGAAATTGGACGGAAAAATCCCAAAAATATTTATATATCACTCGCAAATTCTTTGCATTCGAAGAGAAAGAACAAATAAGTTTGGAAGATTTGCGAATATAGTTGTGAGAAAAGAACACCTGACCAATCGAGAGCGTCGTAACCACTAAACGGAATATATCTACAATATCTGTATAGCATTCTACTTTGTTAAAATTAGTCTACATATCACTACCTTGTAGGCGAACCTCCTTCACTCGAACTTTTTTCCCAAACATGCCTATACAATTAATGATAAGGATAAAAGTTGAAAACTAAAATATTTGCGATACTCTATTTTAATTTTTATAAAATAAGACCATTTTTCGGTGAATACTTCAACAGTTAATGGTTAACTCTTTTCTACTAGAATATTTCAGTTGGTAAAACGTCAATAAACCAAAACTATGGAAATGGTTCGACAGAATGAAAATTAGAAAAAAGACAATTGCAGCATAATATTTTCATTCTTAATCCTTTAATAAATTTAATTTTATGGCGAGGTAAAGAGTTGTACATGACTAAACGGAAAAAAGCCCGAGTTTCCAGTTTGGAGCAGCATACTTAGGCATTACAGTGTATTTTTATTTCATCTACGCAATCGCTACGTACAGTTAGCACTATACGATTAGAATAAGTTGTTTTTGTCGTTAGTTAATGTTCATAAGTTAATATTAAATGACTGTTTTTATTTATGACACTAGTGCGCATTTTGTTTATTATAAGCACACGTTTTCTTACGTCATCGTCACTTTTCTGCGTGCTACTAGATCTTTTGTATTTCATGCCCTTTATTACTATATTCCTATAGGTGGATTGTTATAGTGAAACTCTATACTGCGCACTTATTTATGGTTTAAATATTTTTTGTTTTCATTAAATTCTCCATTTGCTGGAATTATAATTATTAATACTTTATTTGGGCGCGAGTAATAGAATGCATTTTATATTAATTTATTTGTTTAATGCAATAGCTGTTTGGTTAATCTCGTATCTTTTACTTCTGAAGCTTTATTACAATCTATATTGCTCTCGGTATTGCTTTAGCGGCAGTATCGCTCTATGTTAATGTCGCATGCAGTTATTGTTATTTTTCCTGTTATTTTCAAATACTCATCCTTATCTATGACGCCACTTTTGAAAATAGCGGAATGTACACTAATTACAACTCGTTATTAGTTTTACCTTTGTAAATTAGTTTTGCATGGTAAAATATTCGTAATACTTTTTGTGACTTCCACTCCTTTCATTTCTTTTTCATTACAAATAACGTAATAAATATTAGTGACTGTTGTTTTTATTTTCACGTAATTAGTAGTCCTGTGTATGTGTATTCTAAATAAAGTTTAAATATTATAACTGCATGCAACGTGAAAAATCCAGTCTAAAGTTATGTACTTATCAGTTTAAAATTTTTCTTTTTGTAATGTAAAACAGCCAAGGACTTTTGCCAATATTACTAAAATGAAACTAAAAATACATTATAAGGAAATAAAAACGTCACAAAGTTAAAAATTATTTTATTAACTGTTATGTAATTATTGTTACATTCCAGTTATTTGTTTTTTTACATAGATTATAATATTTTTAGCGAAAATTGTTGTTGCTTTATATTACACTAAATGCAAATAATAAACTTTATGACGTTTAACTTTTCATGCACTTGTGTCAACGCGTATTTAAATACCTAGGGAAAGGGTAATATTGCTTCTACTCGGTTAATTTTTTTATTTTTTTTTTTGGTGTATTAATATGCATATATATAATTCATATTATAATTTAAATATTTTTGTTGCTCATATATTTGTATGCATCTAATAATATTATCAATTAGTTATTTTGCTGCTAATTTTTTAAATGTATTTCAATATAATTATATATAATTCAACGTATCTTCTATAAATATAGTTAACTTCATATTATCGTGCGTCCCCTCGACTTCATCGGCGACATCGTTCTGCGGGCCGTTTTACCCTCAACGTCTCTCTCATTTTTCGTCCATTTTCCACACATCCGGCAAACAGTCACCTTTTTTTTATTCGCTCGCCAATCGCAATTTTTCTACCATCTCTCTTTCTCTTTTGCGCCCGCTGTATAATCGTATATAATTATATAATATTTTATATATAATATAGAATATATATATATTTATATGAATATTATATCGTTTAAGTAAACGCTACAAAATATGGATACGTCCCTTATTGCATTCGATTCTACTAGAAAACTTATTATTTTTATAATGGAAGCGATTCCATTAATATTACGTCGTTAATCATTGCTTTATTTAACTGTTTACATTGCTTTATTTTACTTCGTTAGTTTAGTTGTTTATAATATAGGTTTATATATATATTCTTTCAATTTTTAATATTCTCTACTCAAACGCGTCAACTACAAATTAATATTATTCTCATCCCAACTCGTGCATATATTTCACTCAGCAGCAGAATGGTCGTTTCGTTGCATGTTTAAAAATGTCGAAAAATTCATTCAGTTGCGAAAAAAATGACCTCTAAAGAACTATTCTTTTGTGTCAACTAATATTACAGTAGAAAACTATGTGTTATTTGAATACTATAAGGTATTTTTATATAAAAATTGTCAAGGAAGAAACGGGAGGCTGTCCGAACATCAAGGTAAAATCGCATGAAAACTTACGCAAATAACATTTACTTGCTGAAGCAGCAAAATTTTTCCTCACTACATCCTAGTTTTGTTGATTCTAATTGAATTTATTGCTTTTAAAGTAAGGTTTTTCAATACATAATCTTTAAGATCATATATATATTTCCTGAGCACTAGTCGCGGTGGAATGTACTCGAAGAGGTTTCGCAAAGTCAGGTTCTATGTGTTTCAATGGCGCCGCATGAATTTCCAATCGGCCGTATCGATTGAACCTCAGCGGGCCGGAAAAAAAGGAAATGTGCCTCATAAAAGTGAAATCATCGGCTCATTCGGTCGAGCTCACGCTGCAACGTATCAGACGCTCGCTCTCTTTCACTCTTACGGATCGCCCCGTCTCCCAGTCTCGCGGCGCGTTCGGCTACTTATATACGTGGCAGCGAAAAGGGGGAAAGAAAACAAAAGGCAAACTCGCGACCTGACTACAGAAGCATTTATTCGAAAAAATCTCCTCTCCTTTATTAGTATTTGACCTATTTTTATATTATGCTTATGCTTCGGGATCGTACGCGGCTCCGCTTTGAGGCGACGATCCCCCGCCCTACGTCGTTTATTGCTTTTGAATACCCCGGCTTCCTTGGGACATCCAATCGGAACAATATCCTCCAAATATCAGTCGAGCTTTTTTCGCTTACTTTCCCGCTCGTTTCTCTTCTTTTTTTCCTCGCTGCTTTCCTCCTCTTATCGTATTAGCTTCGCTGTATTTTCCTGCGTCATTTTTCTTCTTCTCTCTTATGTTAGAATTACGTATGTATGCATCTCTGCGTTGAGTCGTCAACTTGTTCTTTTTTTTAAGATCCGCAAGGGATCACGATGTGAAGGGAAATGGGCTTTAAGGGAAGTTTATCACAATGCGTATGAATATTTCCTTCATTTACATCTATATTGCATTATCTCTTCTTTGTTTCTCTTGTACGTTAAGCTCCAAACCGTTTGCCCTCTTTTTCCATGATCGATGGCTTTTGCTTTAGATTACCTACGTGTCCGCCTTATGCGAAGCGACTGATGTGACTCATGGTGATTTCGCACTTTTTACTATTTCCTTTTATCAATCCTTATTAATCATTTGGCGGTTTTGCTTATCTTTTGCTTCGATGAGTGTTTGTGTTATTATAGTATTGTATTGCTTTTCTTCTTCATACGATTAATTTTTCACACAGACATTTACAGTTAATAACAAATAATATTGCTTTTCCTCAACCTTCTCACATTAATACTTAAAGGCCTGCATTATATATGTCCATCATTAAGATACTTCATTTCCGCTTATCCATTTAGTCTTTCATATAGTATTGCTTGTAAGATTTATTGTTTATTTTAATTTACCGATGATAATATTATTGGTACGTAAAACAATAGTTGAATGGAGCCAAAATATCAAATATTTTTACTTTGAAGAAATCTTTTTCTCCAAAAAATTTTCCCATTTTAATCAAGTGGTAAGATAACAGGCCTCTTTTAAGTATTCATATACAATACGTTTTTAACAAAATAACATGGAATTGTAGGCACTTTAGCACGCGTATTGCATTGCTTTTACTGTTGTTAGATTTTTTTGAGTCGTTGGTGTTCATTGACTGATTAATTTCTTATAAAGATTATGTCATTAACAAGTATATTAAGTTTTGCGAAAATCTAAAACTATAAAACGTAAATCATCATGACAAATCTTCGAATATTGACGATCCTTAATTACTTTACACGCATTTTATTTCCATCGAAAATATTGCTTTTCATCCTCGACTTTTCGTCGATAATTGCTTTTACGATTTCGTGAAATTGACACTCACGAATTGACGGTCTACCTATGAAAGAATTAACTTCTTCTTGTATTTTTTTTTTTTTTTTTCATGAAAAAGAACCATCGTTATGTCTTTACAATTGGTACATAGCATGCTTCGATTATGCGTCGAGTGAAAATCTTTTGATGGTGGCGAAACGTACACATGTCTTCGTTATTATTGTTTCGTCCATCTCGTTCCTATATTTATCAACCGCGCATTTCGTATCCCTAAGCGAAATGTTTATTACCGGAAATTTGTTGCCAAAAACGCTTTGGTGCAATGATAACAGAGTATGTGAGTGCAATAGTATCTTTCAATTTCAATTAATCAGAAAAAAATACCATAGGAAAATGGTAAATAATCTGTTTTTTTTCAGCGAAATTTAATCTTTTCTTATTCAAACCTACCGACGATATAAATAGTGTTAATCAGAAATTTAGAGAGTTTCCCATAAGCGGCATTGCGTGCCGCTGCCATCATTGCAGCAAAGCGTTTTCATTCACCGAACGTTATATCCAGGGGACTTATCCTTGTATACGCTTTGGGTGGCGATGCGCGGCTCTCATTTTCACCCCCTTACTCAAACTGGAATATATAGCGCTCCCTGATGGACCGTCCGAAGCGTGTACGCGCGATTAAGGCCTGATTGTTGCATGTACGTACGCGAAGGGCTAAAATGATCGGCTTTCAGTGCAACGAAAAACGCTTCATTTATACTCTCACCCTCTCTTCGATGCACGCACATTCAGCCACACGCATACATACTCTCATTCTATCTTGCTCTCTCTTTCTCTCTCGTGCGCGCTCTCTCATCGCCTCTCGTCGCACTTTCATCCGATCAATAATGGCAGTCACGTGCCAGGCACGCCTATAAGGATGCAGCACGACATATTTTGTATGCAAGCGTGTGTTCGACTGCGCCTGGGTCACACACATACTCAAACGCGAAAATGCGACTGTACACGTACACACCTCGTGCATTGCTCTAAAGGTGTGAATCGATTTTTTGCCGGGCCGCAATACAGCCGCCGCCGCACCACCGCCACTGCCGAGCCTATATATACATAAGCGTGCGCATGAAAATTTTCATTAATCGCACAGATCCAGCCTCAGCTCAGGCCAAGCGAATTATCCCGGTGGCGGTGTGCACCGCTGCACATCGGGGCCCTGCGCACGCCTACACCTAAATGCAATTTTTTTATAGATGTGTATGAGTGCAGAACGCGAGAATTTTAATTGCTGGAAACGAACTCGTCCTCTTTCCGCTCTCGTCCGCAAATTAATCGTACTTTAATTTTCGTTAATGAAATTATCGTTTCCATTTTGAAGATGCCTACTGTCCGTTCCAATTCTTTCCTCGATATCAAAATTGCGCTACGTACGAAATTCGTTATTTGTTTAACCACGAAAAGTTGGAGCTATTAGTTGAATACGTAAATATTAACATTGACGATTTTCGGTTTTAGTCTGTACAATCACCAGCAAGAAAATATGACATCGTGCTGCATCGGCCCGCGTTTGCGTATAGTCGCTTTAGTAAATACGTCGCTTCCGGAAAATTACAATCGCCATACAGTATAACATCGCGTATGTAATACACAATAAAACGATTCGTACGCCTCCTGAACGGAAATTAGCTTCACACACCGATATTTATTGAATATTGGCCCGCTGGTAAGCCCAGCTCTTGCCAGTAATTATCATTATCATTATAAATCTATATTTCTTATATATATTAAATCGTTTTATTTATTTTAAAACTGGCGCATTTATTTTTACGCCAACGCGCTATATCGATACCGCTTATATATACTCTCTTATATATGCTTCTTTTGCATTACAAGTTTTATTTTAATGCATCCTTATAATTTTTACAGAATTTCTCTAGACTCTATGAATCGCAGATACAGATCATTCACAGTTACTTACGCAATCACATTTGTTAAAATATTTTCACCTGTTAATTTTTCTTTATTTAATAAAATTATATAGTCTGAATAATTGCATTTTATGGTTTTTTTAATAAAAACAATAGATACCGAGTTTTGAGAAATACATTTAGAACGGATAAATAAAATCCTTTGGGAAACTATTACATTTAAATAAAATAAAAAATGTTTAATTCATAAATAATGTAAAATTCTTCGAACCTTAATCTAACTATTTTCACTCATGCATATATTTCTCGTTCACGCACGTGTTGTTTTTATATATTATTGGTCTTTATTTGTATATTTTAATTGTAATCTATTTGTTAGACTAAATAATATTTAATTACAATAGATATTTTGGTGTTTTTGATAAATTTTTTCATTTTTAGATTTAAATATGAAAATTTGTATACTTATACAAATACTACATTTAAATTTGTAATAATTTAAAACAAACTAAACTTACTATATCTTGCTATATTTTAAAATAGCCTTGTAATCATGGAACAGTATTTTATAATGTTCAATCTTCGTTTGTTATTAGCAAGAAATTAATTATTCACATCAATGAATTCATTTATAATGTGATAAAGTCATGTAAAATATTTAAAGTACAAATACATATTGTCCCAAATTTAAATATTTACTAAAATGACGTTATTTTAGCTGTTTATTTCATTTTTAACGATGGAATGAGTACATAGTAGGATTTTTAATAAATGAGAACTTTACTTTACAATTGCCTTACACTCTTTATCATAGGAAATAGAGAATAATACAACTAAAAATAAAATTAATTTAACATAACTTTAACAAATAAAAACAAGATTGTTTAAATCTATTATTCTTTATTGCAATATCTGTAAATACATTATCTTTCAGTTCACAAAATACTTTTTCGTTTTATTATTATTGCTTATTGAACTCCAATTTATTAATTTACACCCTAAACTTCCTTAAAAAATACACTATCTTTAATATTCTATAAATTTATAATGAAGAAATTAAATTATTTCTTTCAACTGATATATCTTGAAATGAAGCTTTTCTTATCATAGAAAATATATAATATTTCTCAAACCAATAGAATACAGGCAAATAATTTTGAAACATAATTCGCCAAAAAATAATTTAAAATTAATATAAAAAACATGCAAAGGCGCATTCGGCAATTGCAAACTAACCTTGGGCACGAATTAGCATATTGTGCAACTAGTGCGAGAAGCAGTGGCTCCTGTGATTTTCGCCCTTACTGTACGCTTATGTGGCAAACTTCGTACTCGTTAAAATACATCCCGCACATGTTGCACATATTGTTTTTTCAATATGCCATGAGACGTTAGTTTGCTCATGCAAAGCTGGCGTATAATAGAAATTTCCACATCTTTTAAAAAAAGTGTGAGAAACACAACCATCCAAGAAACAACTGCTTCTCGCACACGCCAGCTATGCATGAGAAATCAAACTTCTTGCTTAGTGTTTTGAAAAAAAACTGCTCTTACGTAATTATATTATGTATCGGGAGAATAAAATAAACGTATTTAGAACAATTTATTGCTTTGCTTTCGATGTTGAGATATTAGCATTGCACTATTAAATGTGTTGAAATCTATTGTAGTATGAATGTACCACTACTAAACTTTATCATTATATAAGTTATCTATTTAATCTTTAATAATACTTTTCCTTTTTTCAATAACCGAATTATGATGTGAAATAATCACTATTTTTAAATTCAAATGTGGATTGCATTTTTATAATCGTTAACATTCTCTATTACCTCATATCATATGTGGTATAGCAGGAAAATTTAATTTTCAAGTATTTTGGAATCTAATAAAGTAACATTCGTTATACAAAATATGAGAGTTGTTTGTGCACACATTTGATACTATTTCTTCGCGTACTAAACATACTTGAACACATCAGATTCTCTACTGATCAATCGTACTTGTTTTTTTCCTTTTTTTTAATAAGCGCATTTTGCCTATGTTAGTCATATATTATTTTCGACGGAGTCCATAAAGATTTCATTCGATTGATTTATCCATACATTCACTAATACATACCCCTACTCTAAAAGTATTTATGTATAATATTCTGCATATCCTGATAGGAGAATAATACCGACTGATTGACTTGTCAATTGATATTCTTAATAATAACATTTATTAAAATATAAATACTAATATTAGATGATCGAGGGCTTTGTTAATCAAATCCATTTCAGAATCATGTCATATAAAGTTTTCAAAAATGTGCAATCACTGATTTTTGTATTAAAACAATCTTCAAAGTAATGCTATTATATCAATTTAATATTGATTTATGAAATATGTTATGAATCATTGTTTTTTCCAAATATAAATGAGAAAACACTTTCAAATTTTAAACTGAATATGTAAATTATTTCATGATTTTAGCCAATAGTATGATCACAAAAAAACTGTCAAGTAAAGAATATTTTGATTATAGCACATTTTATACCATGGTTCATATTACCCCGGTTACCCAGTATTACGATATTTCGCTGTGTGGCGGTGACTTGATAGTCTTATCGAAGTGAATAAAGACCATTATATAAATCTGTAAAAAGAAAGAACCATAAAAGAAAGAAAATGTTTTGTTAAAAATATGAAACTGACAAGTCGTCGGTTATCCGATGTCCTATACAATATCATGCCTGAGTACACTTGGTACAAGTTGGCCATCTTGCGGCTAACTTTACAACGCTTTACAGTAGCACATATATATAATTTCCGGAATGTCTATGCGTCGAGATCATTACGTCACGCATATATTATATATCATTTCAACTCTAATCGTATATTAAGAATATTTATATTTATATCACTATTTATGCAGACTCTTCTGTTGGGTCGTTACAAGCAGGCGACGTATATATAATATATATATATATATATTATAAATATAACTAACGTACTTAATCGAACTGTTCCCTCGCGTGCAAGATGCGCTTTGTTAAATCAGTCTGACGATAATCTCTTTGTTTCTATCATGCTTTGGACTTCGAAACCCATTAAATAAGCAGGCAATGTATCCTACTCCCCGGCTATCTCGGAACTCGCTCGTTTACATACATTACGGTCGGCTGGTGCAAAATTTCCCCGCTATCAGGCAAAATTTTCACTTTGCGCATAATTACAGGAGTAGTAAAACCGCGTGCACCGAAATGTTGGGAGAACGATTATTTTGCCGATCTTTCATCTGAGTCCGAGAGATCATCCTTCGAAACGTTGAATGTTATTTCATATAGCATATTATCACTCCCTACAGATCTCAAAAGGAAGGATAGGGTCGATAGAGTGAGAAAGAGAAGAAGTCGACAGACAGAATGGAGAAAGAGAGATCGAAAAAAGAGAGCAAGATCGACATTGTAATAGTAGTTAGGCGATACAAGGAAGTTATATAGAAGCCCAATAGGAAGAAAAAAGCGCGGCGACTCCGGCCAAAGTATGACCTACAAGTGACAAGCGATAGCTCTGGATAATATCAAGCTACCTACCATAGACTAGATTGAAGATGTAGTACATGTGATATAAGTAAGCGTATGCATGGATAATGTGACAATAGAGAGAGAGACATACTTAACACGGCAGAAAAATCACGATGCTCATCAGCCACGGGGCTAATGATCGAATCTACACCATATTGCTTTTACACAAAACGGTAACAAGTCTTTACCTTTAAAGCCACGAAAACGCACGACGAATTTACGATTGCTTCACTTTAAGACTGAAACTTTAAAGCGTTTGTCTTTACCTTTAAAATAATTTGCTCTAACAGCACAGCAAACTACAACGATATTATGTTTTACTTTGTTAACGAAAACGAAACCGATTTGTAATTGTAAGGAACATTATAAATCGCAACGCACTTGCAACTTTGTGCCATTAGGGATACAATTATATAATTATGCTAGATTATTAATAAACAATGAAGCATCTACACTTTACAGCTTTAATCTCATTGGTAATTGATTTGACCACCAGATGGCAGATTAACGACGAGCACCCCGATATATATATATATAGGATCGAAAAGATAGAGCTTATGGAATTCCTGCAAGTACGAATAGGAATTCACTACTATGCTTAAACTTTTACTTATATATTTACAGAACTAGAGAAGAAATAGGAAAAGAAATCGTTCGCGCCCCACATATAAGACGAGGACGCGGGATTGAAGTCGGAGAACACAGACTCATGCATACAGACAGACGCACCCAGGCGTGCATACGAGAGATCGAGATAAAGTCGTGGCATGCCGCGAAGTTCGGGCTCAGATTAATTAGCGCGATATAGAAGACGCGCGAGAATGAAAGGGGCGAAACTTCGCGCCCCCTGCTGCTACTAAACAGAGGCGCGAGTCCGGGGAATCCCCGGCGCTGCTGCACGTGCGAGTTGCCAGGCTGCTAGCGAGTAGCGACCGACTTCATGCGAATTCAGTACTAATAAACTCTCTGGGAAAGCTCTACTCCTGCATACATTTTTTCCCACCCACTATTGTTTTGCCCCTTTTTCTAGTTTCAAGAAATTTCGTTAAATCGAACTTTATCGGCTTTATTATTTCTCACCAGAGACTAACGTGAAGTTAGTTTAGCAACTATAACTGCGATTAATCGAAACTTTTTCTTCAGTTACAGCTTGGGTGTTCTAATTGAGGTTTCAAGCAATAGACAGATTACATCATTAGTAAGAGGATTGGAAATTTTCAGAGTAGAGAATAGCTGTAAGTATAGTCGAGTAATTACAAACACATCTTCAAATGGAGAAAACTACTAGTACGAATGAAGAAACACGGGTTTGAAGTTACATACGTTATAGTCAACACAGCTCTTAGAAACTGTAGTTTCGAGGAAAATAGAAAGAGAGTTTAATGGAAATGAAGGAAGTACAGAAGAATAACGCACAATAAAATAAAAGAAAAATCGGATATCAACTTTTATAGGCACCCTGTGACGAAAGGCAACTACTATTCTAAGAGTGTTTCTTAAGACGTAATTTATCGTTACTCTATTTATAATCAAATAACTTTAAAAATATTTTTTTTAATCTTATATTGAGACGACATTTTTATCAAATGTCGTTACGACAATATTGATGCTATAAGTGCACGTTTCAATGCCATAAATTGGTAAGTATGTATACATATATATATAATTATTTAAATGTTTTTCTTTATTTGATAATAATTTGTTTTAAAGAAATACTATTGCATGATTAATTACTACATCATTCTTCACAATGCATATAACTAACAATTGATGAAATGGTAGAATGGCGTTAACGTATATCGTCTCAATGTAAACAATTACAAAATTTTTAGGGAAATCGCCTTGCGCCACAGAATACTATGAATAGAAAAATAGCACGTAAAGTGGGTAGTTGAATGAATAGAAGCGAAAAACTTGTTGAACATTGATTAGAATATTACTCGAATTATTTACACTTACATAGCCACATAAAAATTTAAGGCCAAGGCTATGTGTAATTTTTTGCGCACCTAATTAAAATCATTCTTTGTAAATATTACTTCAATCAGTTTCGCAAATGTATCGCAGATTTTGTTTATTATTACTTCGTTTCGATTCTTTTGGATTTGTACATATATGAATTTCGAGTAACTCTATGCAACGGATGTATTTTTTTTTTTTTTTTTTTTTTCGACAAATCGTATTCCCGAATTCATTTTATAATATAATCACGAATGCATGACTTGCGCGTGGCACTCAAACTTTATTCTGGTAAGCCCTATCTATGTAAAGGATTATTATAAAAAATTAAGTCGAATTTCAAAAACGCCTACTCGCCATTTAAATCTCATCCCAAATACATGGCCATTCTCTGCTCTATCGATATCATTTTGCTTACGCACAAAAAATACTGCAGAGAGGAACTCAGGTAATCACCGCGATTCCAATCGCACTCTATCCGTATTCTTCGTTGTTTTCAACGCTTTGCACGGCTATGGTCTCGAAAATGACATTCCCCGAAATACTCTCAACCTTCGGTTATCTCTCTAATGCAATCTATGTAATGAATTTGCGTATACAAAGACTCGACATCATATTATTTGACTATTAGAAAAATAACACGTCGCACGTTCGAAGCACGAAAATTACGCGCACGCTTCTCCGACCTAGTTTTCTTTTTTTTCCGCTCTACTTTTTCATTTTACGAGCTATATAATCTACTTATAAAAACGAGGGATTCGCATGATGTAAAAACTGCTGCTCGATAAGTAAAATGGCAATCGATATAAAAAAATGTATACTCTCCTTTCGCTCGTTGTATAAAATCGTTGTATTTGCATAATTATCGTTAGAAGCACAATAAACACGCTAATAATAAGTGTAACAAATAAATATAATGAAATAATATAAGAAATGACAATGTAATAAATAAAGGATGTTGTGAATGGTGGAGATGGAAATTAATAAAATGACAATGATTCAAATGTAAAAAACATTGTTTCACATAAAACATTAATAATAAGTAATTAATAATAATATAAATATAAATAATAAGTGACTTTGACATAAATAATTAAATAATAATTGTATAAATAATCGTATCTTAATAAATAATGTAATAAATATTATAAATAGAATAAATTACAGAATCTGCACAAGTCAGCTGATCGCAAAAATACGCAAGCAAACCAATCACACTAATTGATCAAACCAAAAAACGGTATGTATTTGCTGAGATGCCACACTACTATTTACAGATAGGCTGACATGGTGTGACTAAAAAATCATTACTGAATAAAATAGCCTAAATATATAAAAATTTGTATCATCATTTCGTTGCCTATACTGCGAATTTAAGTGAATTGGTGTATAACGGTCGTCGAGTAACACTTGAATGCAGGACGAATACTTTGGTTTAAGAACGCTTTTATATCACTAAAATCTAACTTTTGCAATGTTTATTTATCTTTTCCCGATTCGCAATTATCAAATGAAAAATTTTCAAGTTTCATTCAATAAATTTTCTTCAAGTAAATTTGAAGAAAGTACAAAAATATTCATTGACGTTCTGCATTCAAAGCTGTCACGAATAATACAAGTTATATATTACTTAATTTATTGCTCTAAGACAAATGCATGTATAATATTGCTTGAAATATTTCGCCCCTTTTCACAATTCTTCTTTATTAATCTTTGGAATTCTTCCGACTAGTTTTATATTCTTAATCTCGTATTCTTCACTTTTCAATTATATTACATTACGCACGGACTCACGCCGACTTCAAACGCTCGAGAACAAAAATATATCGCGTTAAATCGCCTACTGTACATGCATACTTTTTTCTACAGCCTTATTATGAGATAATTGCATTTTCTTGCATTATCATTCGCACGTACTTATTGATAATAATGATAATAAATAATAATGATAATTAGTAACTACTAATGTAAGAAAAGATTACTCTGTGCACAGTAATGCTCCTACACAAATAAACAATATAGCAGCCGTCGACAAGCGTTCTCGCAGCAAATTATTGTTTCAACGTCAATTGAAAATTTCTAAGGGGTCGATGGGCTCGCACAATTCTTCCGTTTGTCGAAAGTGCGAACTCGCGAATAAATTAACTAATTGCACGGCGTTTGGGATTCACTATCAACATTTACTGGTTCATACCTCCTCGGCGCCCGAGTTGCTTAAATTGTTTTAATTTTTTTCTTTTCTAATTTCAACTTTTTCATTCATTTTAATTGCAACAATTTTATAATTGACACAATATTACATCGATCGTTTGTATTGACTAGAATATTGACCTTGATTAGCAATTGAAAAAATGAAGAGTAAATTTGGAACTATTTGAAGCAACCCGAGGCCAAATTTTTGGTATATTTCCACGCTTTTGTCGTTGATCCTATAACGCGGGAGCGCTGTACAACGTTGCTCCGCCTCAAAGCAACGCAGGCTGACGTTCTATAATAGCATGCTCGCGATCATTAGCCATAATAGAGAGAGAGCGCGAAGCTAATTAATAAATATCGGCAATCGTCAACTCGTACGTAGATTATTTGTTCGGTTAATAGCTGAATCAATGCGGAGGATAATACAGGGGGGATAATATTTAAATCTCCTTTAAAAGGGGTTCGTGAATTTTTTTTCGATGTTCGCTTTCACTAGATTAAGAGTTAATTCGTTGTGTCGAAACATTGCTTTGACCGTACGTGCTTGTCGCCTCATTGAATATTGCTCGCTAAAAAATATAACAAAAGGAGTATGTGTTCATTGACAATTTACAATGCTTGGCATTAATTCGTATGCTGACCTATTGAAGGAGCATCGTCCTCCTCTTAGTTACTTGGTGTTGCGCTAATTTTTTTTTTCATTTACGTTATCGCATACGTGTTTAGGGATTTTTTTAATCTTTAAGTCTTACATATTGCGTTAATGTTCGTGCGTGTGTAAATGTGGATGCATGGTCTCTTAATACTTTAATGCGCGCTACCGCTGCCTCTATACCTTCAAGACGAGCAAAGTACTTGCGAATACATGCGTCTCTTTGTATTATAATTTCCATGTCTTTCTTTACAACAGCGAGATGTACACCACAGGTTGTGTCCACGGAACAAGAAGTTTCAATAATCACGATGCAGCGCTTGTGATTGTTCGCAATCAAGTTAGGTTGAATGACTAGTTCATTTTCTTTATCGTCCAGATAATGGTGCTCCAAGTCTGGACTAACTAAAAAAGCGCCTTAAACATTTTAAGGCCCTTTGCGAATTTTCCCTACGCAATGATTAACGCGATCTTGTTTAGCTGCTGATAACGGCCGCTAATCACGAGGACGTTAAAATCAAAGACTAATTGCATTTACAGCTGACGTGATATCACGAATAACCCACTTGTCGGAACAATCAAAAGTGCCGTCACATCTGCGCTGCTCGGGGACTCCGGTGGTGTATCTCCCGAATCGTCGCGCATTCTCGTGGCGTTCATCATGTATCCCGAGTGTGTGTGTATGTGTGTGAGTATTCGCTCGGCTTTGGTCGTCGTGACGCGCGTGTGTGACGCTCAATTCGCTCGTCAAGTTGTTATCTGGAGCAACAACGCGGCCCCTGCGGGCCCCGCAATAACCCGGGCGGCGAGTATAGGTATATAAGGAAATAAGAAGAAATAAATAAATCGATGCTACGCGATGAGATAGACGTAGTGTGTTCGAATGGCTCGATCGACAGCATGCTCGAAGCCCCCGAGCGAATGCGTGACTAGAGAGAGAGACGTTACTTATATATACTAGTAAATAGACTATATATAATGTATGTTTTAGTAATCGACTAGAGTGACTAGACTGCAGCGTGGACGTCATCCTTCCGACGTATTATTTTTTCCCTTTCATTCTTTCTTTTCGTTTATATGCTTAAACTTACTGGACGTTTCTTTAGTCAATGTTAAAGATAATCATCTCATCTATATGGTACTGGCACTTTTCTACTTAACCTACTGCAAAACTTCCTCGCACCTTATGTTCAGCGTCTCCGTGTGTCATGTGTATTATATATATGTATATAGTGGTGTGTTGGGTGTCGGTTATGTGGTTTACGTAATAACGGCGCTCTCCTCCCCCTCGGGCGGCGGCCGGGAAAAAGCTCCGCGGCCGCCGCCTGCATAAATACCTCTGGCAACCTCGGAGTCCGGCGGGGGGCTAAAATCTACCGGTTCCCGGGCGTCCGCTAGCTCGGCCTCGGGCCCGCCTCCCCGGCCCCCCGCGGCTCGCCGGACTGCTACAAGCCCCGGTTGGTCTGCAGCTGGTGCTGCTGCTGCTGGGCCGCGGGCGCGGCGGGCTGCGAGCCCTCGTCGTCCCGCAGGCAGGCCGACTCGAGGTGCTTGTTCAGGTAGGACTTGAGGGCGAAGGTCTTGTGGCAGCGCGAGCACTCGTAGTTCTTGTCGGCCGAGTGGGTCTGCATGTGGGCCCGGAGGTTCGAGCGGTCGGCGAAGGCCTTGCCGCAGTGCGCGCACCCGTAGGGCTTCTCGCCGGTGTGGCTGCGCAGGTGGCCCTGCAGCAGCCAGGGCCGCGAGAACATCTTGCCGCAGACGCCGCAGCTGTGGGAGAGCTCGTGGGTGAGCACGTGCATGGCCAGGGCGGGCATGCTCACGTAGGCCTTGCCGCAGTGGATGCACTTCTTCGCCGACTGGGAGTCGAGGCTGCGGTGGGTCTGCTTGTGCCGCGAGAGGTTCGAGGAGGTGGCGTACTGCTTGCCGCACTCGGTGCAGGTGAACTTGGGCCGCTCGGGCTGCGCGGCGGCCTCCTTCTCGGGCACGGCGGCGTTGCTGGAGCGCCGCTTGGACCGCCCGTCCGAGACGAAGAAGGCCTCGTAGGTGTAGGCGACGGTCTTGTTGGGGGCGCCGGGGCTGGCCTCGCCGACGGCGGGCGACTGGGGCTGAGGCGTCGGCTCCTGGCTGCGCGCGGGCTGCTGCTGCGGCTGCTGCTGCTGCTGCTGGCTCTGGCTGGCGGGCACGGGCACGAGCACCGAGACCGGGATGGGGGCTGGCTGCGGCTGCGGCTGCGGCGGCGGCGGCTGGGCGATGCCGGGGGGCGGCGAGAGCGTGTGGATGAAGATGGAGTGCGTGGGTGCGGCCGGCGAGGCGCTCAGGTCGAGAATGGCCTGGGCCGCCGAGAGGTCTTCCTCGGCGGAGCTGCGGATCTCGCTCGGCTGCAGACTATAAGGCCGATAGATGTCCTTCTTCTTCGGCGGCAAGGACAGGGCCGTTCCAGTACTCGTGAAGCACATTGAAAGACTCTTGCGGGGTGGCAGAGTTATTGGACCAGAAACCGTTGTGTGTTGGTGATTTGGTGTTGGCTGTTGTTGCTGCTGCTGCTGTTGCTGATGCGGTTGATGGTGCTGCTGTTGCTGTGACTGTTGCTGTTGCTGCGGCTGGTGCAGCGAAGAGGGTATCGAGTGCTCCGCATGCTCGGGTTGCTGTTCTTGGTGTTCGTGGATTTGATGCTGATGGTGATGGGGGAGCGTAGGCGAGGGAACCATGGGTCGAGCGAGTTCAGCAGCGGAGCGCAATGTGGCATACTTTGGAGGTTCTTCATGATTTATCCAAGCCTCATGCGTATAACCTGCAACAACACCTTATGTTAATGATACATTCCTAGTCTCAGAAATAGTATTCAACATTTCAAAGCGTGTAGGGCTTATTTTCAAAGTTACTCTGTATGTTGTGAGGTAATAAGTATCTGTTTAGTTTTAAAAAATAAAACTAAAAACTTTAGGAAATATTCATTCAGATTTATAAATAATGGAAACTATGTTCCCTTATAGCCAACGGCATGTCCCTATTATTCATAGACTGTGAATAACTGAATCGTAATATTTTGTTTTTCAAGATAAGTGCAACCCCATAAACGCGACTTCATTTATTATTACAAATTTTTGTAAACCAGGGCACGTTTCTTTAGCAAGTGTGATACTCGTGACTTATGTTTATCTTCAAGGCGTTACCGCATTCTATGATCAACATGTGGTCAAAAGTATAGAAGCTGACACATGATCAACATGTGGTCAAAGAGTACAGAAGCTGATATATATATACAGATAAAATTTACAGTTTTCTAACCACGGCACCAACTATATTAACAGAGTTGAAAAATACTGACACGTCATACTATAAAATCAAAAGAAGTCTGTTTTAAAGTTGTTTCAATTTATTAAAATATATTGCCAATCTCGCTTTAAGAAAAGAAAGATTGCATTTTTCTTTAATATTATTTATGTCTTACAGTGACATGTGTGAAATCAATTTTGAACTTTAATAATTCTGTGAAAAGACAAATTAGTTATTTATCGGTACCTATATCTTCAGCGCTCCAGAACTCAACAATCCAGCTTAGACGAACTTATTCTATATTGACTGATATTTCTATTTATTGAAATAGTTTACTAAACTTCTGTAATCTTTAAAGACCAAAGATTTTCATCGCTGGATTTCTAATTATACGGATATCAAAAAGTTTCATAAATCATTAATTGAAGAGGTCTTCGATAATTGGAAAGTCAAATCACGTCGTGAAAGGTTAGCCGCTCCAATCTTATTTCTTTTCTGCGCGACAAACTTATCCTTTCATTTCGGAGCTTAGTATCGAGAGTCCTTCGATCATTTATCTTACCCCAGGAGAATCTACCCTCGCCCTCTTTCCCCTCTTGCGAAGAAATGGTCTGAGCCTTCTACGCCGCAGCAGCGCTGCAATTAAAGGCTAGGTAGAATCTTAATTTGGGCGGACCACCCGCGTCAGTTCCATCGCGACGGGACTCGTGGTAATAAATCACGGTAATCACCGGCAAAGTAGGTAATCCATCCTCGGAGATATTCGCGTATATATCCCCTCGGAATATCTTCCCAAGTGATTAAAATTTTTCGGATAGAAGCGAAAAAATGAGATATCGCAGAGCCGTCTTGAGAGCCGGAATCTAAGAGATCGGGAGGGAAAACGAGCTGGCTGGGCACCTCTTCAGAGAGGCATCTTGCGTCGACGTTCCGAGAGAAAGTAATCAAAGGATTGACGATCTCGAGGAAAATTTAATCAAGTCAAGAAATTCGACTTTCTTCAAACGATTCGATCTAATAAAATTCGGGAAATATCATCGATAGATGCGAAATAATCAACGATTTCAACTTACATAATGCTTCAAATACATGTTAAGATCTCATTTATTGTAGAAATTGTATTTTAAACGTTATATTCATAAGAAGGATTCGAAAATAAATTACGAAAGCAGGTAAAGTTTTATGAAGCAGAAAATAAATAAGTTTCACTATATCTTTTTCATCTTTGAAGCGAATAAGTATAGTGCATTAAAGGATTAGAGCTCTAACTCACTCTTGGGTTAATTTGAACTAAAGCCTGTGACATCTAATGTGAGAAGTTCGCTACTGGAGTAAAGTACTTCTGTAATGTTATCTGAGGAATTTAGCTCGCAGAATCCGATATTTCTTATTTTCTCGCTAGATTTTATCCTATGAAAGTAGCTCTCGCCTTAATTCAATTAAACAAAGTAAAGATATAGCAGTGAGCTCTTATTAAAGTGATCACCGTCATGAGTATAAGATGGCTTGTTTCAAGATACTCCCGCCATTATAATTCACGTCAGTCCAATATTCTCGAAATCAGCATAGGCTCGTGAAAAATTCATGAAAACGCGGAGGTCAAAGGAAGCCCCGTAAAATGAGTCGTTAAAGCCAAATAACGGAAATCACGCGAGAAGCGGCGAAACGATCGTGCAGCGGTATAATCGAAAGCGGAGGCGGGCGTAATGAAAAATTAATTAATCAGGTGCAAGCAGCGCGAGCGGGCATTTCGGCGCATTAACCAGACGCGTCAGCGGCACTATCAATTTCGTAACATTAATAGAATTTAGGGCGCTCGCGCGTACATTCGGCGGCGGCGACGGTAGCGGTGCGCGCAGATATCGACGTTCATGAATCAGCCCGTTGCCGCAGTATTTCATTTCCTGTAACGGACAGCAGCTGCTTGCGCCATGTGCGCGGCGAGCCGCGCGGAACGGCATAATCACTATAGACCCCCTGAGCCTCGCGTCGTCCTTTCTCTTTCTCTCGCGCCTGCTCTCTTGCGCCCTTTATATCTGTTGCATGTCGCCTGACGCTCGCAGGCCTCCTCGCTCCTCGAAAACCGAACCGCCACCGGAAAAAATAATATACCGTACCTAGAGCTGTTACATACATATATATGCAAACAGCCGGCGGAGCGCGAGCGGGCACATTTTTTTCTTAATCGTGTCAACGCCGTGTATAAGTAATGTAGTTTCCTGCAAGCTTGCGTGCCGCGCATATATGAATATTTCATCGAGAGCATTTCGAGGGGCTCGACGTTTCTATGTGACCGAAACTGAGCTGATACACTCTGGCATTTTTGAATATTTTATCGATAATTTTAGGACAGCTAATTTTCAACCTATCTTGTCTAATGGAAATCGACATGACTTTGCTTTCTCCGAGGAGACGTTCTCTACTGATCTTATACGCAAGCCTTATGTGCTACACTCTGCATAAACTTTTGGCTTTTTCATTAATTTTATATTTAGTAAAACTTATAAACATAAAAAATCCTTTTTATAATTAAATAATTATAATTTAGAAGTTGAAAAAGCGTTGAACGACAGCTACGTAGGAAAATACTTTGAAAGTAAATTTACTAAATGACTTTGGGGAGGAAAGATAAAGAAGAAAAAAGTCGGCAAGCTGTTTAAAATTTCAGCCAGTCATCGTTTCTTTTTTTAAATCGCCCCCTGCAAAGAACGAGAGAGCGCGCGAGCTCCACCTCGGCGAAACGTACAAATTGGATTGATTCCCCAAAGTATAATTGTCGCTCAAAGCGTGGCGAAAGAAAGAAAAAAGCAATCTGAATTACGCCAAGTGTGCCACGGCTCATGTCCTTCGTCATCCGGAGAAGCGGGAGTGGCGCACGCGCGCTTAGCCAAGCTGCCAGCCCAAAAGCAATTTACGTATATATCCAAGTTAGCTCGGAAGAAGGAGGAAAGAGAAAGAAAGTAAGGAAGAGAGAAGAAGTGTGAATCCCTGCAAAGCTCGAGGATTCCGCGTGGCGGGATCGATCAGCGTCGGCGGCAGAGCTGGCGTGCATTATTGGCTAAAATAAAAGGAAGTCAGCGAAAAAACGGGGGGAGCGCGCAAGAGGGTGCATTTCGTCGACGAGCGTGAGAGAGAAAGAGAGAGAGAGAGGGAAGAGGATCGATAGCGTCGAATGAACGAACACACCGTTCTCTCTCCCTCCCTCGCTGCTTTCTGCAGCGCGAGCCGCTTCGCGCCCTGTTGATGCTTTTCACGCGGCGGCCCCGCGAGAACCTCGCTCCTGTGTGTACACACATGTGTATACGTAGTACGTATGTATATCGCTGCTGCATTCTCTCTCTCTTTCTATATATATATATACATATATATATATGTAGAACCATCGAGCGAAAAGAGTGAGCGTGAGAGCGAAGCAGAGCGCACGCGGGCACACAAAGGGTTTAGAGTAAAAAGACAACGCAGTGCTGCAACGGACGACCTCGAAAAATTGCTACCACTCGTATCGATCAATTGTGTCCGTTCGCTTGGAAAAAATATACTGTTTGAAAGACAGAGAAAGAGAAAGAGAGAGAGTTCTTGAAAATCGCGCTTTTTTCCTCTTCGCCATTCGAGTGAAATGGACCGAGCAGAAAGGAAACAATGCCGAAAGCGTCGAGAGGGCCGACTAATAGAGAATAAAGCGTAACAAATGTTTTAAACTATGCGCATAGACACCGAATACACACTGGCCCATTGTCCAAAACAATTTGCATTTTTAGCCACACGCGCCAATTTAAAACAAAAGATTTTAATTTTCAAAGAAATACATGTCGTCCCTATACACGCCTGACTAAGTCCAGGTGCTTCAACGAAAAAACTTGACAAACCCTACAATTTGTTATACGCTATATCTATATTTAATGTATAAATATAAAAGAACGAGCGAAATGAAAAAAATTTATGTCCGCGCTCTATTTCTTTCTAATGAAAATCTTCATGATAAAAAAAACCATTCGAAAAGGCAAAAATTACTCCTCATCTGGAAAGGGACACTCGCTAAAAAGAGCAGCCTATATAGACCGTTAGCCGCAATCACTCCGGGAAAAATAAGAAAAGCAGTCGTCGGGGCGCGCGCGCGCGACAGCTGCACTCGGCGCACACCTATCTCGAGCCTCAATCAAGCCCCTCTGCGCGTGCTGCTATATGAATGCCGGAGACAGACGCGAGAGAAAGAGAGCACGAGAAAGGGAGAGAGAGCAAGGCCGAGATTCAAAAAGGACGCGGCAAGCGACGTATATATATACCTTCCGTTGCAATTAGAAAGAGGAAACGCAAGCAGGGAGGGTGAAAAAAGACGGCTGGAACGACGACCACGACGACTACTGCAATTGAAACGCAATTTTCTCGTAATACTGTGAAAGTAGCTAACCACTTGTTGGTCGCTCATTGATTTTCGGTCAGTTTTACGACGGCGACGGTGACGACAACGACGACGCGACGCTGCAGAAGCGTGCGCGAGCGGCTTTTACCTACCTCTACGCGCGCAGTAAAACCATCGCGGCGTGCGTGCGTACGGATTCTGCGACGGCAAAATGAGGAGCCGACGGCGTATTAAGTACCAAAGCTTGAAGGCTCGAAAGAGGAAGTGAGAGAGGGAGGCGAAGTGACCCCGGAGACAATGAATGTTTCAGCGGGCGAGAACGCCTCGTTAAAATTTCCAATACCGCCGTGACTGAGCTGCATAATACACGCGACGCTCTCTTTTATGCAGAGCTGGCTTCATTTAATTTTTACTTTCCAACTTGCCTCATCGCGCAACAGATTAGTGCGCGTCGAGCTGCTGCTGCTGCTGAATTTTAATCTTTCCGGATGCACTATTGTATTATGAAAAACCAAAGTTAGGTAACGGGCAGGTGTTGAATGTGTGGTTTTGGTTGACTTTCGATCAATGACAGAAGAGTTTCGACGACTAACAGGATTTGAGAAAAGGGGGACGATTGAAATTTCCATTCGCCGCGAACTATTATATTCAGGCGTTTATTCTATTTTAAATACATTATAAAAAATGAATCACATTATGAAAACTGGATCGAAGTCGGGGAACCCTTACAAAGATGCATTACGTGGGCTGCAAGTGAGAAAAAAAAGACACCTCGATAACGCTCTGACGCTGTGAACATTATTAAAGAAGCCACCTGTCGCCCGTAATAAAGATAAGCGAATTAAACGTTACGTATAACCAAGAATGAAATACATTCAAGGAGCCAAACAGAATCGATAAATTGTTGAATTTCTCCTGTTTAGTTTGCCAAGTAAAAAATGTTTCGGAATTTACATGATTGTGGAAGAAAATTCTGTTACCATCAGAGAGCTTCTATACGAATTCATTACGCATTTCAGATAACATTTGTAGAAAGCAAACGTTCCATAATTCATACAATTCGGATACGCTCCTTATTCCATAATTCATACAATCATGATAGCAATAATGGCCAAACTTATTGAGTTATAAGTTACCTCTGCCTGAATTTTACTAAAATTTATCATTTTTATACCTACTTGTTTTCATTTTAAACATTTTATAATTCCTTCTACAAGTTTTACTGTGAAATAATTATTATTTTTCCCAAAACGAAATATTCTTTAAGTACTATAATATTATTATTTCTGTTACTATTATTTTAACCAAGTTTTGCACTAATATTTTATAAACAAAATTTTAACAAAAATAATAAAAAAAATCAGAAAATATGAAAAATATTTTACTATTTTTACAAATGCACAAAGTTAAACACGTGAGATTTTTATGATACTTAAATTGGCTTACGTAAAGTAATCGTAAACATTTCTAAAGTATTACTTAAAATTTAAATTAAATTTCACTAAACAACGAAGCATCAATGAAAGAATTGCCTAACAACATTTCTTCACCCCAGTAAATCCATAACAATCGGATCGTAAAAAAGAGAGCTAAGATTACCTAACCGCTTGAAATCTTAATTGTTGATTTAATGATAAGATTAAAGTGATATAGTTCAATAAAGGATTTACGAGTAAACTGTTGTTGTTGATATTTCTCCTATATATTTTCTACATGTATAAGTATATATAAATATAGTTTTTTATTAGCGATGATAATACGAAATTGATATAACTATCTACACAGCTGTTTCTACTTTCAATATTCAAACTAACTTTTACTACTAAATCTATGTGAATAATTTGAAAAAGAAAACATTTCTATAACGTGCATCTTTTTTTTAAATCAACTGAGAAATATATACATGACTTATTTTTCAATTTGTTTTCTCAATTCTATTAGCTACTTTTACAATTTCAAATCACTTAAAAAATAAAATTAATTTTCTATTTATAAGTTCATAACGTCTGATTGGTTAAAAAATCAAATTACATAACCGGTGAAATGTAATCTGTTTTTTGAAGCACTGGGAAAGCAACTGAATTATCAGCAATCTGAGAGCGCCAGCCCCTCGAAGAATCCGAGTAAAAAGTTCGATTAGTGGGAATGGGAGAGGAAAGCGAAGAAGGGGAGGGTGCCGCAGGAACGTATCTATTTCGTTTCTCACTCTCTCTCTCTCTCTCTCTCTCTCTCGCTCTCTCTTTCGTGAAGCTTTTCTCGAGAGGCTCGACAAGGACGGCGGAAAACATCCCCGCTTTTCTCGGTTATCTACTAGGCGATAAAAAGCTCCGAAGCGTGACAGCCAATCACACGCAGACGAGGCAAGAGCAGCACCGAGGGGGGAAAGAAGGGCAAGAGAAATTCTCCCCGCGAAGGGGCAAGAATTCAACAGTGTGCGCGCACATACACATTTGGGATGGCTGATCATGTGAGCACGAAATTTATTCGGAAAAGCGGGCTTGGCCGAGCATGTCTGCCAACGACTGGCCCCAAGAACTAATAATCAATAAGCATGAGTAATGACGGTCTAGATATATGGAAGCCGACGCTAAAAACTTTTTCGCCCCGATACTTGGGTTTATCGATACCGCCGAGAAGATGTAATTTTCCGACCTACCCCTCATGCTTATCCGCCGTTAAATCCTGTCGACGCAAACACAACAAATCTACCAGTTAACATTTTCAGAAGTAGTTTTATTTAATCATTTTTTTTATCTTATCGATGTTAGAACTATATCACCTAATTATACTGACTGAATTTTCAAAATTCACGAACGAAATCAATGATGGTAATAAAAATGAATTTGTCAAAGGGGGAAAAATCTAAATAATGAACGTTGTATCTCGGGCATATCTGACTATATGCCACTGAAAAGTTGGCCAAGCTCATTTGTTTATTCATGCGCCCCTTAACCCCTCGAGCATTATTTATGCAGAAAACAATGATTGCGCGGGGGCTGTGTGCCGAGAGGGGAGCACTGGGTACCAC
This sequence comes from Torymus tubicola, assembly GCA_035583055.1. NCBI lineage: Eukaryota > Metazoa > Arthropoda > Insecta > Hymenoptera > Torymidae > Torymus > Torymus tubicola. The sequence goes on from JAWWEQ010000001.1 coordinate 19,241,836, forward strand.
TGCGCGTCTGCGGCCGATCGACCTGATGCAGCGTTCGATCAGCCCCTACCAAACCAAGCGAAGGAGCCAACACGCGAGATAGAGAGAGAGAGGCAAGGAACCGCGACGGAGAGAGGGAGAAGTAGCACAGCCCCCCGCTCACGAGCATAATCAATCTACGGATTTAACTGTCATCGTCATTCCAGGCAGGATCGCGGCTAATGGAGGCGCTTGGCCGCTTACACAGCCATCACGTGTCGCCTTAAGTGGCGGCAGGGTGTCCGGCAACTCACGCACCCACGCACGCGGGGGGAGAAGGAGCCCCCGAAGGGAGAAGGCACTCACCCCTCGCGCGGCTATCTCCCGGAGAAAAACATTGCCTCGGGCAGCCTCGGCGAACGCGCTGGCGACGTCCGCGTCGGCGCTGAGGCCCTACTCCGCGGCGCGCGATCCACAAGTGTGCACGCGCTGGCGTCCACGTCCACGCATGGGTGTGGCATTCCTCCGCACGTCCGCCCGCCCACCCACCGCGGCCCCGCGTCCGCTTTCCGTTTTTCCTCTCATTTTCAATCTCGGCACTGGCCGCGCGCGTATCGATTGGAGCCGCTGGCGCGAATCTGCAAGTGACTCACCGTGGTAGTAGAGCGCTCCGGAGGCGTTGAGGGGCGGCGGGCTGGGCGCCGTGGCCCCGGCCGTCGGGCTGTGCGGGCCCCAGCAGGTCTGGTGCTGGGCGCCGGGCTGGCCGGCGCGGGCGGCCGCCGGGTCGGCGTCGCCCACCACGTCGATCTCCTCGTCGTCGGTCTGCAGCGCGGCCACTTGCTGCTGCTGCTGCTGCTGCTGCTCCAGCAGCTCGGTGCGCGCGCGCTTCACCTCGGCGAACACGTCCATCTGCGGCGGCTGCGGCGGCTCCTGCTCCGGCGGCAGCTCGTCCTCGGCCCTGTCCGGCCAGGGGTAGGCCTTCCACTTCTTGGCCATGAGGCAGCGCGGCATCTCGGCTCTCTGGGCGGGCGGTGCTGGGCGTCTACTCGGCGCCGGCCTCTCGGCGGTGCGGCCGTGTCATCGGCCCGCGGGGCTCGCCGCTGCTGCGCCCGGCCCCGACATCACTCCACTGCTGCGCCGCTGCGGCCCGCTCCTGTTGCCTCCCTCCGCGACGCGCACACACGCTCGCGCTGCAGCGGCCGTTCCACTTTTCCGCACAGCCGCGCTCGCTCCCCTTTCGCCCGCGCGGCGACGCTGCTGCTGCGCCTCCTCTCGCCCTGTCCTCGTCTCTCTTGCTCGCTCGCAGCGCAGCGGCTCTCTCTCTCGCGGTCGCCGGAGACTGAGAGAGCGAGTTCTGGCGCGACGCTCGCTCAGAGTCTGTCTGTCGGTTGGGACTCTGCGCCGATCCATGCACACCCTCGGCCGCGGCTTCTGCATCCCTCTCTCCGTCTCGCTCGCTCCCGCGCCCGGTGGAGGGAGAGCGCGCGCGCAGCTCCCCTTTAACTCCCCCCCTGCTCGCACACACCAGTGGCTGGCGCGCCGAACGGCGAGAGGGAGGAGGCGCCGGGGGGTGAAGCCCCGTGTACGTGTGCACACACAGCCGTCGGGGCGCGACTAGTGTTGTACAGCGGAGAGAGAGACGGAGAGAGGGCCCCCCTCGTCCCGGCTCTGCGGTGCTCTCCCCGTCGGAGGCCCGCCGCCCTCCAGCGAACTCGACGCGAGCGTGTGTGTATCGTCGAGGGGGTGGCTGCCGCTGCTGCTGTTGGCGACGTGCGCGCACACACACAGGCGCGCGGCTCTCTCTGTTGCTCTCTGCGGCCTCGCGTGCATTTCGCATGTAGCTAGTCGCGGGTGTATGCAAGTACACGTGCGTGCGCGTGTGTGCGGCTAGTTGTCGGGGCGCGGGGGCTTCGTGTGTACGTGCGTCGCATACGCTGTAGGAGAGTGCGAGCGGGGACGGGAAGCTCGAGGGTGCACACTGCGCTCACGCTCCTGTGCCCCGAGACATGACGAAAAATTCGAGCGCTTCTAAACAATAATGTTGTATTTATGGAAATGCCCCCAGGGCCAAATCGAGCTAATACACATATACCTAAACGCACGTACGTGCGCGGCCTGCGAGATGAATCGTACTTCTTTAATAAAATCTTCTCCAAATGCTGATTGACCACCATTCGCTGGAATAATACTTTATATAAGAAGAAAGTATATATAGAAAATATGCTTCATGTAGATGTAGCGTTACGTAATTCTGGTATAAATGGCTATTTAAGAAAAATAAAGTTTTTATTAAAACTGTTTAGTATGATAGTATGCTAAAATTTCATTTTAAAAGCCTTCATTAAATCGTAAGTTAATTTGTTCATTATAATTAGCTACAACAAGCGAATATATATCGCATGAAAAATCCACTATTTGTTCAGTACCGTGACAAAAACAAAATTATTTTGCTGCCTGTATAAAAAAAAAAGGTTTCCGACAATTTCTTCGCTCTCCCTAGAGCTTCGTTTTATGTTAACGCAATTGTTTAACCGATAAAGAAAACTTTATTTTCTCTATCAAACTTTTCTTCTTGTTTTTGTGAAACGGTTCAATAAAACTCTAGGGAAACTTTTTCTTTTACTTTTTCGGGGTCGCTGGGATAAATTTACCATCAGAATATCAAATTCCAAAGTAGCGAATCCAATATGGACGATTTGCGGTTTACCGTAGTATCATCGCATACTTACAACGTAAAGAAAAAACTTGACTTCTTATTATACAAGAATTTTTTAATAATACCATATACACATTTTCTATAAATGTATTTACTTTAACAACAGTTTCCACGCTAAATATATATGTTTATTTCTCTTAGGCTAAAATAATTTTAAAGAGAAAATGATAAAATTAACAAAACTGCTTTGCCACATGATCGTAAAGTTTACGGCCATCCTCGGTATATTACGTGAAATAAATAATCTTATATCGTTGACTAATAAGCCTTGGTCTGCGTCGTCTGGGAGGGCTTGTAAAACTTTTTCAACAGGCTAGGTAAGGTTTAAATGTTCGTGTAATTTCATAGGCGGCAGGCGGCTGTGGCAGCAGCCGCGGCATATACGTGTTGAGCCTCCGCAACAGTCTTGATGTGAATTTAAATGTACGTACGTAGCGCGAGAGAGTGTAGACATATACACACACATACTCGCACGACACTCGCCCCTGAAAGCAGCCACCTATAGAAAAACTGCTGCGTCGTAGTGCTGTGTAAGTCGGGGAAATCGTATAGGCGAGAATAAGGGTTCGTGCATGTGTACGTGAATATAAGTAAGAGGGAGAGAGAGGGAGAGAGAAAAGCGCCCCTCGGCGCGCACGTCATCCCTGTTGCGCAGAGGGGAAGCGCGAGCCTCGAGAGGGTGTAGGAGCGAGACGGAGCACAAGGGGGAGGGGGGAAACTGGCAGCACGTATCCAGAGCAGCACATGCGCACGTGTCGACGATCGACCCGAAGCGCGAGCGAGAGAGAGGTGTATAGATAAGCGCAAAGCGGCCACACTGCCACTGCATGCACACAGGCAACACCTGGCAGGGCGCGCGCCTCTCTCTCTCTCTCTCTCTCTCTCTCTCTCACTTACTCTCTCGTACCACGTGCCCGCGCGTGTGTGTCGGGCGGAGGCACACCGCCACCCCGAATATCCCCCGCTATCGAATATCCCACTGGCCTTCCTTTCCTTACGAGCGCACACATACGCAGTCGGCAGAGTGTCTACTGACCCACGGCAACGATACACGCTCACGCGCTCTATCTCCGTCTTTTTCTCTGCATCTGTCCTTCGCCACGGGGTGATCATACCTTATCGGTAGTACCGAGCCGCTGTTGCACCACGCGCTGGGCTTACAGGGGGAGCGGGAATGAAATTAAGGATAATAGGAAAAGGAGAGAGAGAGAGGGACTTTTCACGCCTGAATTTCTCCCGTTCTCTCGCAGAGTCGCGCGTACATTTATTTGCCTTGGTACGTAAATGTATATCTGCACGCGGCTCGCTTTCGTTTTGACAGGGGGGCTTTTGTAACTATACAGTAGTGTGTACCACGCTACGGGGCATTCAACCGCTCGCTCGCTGCTCGTCGCCGACGTTCTATGGCTTTTAAACTTATCGCTCTCTCCGTCTCACTCTTTAGCATCGTTTCGCGGCAGCGCAATTTGACAGCAGCTCATATGAAATGCGTGTGACGATTCGCTTTCTCTCTCTCTCTCCCACTCTCTTCTGCTTTTCGTACAATCGGTCGGCGATGTAAAAGATGGGGATAAATTTAAGGGATAGCAGCAACATTGCATATACGGATTTAAAGACTGTTTTCGATGTAAACATTGTGGGGGAGACTGACATGGGAAAGCACTGATGATGCCTGCATGGGATCTACAACGTCGCATTTGAGGAAATTAATACTCATGTTACTCAGCTTCACAAATATTTTGACGTCTTCAAGAAATTTCGATTCTGGATATCTTTGACAGCTCATATATAATTTGTTATAAATTATTAATCCATAATTTAAATCTAGAATCTTTATCTTTTATGTTTAACGGTTTATTATGATTTCATTGTAAATTAATTTTCAAATATTTTATTATATATTACTACAATTATTAATCTTAAGTAAGTCTATTATGTAATAAATACAAAGTAGAATTATGATGACTTATATAAGTGGACTCTATTGTTACTGCATGATACCTGTATGAAAAGAAACCTTATTTTAATAATAGAGTAACCAGTAATCTGTAAAAATGAAATGGCAACCTGTAGATGGAAGTCTTAGTTTTTAATCGATAATCGATAGCTCAAATTTCTTTTAGACTTCCTTTTCGTAAAGCTGATTCCCAAGAGCAACATTCAACGAAGAAACTACTAAACCGATATCAACTTTTGTGCACGAGGAAATACTTTTTGATCGTGACACACGATAGAATGTTCGACGTACTTCTTTTCACGACATCTGCCATTTGCTTTTTTTTTTTCTTTTTTCATTTCGTGTGCGTCATTTTATTATAACTTCACGTTTCACATTAAACCAACAAGTGAACGTTCAACGTCAAAAGAGCATTGTGTTAATCCATTAATCGTAAAATATTTATTAAAAATGCAACACGTGTACGAATTTGATACATCAACTATGTACAAAAGCCGAATTAATTAAAAAACTTTTATGTTTCAACTATGCCATTACCCTTAAAATAAACGGAAAATTTTTGTTGCAAATTTATTGGTACAATAATTATTTTTCATAAATTTTTTCATCATGACACTTTACGTAGATTATTTTATTACTGTCTTACTTCTTATTGAATGGAACTTTACACATTAATAAGAGAAAGGTTAAAATTACTATTTAGTAAATAGACAGCTTGACATGAAAATCGCTTAGACGCTGTGGAAGCTTCAAAATTCCTCTCCGCGTCTCTCCCAGCGAAAATCCCATTTTTCTACTTCAGGGTAGCAGCCGCACGCGTCGTTAGACCGAAATGAATGAGAGACGGAGGGGAAGGGGAATACGACAACGATGCTTTGCTGTACGAGCGAGATGCAGCGCGCAGAGAAAAATCTTATTCGCCGGCACAAAAATGTGAGAACACGACAGATGCACTCGCTCGGGTAGAACGCGCACCCCATAATACGTATGGTGCGATCGAACCTCACGCCGAATGTCGACGTGTTATTTGCTCGATGCTTCTTGCGAACTTCGACATCGGCTGTGCTTCTCGCTATACTAACGCGAGGAAATGTGCACAGCTGCGTTTAATGATCGGCCGAGAGGCTAAGCTTGTATTAGAAACCGCATTATTAAATGTTGCTCACTGTACAATGGGACATGCAACCACTCGCGTCCAGTGAATGATTTAATACGAATTTAATTATAAAAACATTTGCTACTGTATTTCATTTATAATATTCTTAATGATCATACATATGCCTATACCCATTATTTACGAGATTATTTATCTATGCATAGATATTTTTGTAACAATATCGATCAACTTGAAATTCAGAGAAGCGCAGTAACTCAATATATACGTTAGATACTTGTTTGTAAGAATTTTACAAAACAAGTTTTTAAATAGCAATTGCTACTTATTCTACCTTATCTTTTTAAAGAAAAAATATTTTCAAACTAATGTCTTAAGTTGATATGAATAAAGCTGTTATCCATATATCGCAACTCTGTTCGAGTCTGTACAAAATATTATCAATCCTGCGGATTTTAATTAAATTTAACGATCGTCTACAGTATTGGCGCCAGCAATAAAATGCAAAGATAAAAATCACTTTGTATCAGGAAAGCGCTTATAAAAGATAAATTGCCCATGCAATGACTCGAAATGCTACGCGTGATGTGACCAAATCACCAAGTTGTGAAAATGGCTTCAGCCGAGAGGAAAACGGCCGAATCACAAAAAGCTAAAAAACTGGAGGGATAGAGCATGTACAGCGAAAAAAATAAAAGACAAACGAAAGAGAGAGAGAGAGAGAGAGAGGGAGAGGGAGTAGTGTATGCGGAAGGGGATGTTGGCATAAAGTCATTATTCCGATAAAAAAAGGACAAGAAATTTCCCCGGCGAAGAGCGAGACTGCTACAAAAAAATATGAGATGAACGGCGAGAGAGAGAGCGAATGAGAGAGACAGAGGGAGAGAAAGAGAGAGAAGGAAATCAGGAGGGTGCAGCATTTACGAGAGTATATATAGGGATGGGGCGGAAATCCCGATAAGGGAAGTGAAGATACGAAAATCCGACGTATCTCCCTTTTCATGTCATTTTTCGAGATAAAGGTGCTCCTGTTGAGCAGCAGTAAGACGAATGGGAAACAATAGGTCAGTAGGGACAAGGAACGGCGAAAATTCACGTTCCTTAAATCCGCAGATAAAATTATGTTTAAGAGAAAGTATATTTTCTTTTATTTCACCCTACTCTCGTTGTATCCGTTAATCTTTTTTCACCATAAAACAAATCAAGTAAATGCTATGTGTATACAAATGCGTATACAAGAAATCAAAATTTATATGCGATTATATCACAATTTATATTTTTTATGGACAATATTGTAGCAGCAATACAAAACAAGAAATAAACATGGTTGAACAGTACTGGGCGTGTTAATAATTCAATAAATTTCCCATCTCACGCCTATACAATTTCGGTTATTGCTCAAATAGTTTGACACTCTTGATAACGGTGCGACAAGTGGTTTATATGTCAAAAGATAATATATTCAGTCACCAACTGACGCCAAAGTCAACGCAGCGCACCTTTAGTTTCTCTGCATAAGGAGGCAGATATTTGACTAAAGGATCTGCTGAAGATTTTACAGCGTTTAAAGAAAGATTAGAGTATTGAAAAAACGTGTATTATACACCAACATAAGTAGATGTAGATACAAATTATTTATCATGTTCAAATTTATCTGTTTTTAATGAACTTTTTGACATCTTGAGCTAATAACCATACAAAGTAAGGTCTCTGTCATTTCTTTCTATAGCATATAATAATTATTTACTTTTAAGCAGTCATTCTGAAAAATACTTACGTATTATATGCCTCATGCAGTTAAGGAACGCACACTAAGATTACGCGAACTTACTTCTTAGAACAGTAGTTCAAAGTTTTTAAGTAGTTATGACTGCACTAGAGCTGAATATTAATATTAATGCGATATTAGTTACTTTGAGAAAGTACTTTTTATCAGTTGTAATTGTTGTTGAAACTATTCTCTAACGAAGTATACTTATTGCAAAATACACACAACAATAACTTGTATTATAGTTTTCATTAAATATATTTTTTTTTTAATTCCAGCCTTTTGTGTAAAATAACGAAAATATAATACGTATAATTGTTGGTTCTAGTAAATATTTTAATAAGTAACGGCGCTTCTGTATATTTAATCAGATGTTGCGCAACTGAGAATGCAATCTGAAAAGTGTCATTTAAAATGAGGTGGCAGGATTTTTCCAGGATGAATGCACACAGCATTTACTTACTTCTAAACGAAAATAGCGTATGGCGTGTCTCGAGAGATTCGCCTCGCCGCTCGATGGATCATTTTCGGTCGAAAGAGCGAGCAGATAGAATGCACAGCCGTCAGTTATGTGACGATGACGAAAGTACGCTTGCACGAAATGTGTGCATTGCACCCGAAACTGCCTACTGCTGGTTGACCAACTATAGAATAAGTCCATTATTGACGTGCTTATATAGCAAATACGTTAAACAGAAATCGTGTTTGAATTCTCTTTTCAAGTAAGAAAATAAAATCTACGTATGAGGTGAATTTTTCATAGTTATGATTCTAATACGCCTACCGTATAAGAACTTTATAGCTCTACGAGGAAAACTTGGTAACCGTGATCTTGATTTATTTATAAAAATTGTAAATATTTTCTGCTGGAACTATGATTTTTAGTCAAAATATTTGTATACCGAACAAAATGATCAACAGATATAAGGAAAATTCATTTGTGGAAACAATATTGTTTTATTTAATGAGAATATTTTATCTTTTTTAATCATGATGAATTATAGCTTTATTCCATGACAAATTAGCCTACTTCACGAGATTGCATCATAAAATTGTATATATTCCTGATATGTCTGATTTGTTAATCCGTTATTATGCCTTTATTTCATACTCGGATACTAATGTGAGAGTTATTTCACTGTTAGTAGTAGTTGTTGATACAAAACTTCCATCGTCTGCGGAAATTTACAAAATATGAGCATAACGGAAATTTTTTTCTTTACGCTCTAATTGTATATCTTTTGTATTTATGAACAGCGTTAGCAATTGTATAAAGCTTTTATAATGCAATATGAGAAGATACGCATTTCATACGTTGATGCATGAGCATATAATAAGCAAAGTCTGGATATTGAATAATTAGCTGGAAGGCAAACAGAAAATCGGTGTGCAAATATTGAACAGTCTGGTTATCTCGATATAGCTGGAAAGACGTAATGGCATGGCAAGAGGTACCGGCAGAAGGCTAAAGTTGAAGAGCGCTTGTTAAGAGAGTCATTCGGGCGTGGGCTCGCTATCCGTCGACGGCGACACAACGTCGCCAGCGGGCTAATTTCATCCCTCGGCCTCCGCGAGCCGCGCGCAGCAATCCCCTTCGGGGGGTGGCGTCGCGGCGGCCGAGAGACCGAGTGCGCCGGTGTAGCCCTACATCCTCGCTCCCTCGCGCTCGCGCTCCTCGCCGAATCGGGACCTACATCAGACACACCAAAACGCCATAAATTATTCCGCACTAACGGAACTAATGCTCGGGCGCGGGCGCAAGCACGAAAGCGCACACGCGCCCGATTCTCGAATGCGCGCCGCCAGCGTCTATCTCCGTACGTGTGTGTGTGTGACTCTATACACTTGTGTGTATATATACGTGGCTCCCAGCTCATATCCACTTGAATGCCGAGTCTTGCTTTTGTGTATTACGAAGGCCGGCCGATGCTATCTGTTTAATGAATATTAACGCGACCAAAACCTTTTTATTTATGCCTCAAGCATGATTCGGACACGTAATTTGTCCATCCAAATGTTACTGTCACGTGAGACATCCAGATTTGCTTCACCTGTTATACTAAGACGTATAATGTCGACAGCGTCATGTCTGATGAATCAGATACACACCTAACTTGTACAAATTCAGTGTAATATGATTCTATATAGCTTGATCGAAAAGGTACTAGCAGAGTGCTCTGAAAATATTATTCAGTGCTTAGACGTTTGTCAAAATTTTGGGTTTCATTACAGAAAACAAAACAGTATTTCTACTTCAAAATCTAAAATTTATAAGTAAACCACTAAGACATTATTAAAAGTTTTTATTTCAAATACATTTTATTTATATATTTGCATGAATATATGAAGATATAATGAACCTCTATCTGTGAACTCTGGTTTATTTTTAATAACTCCTTGTACTTATTGATAACTTTTTAATATATAGTTTTCATAATGCATGCTCAATTCAAGAAGATACATTTCATATGTTAATGCATAAACATATAAGCAAAGTCTAGATATGGAATAATTACCTGAAAGGCAAACACAAAACCGATGTGTAAATATTGAACACTTGAAGCGTTCCATAATCTATCTATAATCTATCTACAATCAAGACAAACTCCTGTTTTTTCCTCTCTATACATATGAACACAACAGTTATAATTTTGTTATTCGGATCTATTCATATCTTCTACACGATTTTCATATTCGAAAATCATAAACACCGTTTCTACTGTACTGACACTATGTTTCCTCTACTATTTCACTATTGCAATATTCAAAAAATTACTTTATTCTGCCTTTCGTACGCGTAAGAACTACTATCGGGATTTTTACAGCGATTTTATTAGAACCTTCGATAGAATTTTTATATTCGAAAAGTTACACTGATATTCACATCCCCTTTTGAAAAAATCAATAAAACCTATATAAATTTTATACATCATATTTTATATTTTAATTTAGAGGAACTTATTTTTTTATGTTTACAGATTTTAGCGGTGCTATATAAAACTAAAAAAAAATATTTATCATACATCTAACATTATATCGCCGCTCCCTACGAAGGCTAGCACATCTCAAATTCCCCGCGAAGACTAGCACAATGCAGCTAATTTATGCAAATCAAAGATATAAGAATATTTGCGTACAAAAAAGTCTTATTGTGTCTAATTAATATATATATATATATATTCATTCCTCCATAGATTTAATAAGTATAATTTAAAGTGGATAGTAAAAAAATGATTTATTTTAGTAAATTAATTAGTTTCACTTATCACTTTGATTCTTGTTTTAAAAAAATAACATATACATGTTAATTAGACACATCCAAACTTGTTTATACGGAAATATTCTTATATATTCTTTCATTTTAATAAATTTTATAAAATTATAAGCGCGAAATGTGCTAGTATTAGCGGGAAAGGTGCGAGATGTGCTAGTCTTCGCGAGGAGAAAGCGAAATGTGCTATAGTCTTCGCGGGGAGATTTGAGATATACGTACGTAGCCACGATATGATTATAAATTATATCTATAGGTTTTAGTTTTCAAAATTTAATAATTTTTTAATTTTCATATAAAACCTAATGGATTCTTTAAAATTAAAGTAGGATGAAAAATGAAAAAGATTTATTTGTTCAGTTGATTTTTTTAAGATATCTTATTCAATAATATTAAATTTTCTATTAAGCTGTGACAAATATTTAAATAAAAGTTAGAAAAATACGATGATCTTATCTTTCAATGCTAAATTATTGTAGGATTTCATGTAAATCATACAAATAAAAGGACATTACTAAAAAGAAAGAAGAACTCCCTTCTCCAAAGAAATCCCCTTTAAAACTATTAATATACATAGCAAAATTTGCAAGCAATCAAATTCAAGAAGGTATTAGATATTTTTTTAAATCTTTATTTTTTGTGAACTACTTTTTCTACAGTTTATTTTTCGCATAAAACCCAAGTCGTTACACATATAAGCATAAAATGCCTTCACCTTGCTTTAAATGTACCGTATATGATTTTATCAGTTGGTCGTACCTAAATCTGTCTCAAAAAGAACATTTATTGAATGCATTTTTTAATAATAATGTATGAAAACTTTCTGAAAAAATTATTTGAATTTCAGTTAGTTGGTTGTACAGTGCCCATTACTAAAATTTTAAAAATTTGTATATTATAATAGTATATCCAGAAAATTGAAAAACATTATTTTTCTTTCAATGAATTTACGTATCTTTTTTTCACATGTTTATTAAGTGGAATTTATGCGAGCATATCCATAATCAGAGCGGAATATAATATCCGTAAAGAGAACATTCATACCAAACGTGCCAACTATAAAGTGGAATGAACATTTTTCAGGGTGATGCTGCCAAAAGAATGTCTAGTGCGCAGCACCACAATTTTGATTTCTTTTTATAGAAAGAAGGTATTTTAGCAAACCAAAATCTCTAAAAAATAACTAAAACCACACTGCAAAGACATAACTCTCTTAAAAGCTATACAAAGATTAAAAAAATAACATTTTTCCAATAGGGATTTCCAATATATATTGTATATTTTTCCAAAAACCTAATCCGTCCAATGTACACTATTCCAAAGCTCTATTCATGTGTAGACGCAGAGAGAGAGAGAGAGAGAGAGAGAGAGAGAGAGATACACACAAATGTTCAAGCCCGTGAATTCTCATCGATCGATGAATCACGAGCGCAAATACAATCTAGCATGCATTCGCATTAACTTAGGCACACGCGGGCGCGCGCGCGTTGCGTATTAAGGAAAAAAGCCGTAGAACGTGGCTATTTAATGTATTAATACATTTGAGGTTCGGCTCGTACAGTGACACATTCGAGCCGACTCATTATGCGAAAGCAGTTAAGAAAGCAGCGGCAGCATAAACAGAGAGGAAATGCGTTATACGGGGGCGATCCGCTTCCTCGAGCCGGGCAATTTCCAGCGGCCGCTCTCATACATATATATTCGAGAATGGGGAGAGAGCGAGCCGAATGGCAGGAAAAGAGAGAATTAGCGTGAGCTGGCTCAAGGGTAACACCCTTCTCGCGAGTAGTCCGAGGCCTTCGCCCTCTATAATATCCTCGCGTGCACCCCCCGGGCTTCTCTCTCTCTCCCTCTCTGTCGTGGCCGCCCCCTTTTTTCAGGTAGCACGCTCTCCTTTTCAGCTCGCGCGCGCGCGGCCCTCGTGTGTATACACGCCAACGTGCACCGATAGTAGTTGCATAACGCAGCTCGCCGAGCGTCCCCCTTGTACTCTGCCCTATACACACACACGCGCGCGCGCATATATGCACAGCACGCTCCACCCGCTGACGCTCGCGCCAAGTCGGAGTCGCGTGTCCTTCTTATACGAATCCTTTTTATTGATTTCTTTCCCGCAGCCTGCGGCCCCGCGAGCTAGTATAGCGCGACTCCCGAGCTTTGCTCTGCGCGCGCGACTCTGTGTGTATATGAATACGTGTTGGTACATATACATATATATACAGACGCTAGCGTTCCACTTAGTTTCTCCGCGGCTGTATAAAAGCGGCTTGTTGTGTGATTGAGAGGAGGAAGGAGAATTGCGTGCGAGCGCTTTTAACGTGCTGCTTCATGCGCGCGCTCGGGCTAGAAATTTCGATGGAATCGATTGAGAATTTTCAGGGGGAGGCAGCGCTAGGAAAAAGGGAGATTATTATACTTCTATAGCAAAGACGGGCAAGGGGGGGAAGAAAAATAGCAGGGCTGGATTTGCGTTCCCCGCGCCGCACGATGTTTACGCTTACGAGTGTTTGGGAAGAAAAATCATTGCCCGCTCGATGGAAACTGTTTTGGGAATGTGACCTCATGCGGGGATGGGCCAAGATGATTCAACGGCTTTCAGGGGCTCGGAATTATTCTAGTAGGCATGTAGTATTCGTATTACATTGATCAACGGTTTCAGTAGGGGAAACTTCTAAATAACTAAATAACACTTACGCAATATCAGGATTTTTTAAAAATCACTCACATATTTTAAAATCTTCATAAAATTTTATTTTCCAAATCTGACACGAATATATGACAATGATTTTATAGTAAATAAACCCGTAAAATATACAGTTAACTGATATTTAAACTTCAATTTTAATATTATAATTGATAAAATTAACGACCACTGCTGCCTAAGAGTGTGGTTACATACATAAAACCAAAACTCAACATCTGATGTATATATTAAATTGTAGATTAATGTTTTAAGCGCGTTTTAATGCACTCATTTTCTGGTCGCGCAATAATAACGCGGTGATGTCCCGACAATTTAATTATAATTGTTTTATTAGACCTAGATCATACCAATTTAATATTAAAAAGCCATCTTGTGAGAAAACGTGAAACTATAGAGTGTATAGTAATTACAATCACTTATTTAACTGCGTATATAATATATTTTATTTTGTATCTATAAAGGAATGAGCAAATCTAAGTATGAATTGTTCAATTGAACATATAACCATATAAAAAATGTATTTAAATTTTATACTAATATTGTAAATCGGGTTATTTTTACAGTCTTATGTTAGGATAATCTTGATAATAAACATAAACAAAGTAATGTTGACCCAACAATTAATTAGAAAGTGCAATATAGTCTCTCTATTATTGACTGAACTGCATTTACACAGTTTTTGGCTATTGAAAGGAATACAAAATGGAAAAGCAGTATTTATTTAGATTTATTAATCTTATTGTCATTTATAATAATGGTGTAATAGTGGTGGAACAGTGGCATTTGTAAAACTTACTAATTTTGAAATATTGTCTTAAAATTTTGCATGAATATAATAAAGTATATAATTATTATAAAGAGCAATATAATATCCTAGTTTTCCATTTATAGCAATACTTTTATTCTAATAGTAAAAAACTTATGTAATTAGCTCAGTCGGTAATAGAACGACCATTACACTTTGTTTGCTGTTAATATAATAAACTTTATCCTTAATAACTAATACTTGGATAGAATCAAACCTATAATTCATTGTTAATTAAGTTACATAAAAAATTTCATAACAAGCATATTTACTTAAAAAGTCATTACAGGGTTATAGACTCGCACTCCCCTTATTATGTGATAGTTACTGTACCAACAGAAGTGAATCTTAGTCTTCAACATGAAAATCGCTGTAGCATTATGTAAAATATAATTGAATTTTTCTAATTATATGCGAATCTTCAAATAGAACACTGTTCAAAAGTTTTGCATTTATCGTTATTTTCTACAATTACGGATGCTAGTTATTTTGTCATTTAATGTTTCTTTTCATTCCCATAACGGTATCATAGCAATAATTTTGAAAAATTCAAAAACAAATTTAATCAACGAAAAATGATATGTCTTCAAGAAAAAGTTTCCATGCATAAATTATCTCTAATATGAAGCACTTCAGTTGAGATCTTTTATAAGACCATGAGTTATTACATTATATGTATATCGTACCAAAAACTGCGCATCTTAAGTGAGATCTTACGTAAGATTTCATATAACACTTCTCAGGAATTCCTGTTCTCGTTTTGTAGCGAAAATCATATGATATCGCACAAGAGATCTAATTAATGTGATATCTTAGTAGAATTGCATATAAAGATCTTTTATACAACAACCTAATACCAAATCTAACACAAAATCTTAAATGAAATTACATTAAATCGAGTCAAAAGAAGAAGTTTCTATTTTGGTCGCACGCTTGCAACCAGAGCTTTATTATCGCATTGTACAGGAATTATCACGAGTAATGTGGCAAAAGAGTCTTTTTCTATAAATATACTGAAAAACATTGTTTTAGTAACAGAATAATTTTGATAACATATAATAATCTAATAATATCTGTACTAATTTATATTAAATAAAATGTAATTATTCTGAAATCAATGCAAAACTATTGAAATGTCGGTAACGTAGATATTTCCACATCTGCTTTACAATCCTTACGAAAGTACTGAAATGTAGTTTTTTTTCGACACTGCTTTATTTTACGTACGTTTCAAAGTTTTAAAAAAAAATTTCACATATTTTGAACAAAACTAGCTAATGAAAATCCTTAATTCTAAACTAATCTTGTAAAATTGTCTATACTGAGGAGGGTTTAAGGCAATATCATTCAGGCATGACCTTGATTCAAAGCGAATCTCTTTATAAAAATTCCTGTTGCAAATCAGAGCAACTGGAAAATTTGACATTTCCGAGGCCCATACGTAAGTCAGTAAGTTCCTCCGAAAATGCCTCTTCCTCGTTGCATGCAAACAAATTTCCCAGAAAAATGCCCACTTCCATCCTTTATCCCATCAAATATTGACGCAGCATTTGTAAAGTAAACGTTAGCAAGGAGAGGTAGATTTCGCGGGAGAACGTAACTTAGGCAGTGAGCGGCGATAAGAGCTCGCTACGTAAATAGGGTGATGGGCGAGGAAAAAAAGTGGACGAGGGGCCAGCGCCTCTCCACTCCTCTTGTATCTTTCATAGACCGTACGAGTTAGAGAGGCAAGACACGTGTGTCGTGTGCCAGCAGCGCGGGTCTTTAGTGAATCCAATAACGGCGAGCCATTGTCGTCTGAATGCCGAGGCTCGCGCTTCTTTCGCCCCCTCAGCGCCGGCTAACTTCGATTTCCTAGATAAAAGTAACGGCGTCAGCAGCGGCGGCGGCGGCGGCGGCGGCGGCAGCGGCGGTGGTATGATAGGGTGTAGTCGACGCGACGCTGGCACGCGGCGCTGTCACGACGACGCCGTTCTCCTCGCGCGTAACGCGCCACGATTGTTTTCCGCGTGCAAGCCGGCATCGTTGCCGGGCAACGGCTCGCGTTGCTGCTGCTGCTCCCGTTGCTGCTTCTTCTCTGCCTTGCGCGCTACTCTGCTCCGCAAGCACTAGAATGCGGAATTTCAGCTCTTTTTTACAGAGACCTCTTCTCCCGCTTAGTCATCCCCTCTCTCCCGCCACCCCGCCGCCACCCCGCCGCCGCCACCGCTGCTGCTGCCGCCTCTTCTCACTCATTGTTGCTCTATCTTTTACTACGACGCCCCTTGCGCGAGCTTTTGTAGGCACGAATTCTCATGCCACGAGCAATTACACTTTCTCGCGAAATTTCAAAAAAGAAATGCCTCGGTCATGACGCTGAAAAAGAGGAGACTTGTAAATGACCATAACGTCCCTATTTTATGCGAAAAGTACAATCTCTCAAATATTTTCTAAAGTTATTAAAATGCTTGATTACTCCTTACACTCAGAGAAAATTCTAGTAACCGTTACTAGAAACGTACCAGGATTTGTGGTGCAATATTCCCGATCAAAAATATCCAGGTAGGAAATCCAGATGGATTTCCAGCTGGATCAGGTGAATCACGTAGATTTCAGTAGATTTTTTAGCTAGATTTCCAGTTTGATCCATATTGCGTGGATTTCCTACTCATTTTCATTAGAAATTAGGTAGGAAATTTACGCAACATGGATCAAAGTGGAAATCTAGCTAAAAAATCTACTGAGATCTACGTGATTCACCTGATACACCTGGGAAATCCACCTGGAATCCAGCTGGAAATCCATCTCGATTTCCTACCTGGATATTTTTGACCCGGTTGGCATAACCTTAAAATTTAGTAACCCTTACAATTCGAAATTCTAGTTACATTACACTGACTATAAAAAATAGTAAATAAGTCCATATTTTAAACTAGACATATATATGTATTAGAAGTTTTATGCCAAACGTTTCTAATAGAAATTACCAGAATATCTTACTATTCTAACTATAAGTCAATTAATATTACACATAGTAATGAAAACTAAAATCTTTTAGTTATTTTTAGTGTATTATAGTACCATTTAACAGAAAACAGAGTAATCATGACAAGAATTCACTTTGCTATGCTGTTTAGTTAATTTTACCGAATGCTTTTTTCTCGGTGATATCAAAGACGCAGAAGTAGTGTAACTCAATTTTGGACAGCCTTGAATTTCAGTCATCGATTTCATAACTGTTCCCCTTAGTAGCCTTATATTTTTTTTAATTTTAAAGTTTTATATTTTCAAAATACTGATATTGATTTTACAGCTTTCATTTTTTAAAATTATTATATTTACTCGTAAAGAAAAATCTTCTTTTCTTAAAGGATTTACTTTGTCTATGTAATTTATGAATAACAGTAGGTAGCCTTATAAGTTTGAAATCTATATGAATGGTATGAAAGTAATAAATTGCGTTATTGGTGAAAAAGAGGTCAGAAAATTCTTCCCCGATTATTCTTAGGGCTTTTTTAAAGTGTGGCAATCATTCAATGTGTCCAAAACTCTTTTTAGGTCGCCATTAATAATTCTTAATAAATATTTGTTGTATCTTATTTTTATACGTGCACTTACGATTATCAGAGACGAACTAAAAAGAAATAAATCATTTATATCAAAATTTAGTCAATCAGGTAAATGTATTAAATTAAATATTAGTCAAATAACTATTGATATTTATCTAATTCCATAACTCTTTTTTCGCGTACTATAGTAAAAATGAAATAAAACCAGCAATTTATTAAAGGAGTATAAGTTCATTATCAATAATTAAATAAATTCTGTATGTACAGATAATAAGATATTTTTATATAATAAAAAAATGAAGAAAATCCCTTGAAAGATTAATAATTTATTGAAGATTAATACCTATAATAAGAAGAAAAGAAACGTTTATTGAGTTTGTAGTATAATAGTACTTGTTCCATTTTTCATTTACGTATCATTTATGTTCATTTTTTATTATTAATATATAACCTTTTTGTAATTTATATTTCATTAATTTAACTATAATGAGCATTAAGAGTTTTTTCATTTTATTTTGATTAAAAATATTTCAAATTATTTTATATAACCAATGAAAAATAAGAAATAAACCTTAAGCAGAAGAAAAACTATCAGAAATTATAATTGACAAAGTTATAAAATGTTAGAGTGCGTCTGACAGTTCAATTAGGAAAGCGTTAAAGGGCTTGAATGAAGTTGAAACCTTTTCCTCTCAATATAGAACGACTATGTTATGTAACTCTTCGGTCATTATTATATCGTTATCTCGTAATTTTCCGTAAATATTTAAAAACGGGTCATTTTTACTTATTATAAATAATACCTATTCTTTTGTACTTTTACGCTATAAAAGCCCAGCATAAATGATATTGTTGAAATATGAATAAATCGAGGGAAAATTTGAATTTCTTTGCCCGGATTACTGGGTCAGCGCTGAATAAAAGCTTGTTTCTTGCTCTGAAAAATGATTTATGATTAATAAAGCATTGAATTAAGCTCAAGTGGAAAGTGGAGGTTCGCTGAAAAATTCGGTCGCGCGGCAAAGAAAGTCAAGTGCGAAATATACACAGTATTACGCAGCGCTCAAAGCAAGAGCGAGAGAGAAAGAGAGGCGGTAAAAATCAGCTCAACGCGAGCAAAGGCATGTTTTCGTCCTCTCCTCGTACATTAGCCGCAACTGGTCTGTCTCTCCTCCCGAGCTCCGCTTGATCTCGGCAGCGGGGGAGCGAGGGAGACGCGGCACAAAGCCACCCCCGCCGCTCGCTTTATCTCGCGCGGTGACGAGGCGCTACCGCTCGGCAGCTCCGCCGCGGCGCTGGCTGCTATCGATTCCGAAGCCTCCGCCGCCCCCTCGGCCGCCCCCTCGGCCGCTGCTGGTGCGGTAACAGGTGTTGCTCCGTCCTGCGCGGCAGCGCCGCCAAAATCGATGCGCGCGCCCGCCAGCCGAGCACGCCGGCGCACTTGGGGCTGCGGAGATCCGCCGGCGGCGGCGGCGGCGGCTGCTCCCCCGCAGACACGCGCGCACACACGAGGCCGAGCTGCTCGGGCGCCGGGGAGGGGCGCGTGTGCGCGCGGCGGCTGCACCTTGCACGGGGCGACAGTCGCACCCCAGCCACACCCGGTATCACGAGCCATGTAGTCGCGCTCTCTACCCTCCCGCATACGGCGGACAATTGTTGCTTCTGCGCGCCCACAGGTGGTACTCGCTTCTTCTTCTTCTTCTTCTTCTTCTTCTCCTTCTTCTCTCTTCTCTTTCCTCCTCCTCCTTCTTCTCTTCCTCGTCCTCCTCCGTCCTCCTCTGCCCTCTGCTGCCTTCTGCCTCTCGCTCTCTCTCTGTCCCCTGCCGCGGCCGCCCCGAGCAGCCCTCGCACTACTGCCGGCGGACCCAGTGGAGGAGCCGCGGCTGCGCCGGCCAGCGACGCGTCGCGTGTGCGGAAGAGTGCAGCCTTAGTGAAACCGCGGCCAGTGGAGACGAGAAGCGGCCGCACGTTCGATAGAGCCGAGCGCGCGCTGGCGGCCCGTAAAAAGCGAATAAGGGAGAGATAGACGGCGGCCGAGAGAAGGGTTGGCTCCCTCTCTCCCTCTGCATATACTTGGCGCTGCCGCGGTGTCGACGCGTCGCTGCGCCCGCGTTTATTATCGACCGCCGCCGCCGCGCTCGGCCCGCGCTGGAGCAGCAGCAGCACCGGAGCTCTCTCTCGCTCCCGCGGCCGCTACGCTCGCCGCCGTAGGGGTGTGCGCGCGGACCTGTTGTCCAACTTGTTGCTCCCTCCGTGCGTACGCGCGACGGCCACAGCACCGCCTCCGGCCTGTCGCCGGAGGAGGCTACTGCCATGAGCGCCGCCGGGGCGACCGCGCCGGGCCCGGGGGGGCGGCCGCGGCGAGCTGCTCTTCCGGCCCGCTTCCCCGACACGCCGGCGACCGGCCGGACGGAGTCGCTCGGCGCGAGGGTCGATAGTCCGCCCCGAGCCTAGGGGACGACCGAGCCATTCTCCGGACGACGCTCAGAGAGCCGAGTGTGCGCGACATGCGGAGCCCGGAGCGCGCCGTGAAGCGGCCGCAGGGACAGTTTTTCACGGCTGGCCGCCGCTAGATTGGTATGCGAGGAGGGAGCGATAAAGAGAGAGAGAGGCACGCCAAGACTTTGATACAAATCTATGTGTATGGACGCGGAGGAGCGATCGATAACCTGCGACATTTGCCTGTAATATATACGTATAAGCGCTCGTCGCGAGCCGGATAAAAATACACATCCTTTGCAGAAGAGCAGACGCACGCGAGCACGTTATAGATCGTGCGTTGGGACGGCGACGGAAATAAATGAAGGAGGAAGAGCGATGAACAAACTTCCAGCCACATTAATACAACGAAAGCAATACTGCAAACAAGGTAAACAAGGAGCACGAGGAGTCGAATACTGTATAGATAATATTTGGACGCAGCTATACATACGCAGAGGAGCCAGTTATATACATACGCTTAAGGATTTTTCACGCAAAGCAAGAAAATAAACGTAAAACAAAAAGCATCGGGTGATTTGGAGCGAGCGGAAGTTATACCGAGTCGAGACCCCGGCGCTCGTCGACTGTCCGGCCGCAGGAGAAGCGCCGCGCGTGTGTGACTGATGCTCGCGAATGAGGCCGAGCGTCGCGCCGCCTCCCCGGTGACAGAAGCAGCCGCGCGGACTTTCTGATCGGGAGCGAGAGCCGCAAGAGAACAGCAGCAGCATGCCGCGCTGTTACATGGTGAAGAAGGCGCTGTGCAACAAGTACATCAACAGCGTCGCCAAGGGCTTCGAGGGCTGGGGCGCGAGGTGCCGGAGCCCGACGCCGCCGCCCACGCTGCCGCAGCCGGTGCCCCCGCCGCAGCCGCCGCCGCCCCCGCCCCCGCCCCCGCCGACC
>JAWWEQ010000001.1:19269722-19299181 GCA_035583055.1 Torymus tubicola
TCGTCTGCCCTATGACCCATAGAACAAGAAAAAAATTACTTCAGAGGCGTGCCTATGCCTTCAAAAATGTGCCTCTACATTTAATTTTGGTCGTTTTTGGAACCAGTTTAGGGCAAAGTTTCCGAAGAATTCCACATATGCACTGCTGATGTATCAAACTTTTTATAAAAGATCGATTATGATGTTTTTCATCGTATCCTATTATTTACGTGGAATTTTTCGGCTTGCATGAGCTAACTAAGTAGACAAAAAAGGTTTAACAAATTTACTCGAATTTGCTTTCAGTCTAATATACGTATTAAATATATTTTCGATAACCATCATATTTATTCAGATTTTTAACTAATAAAAATAGTTTCAACATAGGTTCATTATTTATTACTTTGTTAAAAAATTCGGCATCCATCGAATATTTGTACTAAAAGCATTATCCCACTGATGCTTCATGTAATATTAATGTCTGCAGACAATAGTAGAGTCAAATATCTGTGACAATTATTGATTCCAGTCTGTTCTTGAAATATGCCAAGTCTATTTTTGTCATCTGCAATAGATTTATTATCAAAAGAAGCCACAAGTGTCAGCACTACTATTATATCGATATAACTAGAATAAAAAAATAGCGGTACTTTCAAGCCCGTAAGTTATAAAGAAAAAAAATATTTATTTTAGTTTTCGTATGTGCACTTTAGAAAATTCAACAGCGACAGTTTATAGTCTCTATGAATGACATAATGGTTACCACTGTTATAAATTCTCGCTCTCAAATGCAAAAGCATGTCCATCTTGAAATCCAACCTATTATATGGACAATACATCACTATATACAAGTTCACCGTATGTGGAAAACAATTATTTCTGAAGCTGGTTGAAAACGACGTTATCTAATCGTTTCCTAAAGCACTTTCTACAAAAATCATATCGCATCGTCCTGTCGGATGCATAGGTATATAATATCGGATAGACTCGAATTCACAAGGCATAACGGAATCTGTCCTCTTCATTAATCATACATTTTATAAATTAACTTAAGAAAAATCATAAACAGTAACATGTACAAACTCCCCTCTCTCTATTCGCTTCCGGTCCAGAACGATCCGGCTTTAGTGTTTGTTATGTTTGTTACTAAAAGTATTTTTAAAATACGTGTTGCATTTCAAAATATTCACTTTCAAGAACTGGGTTACAAATAATTGTAATTAAATTTGAAAAAAATTTCCAACATTAACATTACATTCCAACAATCAAACGCCAATTTTATATATTTTAACTCGTGGTTTTCAGGGATAATATTTTAATAGTGAGCTTGAATTGAATAGATTACACTAATTGGTTCACAGTTAGTTGAATCGTAGTTTATTTTTCCGATTAAATTTTATTATTATAATTATTTTATTACTAGGTATTAATAATTTAAAATACTTAAATCTATGTAACAGCAGATAAGAACAGATCTTAAATAACAACAGAAACAGAAATATAACTGATCAATACATGATCTGTTTTTCAGGCACACGATATGCGTCACTTATATATTACACAAATAATGAATATAACGAGATTAGAATAATAGTATTAAAAGAAAAATTTACGTCATGAACATTTTTAGTTTGGATTCGCCTACTTTTTGGATAATTAGACTTTCAATTATTGTTAACCGTTTAACTTGAAAAATGTTATTTTTTATCCAAAGAAATTGTGAGCAAAATAAAACCAAGATATTGGTAATAACTAATATTAAATTTATGAAATATTTACATACTCTTTTCCTCTGAGCTAAGTCGACTTTATAAAACATATGAATTTATGTAAAGAAGTGAAAATAATAATATGTCAACAGGCAAGCAGTACGCGACGTCATCGAACCTGTCGAGGCATAAGCAGACGCACCGGAGCATCAACTCGCAATCAGCGAAAAAGTGCATCCACTGTGGCAAAGCCTACGTGAGCATGCCTGCACTGGCCATGCACGTGCTCACGCACAAGCTCACCCACAGCTGCGGCGTCTGCGGCAAGATGTTCTCGCGACCCTGGCTGCTGCAGGGCCACCTGCGCAGCCACACCGGCGAGAAGCCCTACGGGTGCGCGCACTGCGGCAAGGCCTTCGCCGACCGCTCGAACCTCCGGGCCCACATGCAGACCCACTCGGCCGACAAGAACCACGAGTGCCCCAAATGCCACAAGTCCTTCGCCCTCAAGTCCTACCTGAACAAGCACCTCGAGTCGGCCTGCCAGCGCGAAAGTACCGACGACTCTGGTAACGAGGCACCAACCTAGGAAAACCGACGATTTTCTTCACCGAGACCAGCTGTAAGCATATAGCATTGCATAATTACTCTTTTTCAGTAGAGTTTGGCTCGGCTAGTATTTCTAGCTGATTTCATACATAGGAGAATAAATGAAATATGACAATATTTTTGCACAATTCAAACATAAACGAAACTGAAAACGTTTTTTTTAAGCAGCGTAAGTGCAGTTATTGTACGTTACAAACTGCAACTTTGCAACTTCAAAAGTTAGTTATTATTTATAATAGCAATAATAAGATTTATTTAATCAGTTTTTAGAAATTTATTAGATAAATACTGTCAGGCTTATTAAATAACAAATTAGCAAATATAATTTTATATTGATTATTATAATAATTATTAATAATGTACTAACTTTTAACAACATTCACTCATAATATGTATAAATCGATGTTTATACCGTGCTGCAGTAAATGTTATCTAAATTTTGTAATTATTTCTATTCCCAGAATCAGCAGTGCTTCTTTTTATATGCGAATGCTCTTTGTTATTATTTTTCAGAAATAAAAGAAAACCTTGCGATTGAAATCGAGGATAAATAAAGCAAGAACTGTCAAACAATGTCAAAGACATGTACGAAGCGTAGATTCACCGAGGACCAGGAAAGGAATGGACGTCTCGTATTTTATGTCCCGTTCGAACTGTACCAATAATCTCAACCAACGAATAACGAATTATATATATAATACATGTATTATATAATAATTGCATAATTATACCAAACTCTTAGAGTTTCTCTACTCCAGGTACCGTTTTATTGTTACCTATAACAGGAGCGCACTTATACAAATTAATTGAAAATTGAAGGAAAAATTTTATCGAAACAACTATTTACCTATACTTTTTTTATAAAAATAATTAAGCAATATGTAACATAAGTAAAAACATTTCCAACAAGATATTACAATATAAAATAGCTCGTTAACGTATTGTAAGAAACTAGTAAAGATCATGTGAAAATTTATATGAAAAAAAACGCAATCTTATTTAGATACATTTGTTTAGATCTGTATACAATCAAGCCTACGTAATAGAACTTTTTGAAATCCATGTTTTAAAAGAAGTGACAAGCTATCTCAAGATGCAATTAGTTTAACCGAAATTTATGATATCCTTAATATTATAAATCGAATGAATTCTTTTACAATTTTACCAAAAAAAAAATAGTTACTCAAATAATAGTAGAAATTATTCTAAGAACAGAATATACATTAGCTCGTAATTGTTATATAACGTAGAGTAACAACATAGTTGGTTTCGATACTTCTTTTCCGCAAAAATGAAAGTTGCGTTGGTACTTTTAAACCAACCCAAACTATTCATGAACATTTGTTTAGGGAGAATTCAGCATCAATCGCTGACTCCTTCCGGCTGAAAAAAACGCCGAATGTCGTACAATGCAAGCCAACAAAGTGTATGCATAAATAAGACACTAAAACGCCGAAAACATCGAATCTCCAATTATTCCATGAACTCTCGTAGAGTTTCGCGTGCAATTTTTATAAATACGAAAAAATTTTACTGAATATGTCTCGCCAAATAAGAAATTTGTCGCTATTTGCATTTATTCGTGAACAATACAGTATAAAGCTATACCTTATTTTGATCGAATGCTCTCTAATTTAATGTGTGCAATATTTTTTAGTATTTATAAGAAAGAGTTCTTTCTATAATTTCTGTGATAATATAAAGTTTGGGTTAAGAACGAGAAAACTATACTGTAATATAAACAGCAATGAGTTATTTAAATTAAAGTTGTCTTTATTTCACTTTATTTATAGGAATTTTAATAAATTAAAAAATTAATTTACGACAAAAAAAAATTTTTATATTCATATATTATATTTTAAAAACAAGAACAATAATCTGAAAATACCCGTGATATTTATTTAAAAAATTGAAAATTGAATTCTGACCATTTCAAACGATGATTAAATATTAGAGCAATGAAGGTGCTATTTCGACTTTACTTGAAAGTTTAGAAAGCTTGGAAAAAATATGAACGATAAAGTTCAAATGAATACACAATGAATTTCAAAGAAGTTACAAAAGGCAGTATGACATATATATGTAGACGCGAGAATTCGCAACTGAATGAAGGCTCGAAGCGTGTAAAAATACCGAGTGAACTTCCCAAGCCGAGACGAAACTTTGAACACCACATAAACCATTAAGAAAGTGGGGAAAAGAGCAGGCGAGAGGGTCCAGTTGCGCTTGCGCGCCCTCATGCTCCTACTTCCCGGTTACCACAAACTCGCAGAGAAAAGAAGCAAGCGTGGCGCTAAGTAATCGACAACACGCCACTTTGTTTTCGGGAGAAATTTTTCGTCTCGTTCGCAACGGCGATCGCGACGTGCAACTTGTGAAACGAGAGAGAGAGAGCGCACAAGGGGGGCCACCACCTGTTGCGGGACCACTCTGCAGCACACTGACCAGAAGTGATTCGCGCGCGCGTGAGAGAGAGAGAGATAGTAGACAAGTTGTGCACCTTTGAATTATGGAACGTGTTGTGCGGGCGCGGCTTACTTAATGGCCAAGACTCACAGCCGGCAAATTCGTAACGCTGACGTAAAACTTGAAGAGGGTGGGCGCGCGGCAATGTAAAAAAAGGTGAGGGAAGTTGCGAGAGAATGCGGTAAAAGGAAGCCAAGCGGCTGAGAAGAAACTTTTATTTTTATACGGGTACAAATACCGTCGGCGATAATTAATGCGTATATATATATATATTAGCCGATTGATATACACAAGCAATCGCATCATTACAATTCTTTCAAATATATTTTTAATTCACCACTGCTGAATAATAATTTCTGATCTAAAATGTAAATCATCATGTAAAGAAACAACTGTAAATTATTTATTACTTTATCGAAAAATCAAAATTTAGTATGAATTTCTATAATAATCTAATCATTCTAAAATCTTAATATAAGACCGGTGTAAATATTACATGGATAAAAAATCTAAGGAATAAGAAGGTGCTAGTTATAGTCTAATCTTTTCGTCCATTCACAGGACCAATTACTGCAAATGTAAAATGCAAAAACGAATATACCTACACGTGTACAAGACAAATATTTTTAATTTTTCGCAAATAAGTGGAGTCCGTTTCCTCGTTCTTAAACGACTTTTTATTCTTTTTATATACTCAATTAAGAATGTATGAGAGTTTTTCAAGTACATTCTTTTCTAGTCAAATAATGTTTTAATATTTTTACGTAATATGATTTAGTAGATATACCTATACTAAAGGTTCTAATTATTGTCCAGTAAAAGTATTTCGTATTTATGTTACATTAACGGTTAAGATGACGTGAAAGAACCGCGTAAACTTCTACCGCACTGGTATCGTCATTTTATTTATTTTCTGTAAACGATGTTAAGAAATATAATGAGTGCTCTACACATTCATTCGGCTGTTTTTATAACTGAGTTTCTCTTAGGCAATAAATCAGCGTTCTTCGACACCATGCCTAAAATTAATTACAGATAATAAATAAAGTGACACTAAGAGAAGCTCTTTCACATCGCCTTACATATAATTCATACATTACTTTTAGAGACATTGTTAATTATAAAAGGGCTAAATTGACCACTGTATATTATATGTAAAGCTTATCTGATTATAAATTTTATAAGCTACATTATACTATATTTGGTCCAATACAAAATAAAATGTAGTCAAAACATTAACGTACCTTGCATCAAACCTATATATGAGGCAATGCAATAATAACCAATCTTTGTGAAATAGAAGAATGAAGATAATGCAAATATTTCTAGTCAGTCAAGTATGTAACGCTTCGAGATAACGTAGAAATCTAGTCTTTTTTTATACAGTAAAGAAATGGATTAGATATGCATGGAAAAAATAAGTCTTATAGACATAGTCTTAAAGCAGGATCCTAAAACGCTATCAAGTCTTTTTTGAGCATCCATTTCTTTAACTAGTAAATATTATAATAAAGGTATCATTTCATTTTATTAAAAATCTAACTTTGCTTTACCTATAAATTCATAAGTTAATAGTATTACTATAAGATAAATTATTTTCTTTACCCTTTTTACACATGTAATGTGAAGAATACTGTGCATTGTATTTGCATTTATACATAGATATGTACTTTGCAAGGGTAAAAATATTGTAGACAAAAAATATTTATAAGAGATTATACGATCGATTATACAAGTATCGACCTTTGAATCTCGAGTTTTCGTATAGATTGTCAGAAGAGAAAAGATAAAGACATTGTATTAGAAAAGCTATTTTTGTACTTCAAATAAGATTTATATGAGAGGTCAATTGGTTATTAATTAAAAAAAATCACTCAATTTATAAATTTATCGATGGTACTATTTAGTTTTCGTTCTTTATGGGATATAAAATAGAATAAATATTTTTATAAGTGTAATGAAAATGCACTATAAATTTTTTTAAAGAAATCGTAGAATAATTAAATCTGCTAATGGGAGTTTGGTTCAATGAAATTGTAAAAAAAAAAAGAAAAAAAATTTTACATTTCCATTTGAAAAAAAATAAACTCGTTAATTGAGGGTCGACACAAATATGCATGATAAGATGACACTTTACAGCGCAAGCTATCTTTTGCAAATATCGTAGGGCTGACAAAGACAACATTTGAAAAAAAACAAAAATTTCGTACCTACTAAACGTAAATTATACTCGCGCCTGATCACATTAATAGTAAATTTATATCACCTTAATGATATGATACCAGTAATACTCAAACAGTCAATCGATTATAATATATTAGATATAAAATATATATATATATAAATATATATATATATATATATATATATAAAATGTCGTAACAGTAGTCAATAACTATAATAATGACAACGTTTTCCCGATCCTGAAATAAAGCACCATCATACAAACAATGTAATTATCTAAGTGATAACATTCAAACTAGACTCAAAATTTTTTCTAAGCACTTCAGACGTAAAATGTATAAACATTTTAGTATCAACAATTCTAGCGCCTTATAATTTGCTATATTCTTTGCTTTCAAAATACCTAAATGGTATAATATGATTGGTTTTAATATCTATTAAAAATTATAATAAATAACACATAAATAAACCGAAGGGATGAACTTCTACGTTACATTAAAAAAAACGTATGGGATTATTTTTTTATAGGAAAATGCGCAACATATTGTAAAACATTATTAACGTATAAGATGGGTATGTATAAATATATATTATATTGAGTAGCAAATTTGCTTTCCGCGCGTTATATTTAATCCAGATATATGTTAACCCTATATAACAAGGTCTTGTTATAATGGTTGACTGAATACTTGATGAAAACTTAATCTACAAACGAGAAATTCTGTTACATCGTCGTGATTTAGCATTTTTAATAAGAAATATTCTTAAACATTTTAATTGCTTTAAACACGCAATAAAATTGAACCAAATGCATGAATAATATCAGTAATCTTAATATTGTTTTATTTCAGCATTTGGAAACGTGTTTACGGAAAAAATAATCACAACCTTTTGTTTGTGAAAGATTGTATTCAGTTACATAAATAGAGAAACTAGCTTAAAAATGTTTTGATTTTGGATGCATAGTTATATAAAATTAATAATCTGCGGGTAAAGAATAAAAATGAAAATCGGTATTTAAATCTACTTATTTTCTATTTTTGTTCAAATATCTATGATTTTATAATATTACAAAAAAATAATGAATTTCAGGATTTATTATTAACTGAGCAATCTATGACAAATTTAATGGATTTTGCGAAAAATAGCAAGCAAATGAAAATGGAAAAAATAAGTTGTAATATGGAATGAGAGCTAGCGTTTAGATTAGTGTGATACAAGGTACGACAAAGCAATAATTTAGTGATTGTATGATATTTGATTAGTGATTAGCACTAAGTTACATGGTAATACTTTCGGAATCTATAGATATTTACTCGATAAAGTCAACATATAGTTTTGTAGAAGATGCGAAGAATGTACTCAAATTCTGCGAAACAGAATGCACTAGAAACAAATGAAAATGAAGAAAATAAAAAGTCAGATCACGGAATGTTATGACGGAAACTGTCATGGAATCAAAGAAAGTGTCAAAAAGGTGAACCTGCACTTATTTGTTAAAATAATTTTAACCACGCAACACCTCGAATGAATATTTGAATTATTGTTCAGAATATTATTCATTCATTTTCTTTATGATTTCAAATTGAAAACTGATCAAGTCTCGGCACGCCGCGCTGAAAAAAATTACTGCGGATAAGTTATGATATTAAAGTGCCAAACAAATTTATACGTCGAATGCTATTGCAAAAAATTAGTTAATGAGTCAAGAAGGTAAATTATTGTAGAATGAATTTCATTTAATTCATGGCACATGATGATATATTTAATACACAAGAAAATATATTATTAAAAGAAATGTGTATATAAGATCATTTTATTTTTAATATTATATTTTTAAACATATTATGGATTTGATACCTATTTGTTTTCTCAGAGTAAAAATTTCTTCTAATACTATATGATGATCATCTTTCTTGGCTCAACTTATACTGCATTAAAAAGTTGAGTAACAAAAGACATTGTATCACAGCGACGTTGTATCAAATTTACGAACGAATGAAAAGAGTAAGATAATCGAACTTTATATCAAATATAACCCCGACCATGTAGGCATATACCGTGTTTTTTCAATTTTATTA
This sequence comes from Torymus tubicola, assembly GCA_035583055.1. Lineage (NCBI taxonomy): Eukaryota > Metazoa > Arthropoda > Insecta > Hymenoptera > Torymidae > Torymus > Torymus tubicola. The sequence continues at coordinate 19,278,751 of JAWWEQ010000001.1, forward strand.
CGAATATCTCTGTACGTGACAGTAACACGAAATAAACGAATGTTCTGAAGCATTTTTATATATTAATCATTATTACCCGCCAAATATTCCTAAAGCTTTAATTTAAAAAATACATTAACACTATTTTATTTTTTTTATTAAGCCAGTAATATTATGCACTTAGTATTGGCCTAAGTATAATACTGCATTAAAGCATTGTAACAAGGCTAAAATTTAAAAGAAGAAAATGAATATCAAATGGTTCCGATGTTTAAAAATTTTTTTTATTACAGATTCCCTGAAAATATCAAACTGTCATCAGTATCAGAGGTTAATACTTTGCAAATTTTTTCAAAAACAAATTATTATTATACATATCGAAAAATTACAAGCGTAAGAAAACAACAGAGTTCACAATTCAATTCATACGTAATCGTACATTCGATTGATTGCTATGTAAAAAGTATATTTTGAAAACTATCTTACAAAATATTGGTAAAGGTATGTTAAGCTGTTTACTCGGTCTATCAACTGGAGAAAAAACATAATTACAAACGCTGTTCAGGTTGATTCTTTGGTGGTTCTGGTGAAGATGACGGAGGTTCTTTCGACTTGTTATTTGGGTTTTTATCACTAGATTCCCTAGATTTGTTCCAATCTTTTAATCCTTCTGGTAATGTGGTGTCTTCCTCGAAGGATCCCGTTCCTTCAACGAATTCTTCGTATGTAGATTTTTCTGGGAATGGTCGTGGTCCAAGAAGTTCAATCATATCAGCTCGACTCAAAATTTCCTGTTTTAAAAGACGTTGAGCGACCTAAATATTAAAAAAAATTATTTAATAATTATTATAAACTTTTTCATTAATATTATATAATCTACATTTTTGTTCAAAAATATTTTGTATATTAATATATTAAAGAGTATTGATAAATATCATTATTATTCAGAGATCAAAATTAATTCATTCCCCAAAACTATAATATTAAATTGTAATTCAATTCAATCAAAAGTTTTAAGATTAAAGTTATGCATAAATTAATGTTACAAGTTTTTTGATATATCAAAGAATTTGAATTTGATACTTAATTTTCTAATATGTTTAATTTACTAATCACTTTTCGTACCTTATCTACGTCATCTTTATGTTTTATTAAAAGTTGCGTTGTGTGTTTATGCGCAGCCTCTATAAGACTTCTAACTTCTTGGTCAATAAGTTGAGCGGTACTTTCTGAATAAGGCTTATCAAGGACCATATCACCTTGCCGAGGCATTTCGAAGCTGACTGCACCAACTTTTTCATTCATACCGTAAAGAACAACTTGTGAGTACGCGCTTTTTGTGACCTAAAAAAAATTTTCTTAGTTACAAATATTTCGTTTTTATACAAATAACTTTAATTTATTAAAATTTCGCGAACGTTAAATAATTAATTATAATAAACTCAAGATAACTCGAAGTAATTCGGCCATATAACTAATTCGTCCACATATATTTTCTCGCTTCCACTGTATAGGAAGGTTTAATCAAACATATAAGTAGCCATAAAATAAGAAAAATATTTTTCTTAAGGTAATTACCCCCATTACCTTAAGTTACTTTATATAAGGTAAAATACCTTTTGTAAATCATCTTGCGCACCGGTCGTTATCCTCTTGAAGAAAATTTCTTCAGATACTCTACCACCCAAAGCCATACACATTCTATCAAACATTTGTTCTTTTGTGTACAAATACTGATCGCGTGGCAAGTACTGAGCATATCCTAAACCTTTTCCACGAGGAATAATAGACACCTAATGGATAAAAATAAAGTATATCCTTTGTAATAATATGTATGTTTGCAAAGTAAAATTAAAAAAGTATATTTACCTTTAAAAGAGGATCTGCATTTTCCAGAAACCAGCCTGCTACTGCATGTCCAGCTTCATGATATGCCACAGTTTTCTTTTCGTCTGGTTGTAAAACATTTGTTTTTTTCTCCATACCTGCTATAACTCTTTCAATAGCTTGTTCAAAATTTTTTAAATCTATAGATTCTTTTTTGTCTCGAGCTGCTATCAAAGCTGCTTCATTACATACATTTGCGATATCAGCTCCTAGATATTGAGGTAAAATTTAATTAATAAATGAAAGTCAATAATAAATTATAGTATTATAAAATATACCTGTAAAGCCAGGTGTAAGAGCAGCCATTTTTCTGGATAAATCTAATTTATCTAAATTTGTTTTTAAATTTTCCAAATGAACTTTAAAAATAGATGCTCTGCCCTTAATATCTGGAGCAGACACATAGATTTGCCTATCAAATCTACCAGGTCGCAAAAGAGCCTTATCTAAAATGTCGATTCTATTTGTTGCAGCCAAAACTACCACGTTTGTAGTTGTATTAAAACCTTTAAAAAAGATTTTTCATTATCAAAATAAAGAATCAAATTGTAAATGAAAACAACAAAATCAGTTTTATAAACATACCATCCATTTCTACTAAAAGTTGATTTAATGTGTTTTCTTGTTCTGAATGTGAACCAAAACTTCTTCCACCTCTTTTCCTACCAACAGCATCAATCTCATCGATAAATAAAATGCAAGGGGCACTTTTTCGAGCCATGGCAAACATGTCTCTTACCCTTGACGGTCCAACACCAACAAACATTTCCAAAAATTCTGATCCAGATACTGTTAGGAAGGGCACATCAGCTTCACCTGCAGTAGCTTTGGCTAGTAATGTTTTACCAGTACCAGGTGGACCTTTAAATATAATTTTTATAATGAAGTTAAACAAGAATTGAAGAGAAATAATATTCATCAATTAAAAACAATACTACATTAAATTTAAATTGTGTACCAGAGAATCAAAGATTATTAAATTTAAAAAAATCTATTAAAATTTAATTTAAAAAAAATATTTTCCTAGTTAGATTGTGTTCAATATTTTGTCTAACTCAATTTATTATTAAGTAAAAATTATACATCTAAATTTAATTTTTTTTTACTATACTATTAATTCTTCTACCTGGGGTTTAATTACTTTTTTCAATTAATACCTGTTAAAATGGCACCCTTTGGAATTTTTGCTCCAAGATTTATGTATTGCTGTGGATTTTTTAAGAAATTGACAAATTCCATTATTTCAATTTTAGCCTCTTCACATCCAGCAACATCTCTAAAAAAATATATTTTTTAGATTAAAATTATAATTAAAAATTTATTTTAATTTATTAATGTCATTATATTTTGCCCACCCTTTCTACCTCTATAGGATTATACCATATGTAATTTGTCTGGTTAATAAATAAATAAATATAATAAATGACCAAATAAAACTAACTTGAATCGAACACCTATATCATTTGGATTGATTAATTTAGCAGTGGAGGCTGTAACATTTCCAAAAAGTCCTCTACCACGACCTCCTTTACCACTAAACATGCCTGCAGTTTGTCGAGTAAAATAATATAGTAAACCTATAATTTGGAAAAGAAAGATATATTGAAAAATTTATTTAATTTGATATTAAATTTTAATGGTTTTAATTTTAAAAGACTTATCCTGTGAAAATATTTGAAAAAAATATCTCGTTTGAGAAAGAACTTATCTTACAAGAGTGATTAGAAAAATGTTTAAAAATTGATTTTTGAAGAACCATATTTTGAAAAATTTGAATAAGCAGTTGTTAATATTACACACTATATTTCATAAAATCTGTTGATTGAAAATTAGTTTTAAAATATGCATTCCCTATTTCTCTCATGAGATACATCTATTTTAAAAACTTTTAAGGGACAAGTCTTTTTATGCTGGAGCCATCAATTTGTATTTTACACAATCTTAAAATCTAACCAATCATAATAATTGTGGGCAGGTATGACATCATTTGTGTTGATTCAACTTCATTTTTATAAACAACTGGTATATGATTTTGTGGCTCAATATTTAATTCAAGTTGAGCATTTTCTAAATTTCTTTCAAATGAATCTGAACTTCCAATATTAAACCACAAGACACCCTAATAAATAACAATAAAAATTAATTTCATTAATAATAATTTTTAATAATAAGTTTCATGAATGTATTGAGACCTACCTCTGTGCTGGCACCAGGTAATAGTCGCACTCGCACCCATTTTTTATTTATTACTTCTAACTTTTCTACAGTTCCTTTATTCAAGTAACTATAAAAAATAAATTAAATTTATATAATATGTATGTTAACATCTACAGTATTTAAAATTTCATACTCCATAATTATCTTTAATTAATTTTATTTCTTAATTGCCATATATATTATTCAACAAAATAGTTATATTTATTAAAGCTTTGAATTAATAAAAAATTATATTATAAGTACCTGTAAACAAATTCTCGCCATGTAATCTCTTTTCCACTGTCCATGTACATTGAAGCACCAAGCAAACCAATCGCGGCTATTGCACCTAAAGTAAGCCATTTATCATTGCCCTTGAGAGGATCATTCCCTACACCACCTCCAATCTTTTTGTCATAAGAAAATTTATAATTAAAGTCTTTTTTAGAATTTGCTGAGGATTTTCCACTTGCAGATTCACTACTTTGTGAACTTTTGGTATCCTTAGCATCCTTAGCATCCTTAGCATCCTTACTTTCCTTTGCTTTTTGACCCTCTTTAAAATACTTTTCAAATCCTTTAGGTGGTTTTTCACAAAATAATTTCCACTGTTGGTGTACTTGTTTGATAGTTGATATTTTGGACCCATTTTGAAGTAAAGACAACTTCTTCCATGCCTTTAAAAATAACAACAAAAATGTTTTATTCACTTTCTTAACAGTTTAAAATATACGATGACAAATGACAATTTATCGAGGTTGATATGTTTATATTAAATAAAGTTTAAAAAAACAATTAACAACAGGAATACAACTACATAATGAATATGACATCTGATTATATCACCAAGAGAGCAGGATCTCACAATATGATGAAATAGGTTATGTCGATAAGGGAACTCGTAGAACGCACCTGAAGATGATCCAATCGGCTTAGCAAAAACTTTTCGAATTTGCTAGCCGAGTAAAGGAGCTGTTGAGCCATGTTTCATTTATAAAAGAAGTGTCAATTTGAATAGGTGAAATGTGGATGATCCCTCGACAACGATGCACAAGATATACACATTACCGGCCGCTAATCATTTTTCTATATACTCTGCTTACTAGCTGGCTGCTGGCTACTACTCCGCAATCCGCATGGCTTTCCGGCTGCTAGCGGTGCTACTTATATTATATATATCTTCTTCTTCTTGTGATTAGGTTGGCAACAATGAGACGTATGGCCATCAACAAAATTGAGTGCGCGCATGCAATAAACACGAAAATTACAATTTCAGCAATAATTGTATATAAAAAATTAAAAAATTAAAGTTTAAAACTATCGATATATGAAGATATTGGAGTTCGTTCTTATTTTATATTTAGTTGACTGTTTATTTTTAAGTAATTTAGTATTTGCAATATCGTTGATTACTTGCAATACTTATTACAGAATTGACACTTACAATTTTTTTTTTACTTAATAATTTTGACTTTTTGATTCCAGGTCTGTATTTTTTTGATACATAAAAAGCACCTTTTAATGTATCAGAGCGCTAGTGCTGAAGGTTTTAGTAGCTAAAGTTTCCGAATTCGGAAAAATTGTTATGACTAATTTTTATATTTTTTTCTGTATGACACAGCAAAAAGTATAAAATGTGAAAAATTGGTTAGAAATTGTCGTTAACTTTTTTGCACCAAAAGTACAACTATTACAAAAATCCATTGAACATAAAAATTTCCATAAATTTTAACGTATATCTATAGCCCATTTCAAAGTATATGTAGTGCGGTCGACTCTCAGGCTTCTTCTATACTTGCCTTCGGAGCGCTCCCGCGCTCCATGATACTTAAAGTCGTGCAATTAAGTATATTTTTTCACGGAAAATAATGCGTTTCAACGAATAAATGTCAAAACAGAATTTTGTTAAAATAACGCTAAAAATACAATATTTTTTTAGATTAAAAAAAGGAAATTTTCCGATTTTCTTAGAAAATAGAGAATAAATAATTTTTATAGCAATTTCCTGAAAAAAAAACTGGAAATTCGTATCATTTTATTTTCTTTAAAAAGTGGTGAACTGGTGGATGAAATCTGTCATTATAATATAAGTACTAAGTAGTGATATAGTAGTATTTTTAATGGTCATAACTCGTAGTTCTCGGCATTATTCTCAGCATACCCGAGCCGAGATCATCACAAAAACTGTTTTGATTGATGTTATTGACTCATTTGATTGGTCTGTACAGAATAGGCGCCAAAATCGAATATATTTGAATTTTTAAGGTTGAATTCTTGAGTTGATTTAAAACTGAATAATTAAAATAGTATAAAAAAAATTGCATTTTTTTTATTATTAAAATAACACCATTATCGTATAATTTGAACTCATTGAAACGGACTTTTAAATTGTAAAAAAAGGATTGTAAAAAAACTTTGCTGCCACTGAACTCATTGAGGTATACGAAAATATTTCCAACAGCCAGAATAATATATTTATGTAACATTATTATTACAATTTGGATAACTATTCGATTCGCAGATTTATGTATACCAAGTAGGTATATATAACGGAATCTAATTTCTATAGTCAAATATTAATCATTAAATTGTTTTATTTTACTCCAATATTTACAAATATTATAAATTTTTATGTATTACAGAAATAGAAAAATAACCTATGTAAAACTTCACTACCACTGAAAAATGGTCAACAAATATATTTTATAATATAATTATTTTTCAATTTATTATTTTAAGATTATGAGTATGACCTATTTTTGAAAGAACAATTTTATTTCATAAAAATTCTAACTAATTTATTATTTGAAATTACTATTTTATTTTTAAAATTTTTAAGGTTTTTAAAATTACTATTTACAAATATACTTTGAATACTTAAGCTGAAACAGTATTGTTTTCATTATTAAATTTTGAAGAATTTTTATTCATTGACTTATTTATATGTATTTTTTTTAGCAATGACACTTCTAACTGATATAAGCTTTGAAGTTCTATTTTCAGATTTCTAATTTCAGTTTTATTTAAAACAGATGTTTCTAGTTTGGACATGAAGGCATCTAAAGGATCTTCAGCAAAATCTTCTTTTTCATCTTGTTTAGCTTTTTGCAATGCTATCAACCGTTCTAAATATTTTATTTTTTCCACAACTTGTGCATGCTTATCCAACTTAAGAACAAAAAATAAATATAAATATTAATAAGATTTTATTATATTCATAACATATATACTATTAATTTACCAATGCATGATGTGTTTCAATTTCTGATTCTAATTTCCCAGCTAATTGCATTCGTTTCTGACGCTTTTTTTCTACAAGTCCAGTTCTATCTAAGAAATTGTCTTCATCCGAATCATAATAATCCATTACTTCCCAATTTCGTGATGTACTTTTTTTCTCTTCTATAAATATATATCGTGTTTTATACACAAATATAAATTAAAATTAAATATAAATTATATTTTGTAACATTACCTCGTGCTTGTTTTAAAAAACCATATTTATTCAATATTTGGCAAGCTTTCAATGCACACTCATCAATAGCTTTCACCTTATCACCATTTACATGTACTTCAACAGTTTCCGTAGTTCCTAAAGCATCCAAAATTAAGCTGTAAAATGTAAATAATTAAAAGATTCATTTTTTTTAAAAAACATATCAATTATTTTTCTTACGTACTTAAGTGAACAAGAAAAGCGTCCAAGGCCAAGATCTTCTGTTTCATATTCTAAATCATATCCTTCCCATTTAAACCAGTCTTTTAAGGCTTTTCTGGGATTTTCTAGAAATAGCTCTTCACTATCACTCTCTGAATCTTCAGAACTTTCTGTTAATCTTGAATTTTCATTGCTATCTACTATACCCCAATTAATTCCATTGTCTTTTCCTATACTCAACTTTTCTTTTATTTCTTTCGATAAACGTTCCTTCTCTAATCTTATTTTTTCTTGTGATTCACATCTTTTCAATTCTTGTAATTCATTAAAAGATAGTTCAGCTTCTTTCTCTTTATTATCAGTTGGTGTTTCAAAAATATATTTAGTCTGGCTATTTCCAAAACTAATTATGTAGCCACTATGCAGAAGCATATATGTATTAGGTTTTACGCGATTCCCATTTACATAAGTTCCATGAGTACTATTCAAATCATAAATATACATTCCCTTTTCATTTGTAGAATCAATTATTTTTCTGTATTGTAGAATTGCATGAAACTGTGATATTGTTTCATTAGTCAAAGAAATATCGCAAGATAAAACTTTTCCAATAATATGATAATTTTTAGAAGAAAGATTTAAGGTATTTACAATCACTCCTGATTTTAATATATCTATTTTATAAATACCATCTGGTTTACCACTCCATGAAGGTTCTAAATAAGAAAATTTTATTTCTTCATGATTTTTCATGTCAACTGTACCAATATTTTCTTCCAATTTATCAGTGGAAACAAACAGTTTATAGTTTTTATCGTATGTTGGTTCATCGAGACTAAATGCTTTAGTGACTGAACCTTGTAAAACAGTTTTCACTTTAGAATTCTTTTGTAATTTAAAACAAAATCCAGATTTTTTCAATGAATTTTCCGAATTATGATCTAAAACCATAAAATTTTTAAAATATAGAATGTATTTGCTTATAATTAAATTTCATTTTGTTTTATAAATACCTTTATTTGTAATTTGTATAAAACTTGCTTTTTGAAAATCTGATATTGATTTATTACTCATACATGCATTATTCATTTCAATTATTTGTTTGAAATTGTTTGATTTTTGTACTTTTGAAATTTGATCACTTATATCATTTTTTTTTAAATCTTTACATTTTACATCCATATTTATAAATGTACCTATGACAATTATTGATTTTTTATTCAAAGACTCAGCAACATTTCTTCAACTGTTCTTATGATACACATACTCATCATTCAGGTATTCTTAACCTTTAAAGGGCTGGTCTGACCCTTTTAGGAGACATCAGATCAACTTGAAAACTTTCCAGTCTTTTTGGCTATTTATATAATTATATACCTTTAGAAAATATCGAATTTCTAGGGAAAAATGATGGCCTTTTAAAAACTTGAACAAAATATTAAAATACAAAGTATTACTTCTTTTCTTCTCTGTAAATATGTCAACATTTTGACTAAGACGTATACCGCTGTAGGGTCATGCGGAGCTGATTCTGCTGACAATTATGTGCTGCTGCTTCGTACCCCATGTCTCCACCGGTTCCAGGAAAGGAAGGGGGAGAGAAATGAAGAGTCCAACGGTAAGCCCAGGGTAGCGATGGGTGGCGCCACTATACGTGAGAAACAACCGCACTAGTCCGTGTAGCGGAACCAGGCGAAACAGTCGGACGTCGGCTTGAAAACGTAAATAAATTGCTCCAAAATTTTAAAATTATAATAATGGAGAATAATATAATCAAACGTAATTATATACATTTGCATATGTGTAAATAAAAACATATATCGTCGCTCCCTACAAAGACTAGCACATCTCAAATTCCTCGCGAAGACTAGCACATTACTTTAAGTACTCTCCCGCGAAGACTAGCAGCACATTTCGAGCTCCTATATAATTTTAGATAATATATGCAAATCAAAGTGTATATGAGAATATTTGCGTACAAAAAAGTCTTATTGTGTCTAATTAATATGTATATTCATTCCCCCATAGATTTAATAAGTAAAATTCAAAATAAATAGTAAAAAAAATGAGTTATTTTAATAAATTAATTAATTTCACTTAACACTTTGAATCTTCTTATTTTGAAAAATCAATGGAAACAACATATATAAATTAGACACATCCAAACTTTTTTGTACGGAAATATTCTTATATTCTCTTCGATTTTAATAAATTTTATAAAATTAAAAGTGCGAAATATGCTAGTCTTCATGGGGGGATTTGAAATATATGTGCTATAGTCTAGCTAAGTACGGCTTTGAAAGTATTTTTATTAAAAAATTGAGAAAATTTCATTAAAAAAACTAATATTCTTATGTTATAGTGACAAATTTTTTCTTGAGGAGCCATAAATTAATCAAAATTGTCAAAAAAATGCAAAAAATACTAAAACTGTAAACTTTGACAACGCAGTTTGAAAACGTCAGTTTAAAAAAATCTGAATAAATTCATCAGTATTCGGTATATAAAATAAAACGGATTCACAAAGTTTCAAGAGAATCTAAGTATTTTTTTTCACTGCTTGATTTGACAGAAAATTAGCCGTATTTACAAATATTCGCATAGCATAATGTGGCATCTGTGGCAAAATGTATTATGTACTTATATATAACTTACACGATTTATGTCAGTCACGTAATGTAACTGACCATCAATCTTTAATTCCGTCAATCGTCATATATTTATATGCATGCATCTAGAATCTCTATAACGTATATATATATATATAACACCAATTTTTAAAAATGGCGGTGCTGTGTAGGTTTCGTGGGTTTGCAAGAAAAACGAAATACCTTCGAAAATCATTGTACTTTAACGATGTCATTTCAAGCTCATCATCGACTCGCAGTTTATGCACGTATGTCGAACAACCCAAGTCTAATAGTATTCTAAAATTTAGTTTGATTGGAGCCGGTATAGGTATTGCAATAGGAACAGGTTATGCCTTTAAGAAAGTAAACGATGCAAGGCGAAATTTGGCCTTAGAAGGTACTGAAGTTGAAGTCAATCTTTTAAAATATAAACCAGACGTCAAACCATCCAGAAGGGTATAAATTTTTTATTTTTTCATTAACTGTGTATACTATTACCTACGTTATACATACATTAATTTATCAATATTTTAAGAAAATTGTCATTGAGTAAATTCTATTTCTATAGAATATACGTATTAAAATTATAAATATTATATATAAAAATAGGATTAGAACTAACTTTTTTTTCTAAAGTATTTCAAGGTACAAATCAAATTCAAATCTTGTATTGTATTTTGAAAATCTACTCATACTTACATATCAAAGTTACACAAATTTATGTAACATTATTGTTCTGTTATTTTAAAAAGATTTTGTCACAAGCAATAAGTTGTTGAAAGGCTTATAAATCCATATCCTTTTAAAAATATTAATTGATTTATCCATGTTTATGATTTGTATCAATTTTACAAGTAATATTATATACCTTAAATTAAAAAATTTTATAGATTTGAAATTAAAATTCGTTAATAGTTAGAACAATAACTAATTCATTAATTCAATTATTAAATTTATAAAATTATTTTTTTCAGATTATTTCTCCTGTTGATTCAACAGGATTGAAATTGACATTATTCCAATATCAGACATGTCCATTTTGTTGTAAGGTAACAATATAAGTTTATTCCTGAATCTTGTGATCATAAAATGAATTGATGCAAATTTAACCATATTTCCTGTTAAGGTAAGAGTTTTATTAGATTACTTTGGATTGTCATATGATGTTGTTGAAGTTGACCCAGTATTAAGACGTGAAATCAGTTGGTCCAATTATAGAAAAGTACCCATTCTTCTTGTCAAGGTTGACAAAGGATATCAACCTTTAAATGACAGTTCCATGATAGTATCAGTTTTGGCATCTTATTTACATGATAAATCACAGAAAATAGATGAACTTGCAAAGTATTATCCAATTATTAATGTGAACGATGAAAGTAGAGTATTGAAACATGAAATTGTAAATAAGTATTTTCTTATGTATCAAGACTCTACACCTCAAGAAAAAAGCTTAAATGAGATTACGTGAGTAAATATATTTAAAAATCTTAATAATGGTATCTTTTTATATCATTACAAAAGTATTTCTGATTAGTGAGGAACGAAAATGGAGAAAATGGGCTGATGATGTTTTTGTACATACTCTTTCACCGAATGTTTATAGAAGTTTTGGAGAAGCATACGAAACATTCAACTGGTTTTCTGATGTAAACTATTAAATCATTTTACATAAAAACTTTAAAAATGTTATTTCATTCTAAAATCTTTAATTGTAATTATAGGTTGGCCATTGGACAGAATATTTTCCATTTTGGGAGAGAGCAATAATGATCAATGTAGGTGCTTTCGCAATGTGGTTAATCTCAAAGAGATTAAAAAAGAGGCATAATTTGAAAGATGATGTACGAGAATCTTTTTATGATGAGATTAATGTTTGGTTAAATGAAATTAAAGCCCGAGGAGGTACATTCATGGGTGGAACTCAGCCAGATCTATCTGATCTCGCTGTATATGGGATTTTGAAATCAATTGAGGGCTGTCAAGCATTTAAGGATGCATTAAAATATACAAAGTTGGGTACATGGTACAATGCAGTAAAAGAGAAAGTTGACTCACATGCAGGTAGTGTTTACTTAACCAATTAATAAGATAATTAAAATAAAACCATTTGTACATTTTCCTTATTTATTTTATTAAATAATAAATAATTGTTATAAAAACATTCAATATCTGGTACAAAACACTTAATTATATGAATCAGGACAAAGTATTTGTTTATACATTAGTGAAAAACCTTTATTTTCTGCATCAGGCTTAGCACCAGTAGTCTCTTTATCATCAGTAACAACACAAAGATTAAAAGATGTAGAACCTGTTAAAAATGATTAAAGTTTAAAATTATATTAATTTAAAATATCAACTTAAAAAGTATAAAGTATAAAGTAAAATTTCTTACTAATTTTTGGTGTGAAACTTGACCCACAAAATCTATCAGTAGGCAGAGGTATTAATGCACCTGTAGTTGTATTGACTTCTGATGGATTTGCAATTACTACAAAGTCTGTTGTACAATTAGATCCAACTGTTGGTAAGGCTAAAAAAAATGTTCAGAAATGCAGCTTTGAAAATCATGGAGTTGATTCCTTACTTACTAAAAATACAATCTCGAAAATGGTATTTTGCTTGTAACTCGAAAACGATAAGATATTGAAAAAGTTTCAAACAAAAGTTGTAGGGTGTGAAATATCGAGTAACCTATCATTTTTTTTCAATTAAATTAAGCTTTAGTAAAGCACCCAGAAGTTGAAAATCGTAAGTATCCAAAGAAAAACAACGGCCGGACTTGATTCTCAAATGTTCGAAGAGATTCGCTATCTGTTGCTGTATATTGCCATCCGATCAAAAAGGTATGGGTAGACTTTGTTTTTATTAATCCATTTAGAAAATTAAGCCATTACTTTTTATAAATTTTAATTTTTAAAATCTGAATGTCAAAATCACAATGTTCAATGAAATTTTAAAACTTTTATTTAAATGCATTTTTTTAAACACTAGTCATATCTAAGCGCGCCTCGCGCGCTACTTTTGTTTTTGTAACCCATATGCTCCAACCAATCAAATCACGAATAAAATGATTTCACAACAAACCCATCATTTTTTTAATGTAGAGAAAAGATAGGAAAAACTGTATTTAAACCGTTGTATTACAGTGTTGCTCTTGAGCAATATCTTTTGTTTATCGGTTTATACCAAATTTAAGTTGAGCTTCAGGGTTTTTTATTACCACATAAAGAGCCATAAAAAGAATATAATAATTAAGAAAAAGTTCCTTAATTATTATATTCTATGCCAGTATCGTGTCTCACAATTATTGTTTTACAGTTATAATCTGTTATATAAAGAAAATAAATGCAAAACATTGTGTGTTTACATAAAAAATCGTCAAATATTGCTTATACTTTTTCATATATTGACTTTTACTTTTCGGAAGCTATCATTTTTTAGGCATGACCGCATCTCGAGACAGTCTTATATTTTCACTAGAGCGAAAAATGTAACACTTAAAAAATCAATAATTAATTGTATATAAACTATTTTCTAACGAAAAATTCATCGAATACGGTCAAAAATAATAGTAAATCTTTGTCTATTCATACATAAATGACAGCCCTACTTTGAAAATGATTCGCTCAACAATAAAAAAATAAATTTTGATTGTACTTAATGCATTGAAAATTCATTTTGTTTTAATATAAATTTCACACATGTATCTGCTAAAACTGATTAAAACATAACTTTTTTATCTCAAACATTTTCTTCTGTGAGCAATATTTTTCGAAATAACGGCCGAAAACGGCTAGCATTTTTAAAAAAAGTCGTTTTTTGGGTATGACTCTACAGATTTTGATTTTAGACAAAAATATTGAATACAAAAGTTCTAGATAATACTAAAACAAAACTTTTCTCCATTAAACATTTTCTTGTGTAATTAATTCTTGATGAGCTAAGCTTATAAAATCGATTTTAAACGGCTATATGGCAAAAAAAATTTTTATTATTTATATGAAGTGTTGCAATTTTCAGTCTGGTTTCCCCTAGTTTAATAACTTTTACTACTTGTAAAATGACTTCCTTCTATTAAGTTTTTTTGTTTATTTGTTTAACGATTAACTCTGTGACTTTCGGGAAAACAGCAAATCAATTGCATTTGGAGCATATCACTTCCGTTCAAATGTTCCAAGCAAGCATATCACAGCTCTGTCTTATTTTCAAAATTGTTGGTTTTGATAAAAGCGCATGGTTCCGTTTTACCGTGGAAATTTCGTGTTCCTTCTAATGACTTTTACTAAATCATCGGCTGAGAGGTGAAACAAGACAATTTAAAAAAAATACTAAGAAAGAAGACAACTCGGAAGTGCCAAGAAGCCAAATAATTCGGGTGAGTGCTAAAAAAATCAGCCAATTCACGGGCTCCTTTTTTTACTTGATTTTTAATTGAAAATCACGATTCCTTACATCGTCGCAAGGTACGATAAAAAATATAAAGTACGAGAAGGCTTTTCTTCATCTACGAAGATGCAAACTGGTTTTTGCGGTTCTTCTTCACTCTCTAAAGTAGATTAGTGAAAATTGCTCTACCATTTCAGTTAGTGGAAAAAACTACTAATTTATTAGTAAATATTCACTATTTGATTTGTATTTTTTTTTAAACTACTGAAGAAATAGTGAATATGCACTAATAAAAATGGTGGAGCTATTTTCATTAATTCAACTTTAGACAGCACTTTAGACCTATACTTCAGTTTTTTTCAAACTTTCCTAGATGAAGAAACGCCAGCTCGTACTTTAATTTTGGCTTTTTTTCGTTCAAAACTTGCTATTAATCTTTACCGCGCTATTTTCTTGGCGCTTTTCCGAGTATATCGTTTCTAAGCGCTTTTTCGAATTGTCTTGTTTCATCTATTAAAACGTCACTTTGCCGCGTCTTTGCACAATTTTTGAACCGCAAAAAGTGGATGCAAGCGTCCGAAACAAGGTGTTTTTTTACTTTGACGTTGGCGTATCAGACGCATTTGGCTTAAGTATATTCTAATTCTCGTGTATTTATATGAGAAAACTTTTTCCTGCCTATTTTGATGTACGATTTTTTAGTTTTAATAAATTAAATTGATGAAAAATTAATACTATCAAAGCCACATTTTGTATACTATACTATATAGAACTGAATAATATCACATTCAAAAGTTAGATTGTTTTGATACATACGATTCATGGTTAGATTTCCTGTTACTGAAAAAGAAGCGGAGTCTGTTGAAGTCCATTTAATACTGCAATATCGAGGAAGCTTTTTTATGCATACACTATACTGGAGATTCTGTATTTCTCTTGACCCTATCATTTTACTGCCTGGAACTTTAATTAAAAAAATTAGGTTGTGTGCTGGCGCCTGACATACGTGTGTATATGTAAATAATAAATGTTATTTAAAATGAACATTTTTTTATATACCAGTTCGTGGATTAGCCATTGTTCCATAATTAAAACTCTTTACGGTTCCTGATATTCCTGTATAGTACTGGAGGCAAGATGATGGTGCTACATTAAATTTAATAATAAATTGAAAATGGTATGTATTAGTGTAATTAATTATAAAATTAAGTATGCAGCGTTTTATAGAACCAACTTTCGGAAAAGTTAAAAATTAAAACGATATGAATAATAAATATAGAAATGGATTAAATAACTGAAAAACATTTTATTTAAGTTATATATAATGCCTTCTAACAATTTCTTTTATTATTTTCACCTATTCAATATGCTTAAAACTCCAACAACAAAGTTTCTAATAATCATCAATAATCATTGTAAAAGGAAAATGTCAGTAACCACCACAACAAAATCAAATCGCATTTAAAAAGAAAAAATTTTAAAAAATACTATCAAATTTTCACTTTTTATCTACAAAATGCGGCTTTGTTTCATTATTGCAATAAATAAATAAAAATTCAATAATTATAAATGCTTGTTATAAGTAAAAAATCTACGAACATTACGCAAGTCAAATATGTTTTAAGCGATTGGATAGCGACATCAGAAGAACTGCAGACTCTTTTTCATTAATATTGTAGAGGAAATAATGGATATAAAAAACCTGTCAAAAAAATATTGGAATTGGAACATAAATAATAATTATTAATAGTTATTAACATTTTTTACATTTCTTTAATAGTTTGTTATACTTATTTACATTTTTCAAAAATAAACCCATATATTTGATAATTTATATCTGATAAAAAATATAAAAGTGAATAACTTATAATAATAATTACTACTATAAACGAAAAGTATGATTTTTTTTGTAAAAAGAACTGTAATTAACTGTAAAATTCTGTAAAAAATTTGGAAAAAAAAAAAATATTAAAATTATAATAATTAATATGTTGCTAAAAATGTCGATAACTTTAGTTTATGAAAGTGTTAAGGTCTATAAGGTTGTCTCAAATTGTATAAGAAATCCCGCAGATACTCTCTTTGTCAGTCTCCTAATGCCGGCAAAACAATACAGTAACTGATGCGCACGTACACGGCACACATAATGTACTTCACTTTTTATTCTTTTTCTATTTTGAATCCATCATAATTTAATTTCTAATCTTTTTACAAATCATACCTTTATTCTATCCATACTTTATAAATGTACTTTAAAATAGTTTCAACGTATATTCAACTGATATTATTTGAAATTATTACTTCTGTCGGGCGTCCGGAGACTTTTTTTTTTATTTATGATATTATGCTTTTAAGGTTACAAAAATTTCAACCAATTAGCGTGGCTCTGACATTTTCATTCACGTTATTTTCGTTTCAATTTTAACATTTTTTACAATTTATTTAGTGAATTTTTAAAGATTTTTACAATTTTGTAACTTTTTTTATAGTTTCTCAAAAGATTTTTACATTTATCATTTTTATTATAGTACTTGCAGAATTTAAAGTAGAGTATAAAATTGTCTAAAGAAAACTAAAATTAGTTTATGTATCACTGATGATTAATATCGATTTTTCTTTTTCCAATTAAAATTTGTTTCATGTGATATACATACCGAGCGACGGTGAATTACAAGCAATTTGTTGTATGCGTATATTCCAATAACGTTGAGTGACCAAGGGATATTCTGTACTTGCATGAATGGATATTTTAATAGGATTTGATCCATCAAAGTTTGCTATAACTAAAATTATAGTATTGTTTATTTGAAATACAATTTTGACCAATAATTTTATTATTTTTATAAAATATAACGCAAACCATGTTCAGTGTTGTCGCCACATATTCGTTTTATCGGTGATGCTGCTCCAGTAATTGCCATGTAGTCGTAATCACATTCTCCTTCTGATGATGGTTGTCCAAGAGTAAAAGCCAAAAATTCTAGTCGTAACTATAAAATACAATTACAATATATAATCGTACCTATAATTTGATACGATGTTTAAAAAACTTTTGTAATTTGTTTGCAAACATTATATAACCACACGGAAGTTATTATATGAAAATTAAAAAATGGAATTTCCTTAGCCAATAAATGATACGAATGGATGAAAATTAATTGTATAAGTCATAATTTTTGTTTAATATATTGACATTTTAGTAATGTTTTAAAACAGTACGTTCATTTTTCTTTTTAAAACTTTTAAATAAGTATTAATTATAAATTCCCTACCGTTCAAATATTATATAATATACGATAAATATAAATATGATGCAACAAAATTTAATAATTATCATATTTACAACTTATAAAATTTAATTTTGAAAATACTTTTTTTGGTTCCCTTCGTAAGTATATTTAAGTAATTTAGTCACCGATAGTACTAATTTTTCTTTTGCGAAATTTATAAATAATTTCAGAATTACATACTTGACATATATCTGAATTACATCTGTATACTGTAATCGTGCATGATGATTCCCCACCATCATAAGACAATGGATAAGAAGGATTAACGAAATATGTGTTGTTGACATTTGTTGTGGTATCGCATGATTTTTGAACTGTGAGACAAAAGCAGAATTGAAACTGTTTAATTTCCCATAAGCTTTAGAAATTAATTAATTTGATTTATTTTCAATAAGGAGAGTATTTCAGATCTCGATCACAGATTTCGTTCAAAATTTTGAGATATGATTATAGAAGTCAAATGTGAAAAAAACCGCAACATTAGACCCTGACGTCCTAACTTAAATTATCGACATTTTTAGTAAGACATAAATGCTGATAAAAATGTTTTGTCTTTTATATTAATTAGGTATTCAAACCAAAAAAGTGTCTCATAAAAAAAACGTTATATACGAAAATATGGAAGAAAAATCATTAGTAAACGGATAAAAACTAAACAGTCAATTTTATGTACATTTAATGCATTTTCGTTGCTTAACTCTAAACTACCCACAACTTTGAAAGAAATTGATATTTTTTAATTTTGTCACAGGCGAAATCCTCATCACAAAGCTCATACTGCTCTGTAGTTTCCGCAATCCGTGATCCGTATCTGAAATACTCTCCTTGTATATACCTTATAAATATCATTGTAAAGTCTCATACTTACACACGCAACAAACACCAAAACCATTCGCGCAAGAGCCTGAAGAAGTTCCGCCTTGTGTTGCGCATTCTCTTTTCGTCAAACATGTTCCATTATGACCTTTTAGGAAATTACCTGCTGCACACTCAGAATTGGGAAAACGGATCACACTAAACAGCGGAAAAACTGCAGAAAACGTGAATTATTTTATTGCTTCTTTAATATTTTATAATTTTTTTACAGTAGAAACATAACTTAAGATAAATAAAAAAATAGACGTGCTAATTTACAACTCAGGTTTACCATCATACTTGAATGAATTTCTTTGATTTTAATATTTATATAAATTTATACTATTTACGGCCTTTTAGTACAAGTACAAAAAGTTAAACAATAATAGCTACAAATAAATTAGTATAGTTATTAATTATTCTTACTCGCAAGTTTTTGTGGCTATATTATTTTAAAAAATATTGTTCACAGAAGAAAATGTATAATATAAAAAAAGTTGTGTATTAATTAGTTTTAGCAGATGAATGTGTGAAATTTATAATAAAAATGAATTTTCCATGGATTATACTAAAAAAAATCAATTTTTTCAAAATTTTAATTGTGCTCGCATTTTTGTTTTTGGACGAATTATTCCCGAAATAGGACTTCAAGTCACATATGTATGACTAGACAACGGTGTACTATCATTTGTGATGGGATGATAATGTAAACACAAGATTTTGTACATATGTACAGACATACCTGCATACATCATGGGGAACACTTAAAATAGACTCATTTTTGGTGGAAAACCGTTTGTGTACTATAAATTATTGATTTTTCAGGTATTGCAATAGTTTAAGTGAAACTATAAGCTACTCCCGAGGAGCGGTCGTGCCTAAAATCGAAATTTGCTAGACGATATGTAAGTATTTTCGTAATTCTAATAACAAACGAGATTTACAATTTTTAGAAAATGGTATTGAATTTGTGTGCATGTATGTGTGTGTTTTTGCCTCAGAGCTTTGTCATTCCTTGGTATTTAAGGGCCAATTAATCAAATTATAATGCTTTATTTTTTCGTTGTAATAAAACTTTAATTATTACTTAAAATATTTATAATAAGTTATAAAAACTTATTTGAAATTTTTCATTTGAGAATTATGTGAAAGTGAACAGTTTTTAATCATTTCAATTTGCAAATAAGTATACTGTCGAAATTATCATTTTAAAATTTAGTAAATGCATGTAAACAATTTTATTCAGTCGAAAATGATTTTTTCTATCACTAAACTTTCTCATAACAAAGGCATTAAAAATACTCGAGTAAATTTCTATACATTTTATTACTAACTTTGATTATAGATTTTGAATTATTCAATTTTGAAATATATGGTGAAAATGTTTATATGCGCTTACGTTTGTTTGAACGACAAACGCACATCCTGTCAGAATCATATTTATCGTACTTACTAATCTTGAAATATACTATTTTTAGGCACGACCGCCCCGGGAGGGCCTTATATATTCACCAGAGCAAAAATGATGTTTATGGATTATTTCGATG
>JAWWEQ010000001.1:19299281-19357216 GCA_035583055.1 Torymus tubicola
ATTTATCCGATAAAATATAAGTATCTCCTTAGTAATGCGGTCGTGCCTTTAATGTAAAAACAAAGTTTTTACATAGACCCCCCCTAGTTTATAAATGAATTTAATTTTTACGCGGGCTTACACGATTTCAAAGATATTTAGTGCAAATTATACTTGCAGAGTTGTGATATAAAATAGACAGTTTTTTTATCGAAACTTTTATTATTACAATAACGCAGCTTCAATTTTGAAAATGAAGGCTCTTGACAAAATTCGCATTTCAAAAATGTGCGTTTTGGTGGTGGATAATGATCAATAATTAAACAATTTTTTTTCTAGAACTAATATACTATAAAAGTAATAATATATTTTTAAATTTTATTAGAATAATTAAAATGTGTTGCAACATAATAGATCGTCCTAGAGAACCAAAATTTTGTCAGGTGTTTATTTTCAATTAATTTTTAATCACGATCGTATTTAGTATTTTTTTTTCCTTTTAAAGTGGTTGTATTAAAATGTCGAATATTGCACACAAGTACCAAAAAAAATTGATGTTATACAACAAATCAAAATAAACTTTTTGATATTTTTTTTACACTGGTTGCCACATAAGTTTTTGAAAAAAAATTCCCGAAAATGTCTTAAACTTATGGCTACATATATGAGTCATTCGTTTTCGAATAAAATCCAGTGTTGTTCATATGGATAATCACTACAGAGAAAATCGGAGTTAAAGATAGTACAGATTCAATCGAGGATTCAAAGAATACAAAAAAAAATTATAATATAATTAACTAATCAATACAATAAATTTTTTAATCTTTATTTTTACATAACCTAAAGTATTAGCTACCAAAGATATATCAAAATTCAACAATTATTAATTAATATGTTATCGTAAAATAATTCTTAAATATTGAAGAATGGAAATAAAATTTTCAGTAAAACTAATTTGATTTCAAAATTTTTAGAAAACTACCTTAAATGTATAATTTAGAATTAAAATCTGACAAAAAAAATCTATCTTAAAAGGAATATGATATGAAGCTATCCCGAGGGATGTGGCAAGAAACAAATGAGAGAAAAACTGTTGATTTACGTTAGACTTACAGCGCTCCTGTCGTTGGGAAAATGAGACATCCCTCGGGATATTATCGAAATCATCGTATAAAAGCTGACCAGAGGCAACGGAAAGAGCGATGAAGACAACTGTTAGAACTGTACCGATCATGTTTCTGGAACAAAATGTACGGGACCAGATTCCTCAATCGTCGTTGTCGGGTCCAAAGATAACGGCACCATTTACTTTAACAATCAGAGCAATTAGCGCTCTTTAAATGAAATTCAGGGAACTCTAAGTCACTTGTTGACGTAACTGTTATATACTTTACACCTTGTTATCTACGGATATGAATAGTAGGGAAATTCATTAAATAATGCAGTATTATAATATTTACAGTTTTTTTTATTTCTAAGCCAACGGTATTTTCTCATTTTCGTACAAAATATAACCCTAATAGTAGTCATTTCAACAAATTTTCATTTTTATAAAAACGTTTTTCTCCACACGGTGCAGAAAAATAGTATACACACCACGGGAGGAAGTACAGAATGCCTCAGATCGCATGTTTGTCGCCCTCCCCTGCGGCTCGGGTGACAATTTATGTACGATCTGCGAGACATTCTTTACTTTTTCTCCCTAGGTGCGTAATGTACTATTTCGACAATGTCGATACTCAATACGTAAAATTACTCTAATTAAAAGTCACGCTACAGCAATTATTAACTAGTTTGGTTCATCGCATTACTAGGCGTTCTACAGAATGGACAATGATTGTAACGGAGAAGAGCCAATTCATAATCATCCGTATGAAATAACTACAAACAAATGTAATTATTATATATTATTCAATTACTCAAGAATGTATATATACAATGTAATGTGTAATATATTAAATAAGTAAATGTTACCTTTAAACATGATTTACAACAAGTAACTTGTAAGTCAGGTAAAAGATTCCGATAATATCGTGTGGTAAATGGCTTAGGCCACTTGACAATTAATACTGATGATGGGTCCATACTTTTTAAAACACTTCGACCGATGGTTACAGTAGAACCACCAATCTTTTCCTGTAATAATGTATAAATTATTAACATACTTCAAATTTTCAAAATATTTAAATATTAATTACAAAAGCTCATAAAAAAGTGGTATCTTCTAAAGACTAATACACAATAGTTTCATATATACTTTGATCTCTTAACATTACAGAATTTCGAAATATGCAAAGTGTAATTTTCTTTATCTTAGAAAAAAATAAAATTTAATTTTTTGCAGTTTTGTCGGAATAATATGGTATATAATACTGCTTAGCGACGGCGTGCTGGGACGTAACATCGAAGCTCTCTAAATGGGACAAATATTTTTTTATAAAATAATCACTTAATTTTTATTTATAAGGTTGAAATTTTAACCCAGTATTGTCTTAAATAAGTTTAATCCCTTAATAGGCACAGGGGACATCCAATGTTTAAACACCGATGCGAAACTAAAAACTCGATTTTTTCGAAATCACGAGAAGTGCAGATATATAGTTATTCCGGGCAGCCAAAAATATATATAAAAAACAATCGTTAGGGCAAAGCTTGTAAAAATGAAAATTCGTGTTTAACTTTCTCGAATATCATTTTCTAAACAGTTGATAAATTTATGAACATCAAATTTCAACCACTTATCAACGCCATGCAGCAAATTTTTCTGCCATGATTTCTTTTTTGGAGATCAGAGAATTTTGTGATAAAATATATGATGATACGGTTATCTAGCATCTAA
Source organism: Torymus tubicola (assembly GCA_035583055.1). Lineage (NCBI taxonomy): Eukaryota > Metazoa > Arthropoda > Insecta > Hymenoptera > Torymidae > Torymus > Torymus tubicola. The sequence continues at coordinate 19,302,100 of JAWWEQ010000001.1, forward strand.
TATACACCACTTTAGTGTTTGTTGCTTTATATTGCATATATTATACCTCATACTGCACTAAACGAGCCATAAAGAGATCAGTTTGATTATTGGTAATAGTAAATTGATTTTCAGTGTCAATTGAATCGTCTTGAAACTGAACAGGTTCTTCAATTAATTTTTCTGCTTCTTCATCTGTTATTCCTGTCTCGAGCTCAAATTCTACAAGTGGCAAAATTTCTGTAGAATAATAATAGTAAGTATTAGACATTTTTTTATTTTGCTGAATAATCAGCTTTATTATAATATTATAGTTGAAATTACCAAACATAACAAAAGAATATTGAAATTTTAGTCCACACTGTGCACAGCTACTACCAGATGTATTATTGGCTGGTAGTAAGGCGTTATAAGTGGAACATCTATTACACAATGGTAACAATTCTTCTGGATCTCTGTAAGGATATGCTTTTATAGCAACCATCCATGTCTCAACTTGAGTTAATAAATGTTTTGGTATTTTCATTGAACGTAAACGATCAAGTAATTGCATTGCTAATTTATTTGCTCCTAATAATCGCGCTTGCTTCACAAGTGCATACATTACAGTTAATTTTGAAACTCCTTCCAATTTGATGTTTTGAATTTTAGTTAATAGAAACTTCGAAATATTAAATAAAGCTTCAGGCATTAAAGCTGTGAATGGTTCCTCCTAAAAAAAAAAATTATTTTAAATTTAACAATATTAGGAAATTACGAAAAACAAATAGTTATAAGCTATGTTAAAACTACTTCAATAAAGTTTTATACCAGGTACTTGTATAACTCATGATAAGCATAATATATATCAGCTTTATCATAATAAGTCATAAATTGCGCTTTTATCTCTTCTGCACTCTTCTTTAGATCAAGTGAAATTTGTGATAAAAGCCAGTAAAAATATGATGCATCTCGAAACCTTTTTTCTAAAACTGCATTTTTAGCTAATGTTGTTAAAACCATGATTGATTCTTCTGGTTGTCCTGCCATTTGAAAAGCTAAAAAAATTTAATTTATTAAAATTTTTAATTAAAAAAAAAAGAGATTTTTATACCATTTATTCCTTACCTTTTTGTGCTTCCGAAAACCGTCCAGTTTCTGCAAGCCACCTTGCATAGGGTCCATAGACTCTAGCTCTTAGTTTTGGATTTCTTTCAGCAAGATCAAAGGCTTCATGCCAAGCTTGAGCATCAACAAGTACATCTGCAACATCTGGGTCATCACCTAAGCGACTAAAAATTTCAGCAGCACCATGAGTGGCTCCTAATTGCCTTAATTTTTTTGCAATTACAGTAAGACTATCTCGTTCAGCTTTATCAAGCTGTCTACCCACTTTAATTAACATGTCAATCCATCCATATTCTGATATTATTTTTATAGCTCTTTGTACATCCCCAGCAGAAAGAAACATTTCTGCTGCTGCACGTGGTTCACCCAAACTTTTAGCCCACTCAGCTCTTCTTCTAAGTAATGTTGTGCGGTCTTGACTATTTCCACTTGCAATAAATTCTTGTGCAATATCAAACATTCTTAAATCTGAATACATATCAAGTGCTTGCTGCTGTAAACCAGCTTTTTGGTAAAGTTTTGCTGCTTCACGAAATCTTCCCATAGCTGCCGCAGCTGTAGCCATGCAAGCTTCTCTACCCCATTCTCCAGATTTCAATTTTTCTTCTATTTCTGCTACAATCTCCACATACCGTAATTTCTTAGTTTGTGCAAATGCTTCATAAGCTATAGTAAATTCTAAATGATCCAAAGCTGCAACACCTAGTGCAAACCAATCAGAATCTGCTACACCAAGACAAGCAATAGCATAAGCTTTATCAAACATCTCTGCTTCTAAGTATTGGTACATAGATGATGATAGTGGCATCTAATAACAATATTTATATAAATACATTTTAAAATAATTTGTTTAAAAATAAAATAGTTTAGAATAGTAAAATACCTCCATTGTAATAATTGAAGATCCATGTAAGCAATACATCTTTGAACCATTCAAACCAACAACAATTCCTGAAAATTTTTGTTTATATTCATTAAAATTGGAAACTTTTATTGCAAGATAATCTTGACCAGAAAAACACATCATATCTTCAAAAGCACTATTAAAGGCAACACTTGTTACATCTTGGAATTCTTGTAATTTTTTATCACTGTAAATATCAAATACAGATAGAACTCCTTGATCACTAACTACTGCTAATTTCTCCTTCATAGAACTAACGTCAACACATCTTACAGCTCCATCAACTTTAGCTAAAAGAGCGGGAAATGGATTATCTAAATAAATTTCCATTACCTGTCCATTTTTTAATCCAGCTAATAATCGTTCTTGACCTGGTGGACCACCAACTACTTTTACATAACAAATAGGACCATCAAGTATCCATTCTCTTTCAACTATACCAGTAAACGATAAACTTTGAAGACGTTTGTCCAAATAAAGAATTAAATTATTTGTTGTAACAACAAGTAGACTACAGTCCAAAGACTGAACTAATTTATCTCTAATTCTGTAATGCAAATCATCTGTATTTCCAGATGGTTCATAAATTATAACTCGCTCTGGAAGTTGTACAGCCAATCTGTCTCGATAGACAGCAATTTTTTGAATCTAAAATTGTATTTTATTAATAAAATGTTTTTAATATTACATTTACACCTTATTTATTTTAAAACTAACTTTTGAATACCTACCAAATCTTTACACTTAATACGAACTTTTTGATTTGTGATTAAATGCTGAATTATGACATCAGTCATATTTTCTCTATATGCATATCTGTCTCTGTATAGACCATGAACAATGTTCCATGACAACTCTAAATTCGTTATGGTTCCATCTTGACAACCAACAGCCTAAAAATATTTTTTGTTTACAATTTGGTAAGAGGTTCTTTGAAAAATAATGCTTACCACATGTGTCGATTCTGGATGGATTGTACAACTCCATGTCCATGAAGAAAATGAAGTTCCAATTGTAGCTAATTGAATTCCATCATGAGATAATAGAAGACATTGCTTATTACTACCAGAAACAACAAGATATTGACCATTAGGAAAGTAAGTAATTTTTAGTGGAATGAAATTCAAATTTCTTTCTCTCCCAATTAATTTTCCACTTATAGTATAAAATGATAACATTCCACTCCATTCACCAATGCAGATAATATCTGTAGGATCTTCTCTAAAATTTAAAATAAATTAGATTATATGTCATCTTATTATCTTTATAAAAATTAATAAAAAAGTACCTTGCTGGACTCCAAGCTAAGCTCCATATTGGTGTATCCCCTGAACGATCAATTCTTAATCGTTCTTCTCCTCCCTACAAAAATACATAGTTTAAATTATTGGAAATAAAAATTATTTAAGTATAAATCTTACTTTATTTCTTATAGAAACATAACCAGCAGCCAGTCCTAATGCCATATATTGTCCATCTTTAGTCCATCCACAACAATTAACTCTTCCTCCAGATTTATGTTTTTGAACTGCTTTTTGTTCAGCTGACCACAATGCAATATCAGAAAGAGAACAACTAAGCAGTTGATGCGATACTGGATTGAATTGCATTGACTGAACTGCTTCATTATGACTAGTGAAAGAAAAGTTATAAAATTGAATGCCTTAAAAAATTTAATTTAATTCATGTATAAAATATTTTCAATTCATACGAATATTTTAAAATTCCTTCTAATTTAGAAGTCCATATAATGACAGTCCTATCTGCACTTCCAGATGCAAATTTCTTTCCATCTTTTGCATAACATACGCAATAAACAACATCTTTATGTCCTACAAATATTTAAAAATATAAACATGTGTATATTAAAAACTCAATATTTGAAACTAATGTATATAATACCTTTTAATAGCTGAATTAAAGCACCGTCATTACTTTCATAAACTAACACATGCTGTCCAGCAGCAACAATTAATTGAGTTCCACTTGGATTATAACATAAATCATATATACTGAAAAAAAAGTTATTGAATTTTAATTTTGAATGTTTTATAAATTATCAAGTTACAATTTAATATTATTTGTATATTCACTTATAAATTTACAAAATATCAATAAAAAGTAATGATTATTATTTCAAAAACTTTTCAATTGTTTACCATTGTTCTACTTTATCTTGAACTTTGTCGACCCATGTTACATGAGTTCTCATATCGGATCGTATTTGTTGGATACAAAACTAAACAGTCAAGTTTACCAAGACTCGTTATTACGAAAAAACGTTGAATGTCATTTATTCTAAAACGCGGGGTACTTTTTGATAAACCTGTTTGTTTTGACATGCATCTTGCGTTTCCAGGGAAACGCTTCCAAAATGGCGTATGTTCATCTTTATACACCTATACGATGTAAAGCGAATGAAACAACGGGACATATATATATGTATATTATATACATATAACCGTCATTGGCATTTTGAAGGTTAATTCAAATCGGCTATATAAAAAATAAATCAGAAAAACTTTATTATTATTGTCATAACTATTTATTTATTTACGTGACATGTCACATATATCAAACATGTATTTTTTACATGTTTTAATATGTAATACAATTACGTATTAAAACTACGTAATTATTATCAGCTGGGACTGAATTGGAAAATCATAATTCTAAATCAGAATCACTGTAATATTCTAATAATTATGACAGTGTGACTTAATTAAGGCTATTGATTAACAATTAAGTTATTGGATCAATATTATTATCAAATGTCTTATTATTTCAAAATATTTAAATATACATTTTTTTACTTTTATAATCTCCATTGATACACGTGCCTATAAGACAAATATTGGCTAAATCCAATGAAAAAAGAATTATTGAATGAAGTAGAAAATAAAAAATATTAGATGGTTTCCAAATCTACGTATTTTGAAAACTTGATATAAATGCGTTAATATTCTATTAATCTACACATTTATACATTGTAAATTTTTCTTTCGATCTTTCTCATAACGTTAGTATGAATATAAGTATAATTATAGAGGAGCATTGGCTCGCAATCCTGTGATGAAATCGATCGAAAATTTATTTAGAAAATCAGGTAATTATAGACAGGCACATCTCACATACCTACATCTCAAAAAAGGCATTCACTCAGAGTTAAAAAATTTATGCACACATAATATCCCGATTTAAATCCCGATCATTTTTGCTCTGACGAAATTATAAAATTCTCCCAAGTACTTGGCAGTCGTGTAACTTTTGAAGAGATTGGTATATTTTCTATCCAGTAAAAAGCAAAGGAAAGCTCGTATTCTTTAATTTAATTTTTTTTCAAAATTTGTGTGTAGCTCGAATCTCCCAGACAAGATGATTTATGTTTAAAAGGTCGGTTTTTAGTATTTTTAAAAATAAATTTACTGTATTGACAAAAAAACTTATACTCAAAATGGTCCAGAAAAAATCTAGTCTTATTTCTACAACAAATCTCTATCTGAATGTTTTAGAATTACCAGAAACCTCGTGTTTAAATAACTATAATAATGATGTACTTCTATATAAAAGATAGGTAGACAATTGCTTACTAATAGCCAATTAAAATAGAATAGATGAAATACTTTTCAGCTTCAACAATTACAATAAAAATATATACAATCTAAAATAAAACGGGAAACTATAATAATATAATCAATTTTCTGAACCACCAGCTCATAAGAACGAACAATAAAATCATCACTAACTGGTTTAGAGAAAGTATACAGCTTCAAAAAGATATATTTGTTCCACCATCCAGAAACACAGAAATATAGCCATCATATATATGGGTGATTCTCCGCAAAAGTGCACCGATTCTGTCCTGTAATCTCCGTGGATATTTTATTAGATTTTATGGTGTATATAATCTTCAATTTTTTTCAAAAATAGATTTTCATTATCATTCAATGAAAAAGGGTTAGTATATATAGCTACCACGGAGATTACATGTAAAACTGAGGACTTTTGCTGATCAGAACCATCCATCTACAGATTAGTAGACAAAGTTATATAAAACTTTCAGACTCTCAGTTTCACAAAGAAATTAAAAAATTTTTAAGCATTATCTATACTACATAATTATCTGATTAATACATCTCAAAACGACTCAAAGTCATCGCCAATAATAACACACCCACACAATAAAAAACGTCTCACTCCGTCCCCCTGAAAAATAAAGTAGTCATTCCATGCATTAAACATCTTACTTAAAAAATTAACCATATTCTCCATAAACACAAAACCATTATTGCCATATATATCAATCCATTAACAAGTTCAACAATCTAATAACTCAAAATAAAAATCGCTTAGATAAGTTGAATACGAACAGCATTGTTTACCAAATTAATTAAATGCCGTGATTGATGTACTTCCACATACATTGGCATATGCGAGCAAAAGGAAATTAAAAACTCGGACTAATGAACATATTATAGAGCCGGTTATAATCAATGCTTCCACATAAGATGCCTTAATTGATCACAGTTCATTTTCGATTTTTCTACTGATGAGATTCGTTTAACTCTCCTTTTACTCTGTTCAATTCTCCCGCCTCCACCAAGTAAACATATATCAATAGATTTATAACTCCGTCAATCTTGTGTTTTCCATCCAGTGTCGTTTCGCTTGTCAATTTATCATAATAGGATTAACGGAGTGATAATGAGTGGAAAGTTTGACGTGAGTAATTTTTCGCATAAAAAAATTTCATTTCATTCATTTTATCAGAATTGTGACAATGTTCAACCGTTCACTTCTTCACCGGTCGACCTTTATCCCCCGATCATAACCATCCATGTGTAGTATAAGCTTTCCATCTGAAATGTTTTGACGAATTATGAAATGTCCCATTATTATATTAATAGTATTCTATTTCTTTCAATTTTTCTTCTTATTATATCTCTGTTATTTTGTAACCAATTATATATTTAAAATTATTGTAGCCCTGAAGAGGGGAGTATCGTTCAAAAACTCCCAAAACCTTGGAATAAATAAACATCTTAATAAAGATAGTTTGTCAGCGTCTGTCATTTCTATTTTTCACATTAATATATTAATGATTTGAACTTTTATAATTCCCGCTATTAATCTAATATCTGAAAACTTTTAGGTAAAAGTGATGCCTGTCTGACCTACCAAGTTTCTTATTATACTCTACTAATTATCTCCTATACCTATATATACTCTCTTCTGTGCTAAGAAACGCATGCGCATAATGGTCAATACTTTAAATTAGATATATGTATATGTGTGTATATATATATATATATATATACATACAATCTTGACTCTTGAGTCAGTTAAATACGAAAGTATACGTCACTGTGCAATAGAAAGTTAACAAGGTTGTAAAGAAACACATTGTATTTTACTTTTGCATATTAAACAATATATTTTTTAGTTTTATTTGTAGATATAAACTTTGTCAAATAAAACATTTAATACTCTTAATTTTAATGACAATCAACATTTTTATTTTCGGCGTTTACGCAAAGTACATCATACATTTCTAACCTACAACGTGTTTAACTTATTTTGTATTATATTTCGAATATTTGACTTAAAGGTGCTACTTTTGTAATGCAAAACAATAATGTTTCAAAATTGAAAATTTGGGACCCTCTCAAAATTTTTCAATGCTCACCGGACTACAAACATGCAATTATTGTTTTAAACAGGCCACTTCGATTAGGTTACAATACGATCTTTTCATTATGGAAAAAAGGTATCATCTCTCGATTTGAAAGTATATCTATTTTATAAAATTTAGTACTAGCAGCTACAAACTATGTTTTCATACAATTATTCAAATTCTTAAATAGATATTTAATTAATTATAATAACAAATTTTAGAAAGAAAGGAAATTTTTAATATTATACAAATATATATATGGCCAAGTCTGTTAAATAGATTTTCTTGAAACTCTCAAAAAATGTTCTGCTACTCATTCTGGATATCCCTGAATTTCCTTAAATTTTTTTGATCTATAATTTTGGACATATAAGAGGTCAAAAACTGAATTTTGATGATTTTTGGCATTATGACCGATTTTCATTAATTTTTAACTTCTCAGGGAAGCATTTTTCACGATAAACACAAAATACTTTTTTTTTGTAAAATTTTCTTAGTTTTTCATTAAAAATATTTTCAAAGCTGTATGGGTACACTGTCCTTCACATACCTCCAAATGAAACATTAAAATTCAGAAAGAAAAAACCGCTCCAAGGTACCTCCACCAAAAATTCATGGAGATAACTTTTTATTGTACGAAGTATCTGTATAAATCCCAGAATGGACCGCGATCATTTTATAACCTAAAAAAACATTTAGTTTTTGATTTTTAAAAAAATGTCATACAGGTCTGAAAAAAATATAATTAAATTCTACGAAAAATATCTATGTAACATATGTCGAAATTTTGCTTCCTTTTTGAGATAAAAATTAATGAAAATGCAAAAAATTAAATTACACGATTTTTTCGACATTCCACGTGTATACACATTCATTTTGTATCTGCAACAATAGTATTCCAGTTTTTGATGAAGTTTATAATTTTGTTTATATTCTACAAATACTTAGGCTGTAAAAGTTATTCCGAGTAATCTTTTTCTTTACATTTAAAAATTAATTTTCAAGTATGTACTATGATGCATGTATTATTTATTGAATATTTTTTTTATTGCGCAAATAGTAAAAAATGGTATTCTTGTTATCAAGTAAAGCTTTATTAAACCACAGTTTTAAGTAGTTTGATCTTTGGAAAGTTTTACAAAACGTGCTAGCTATTAAACGGAAGCAATAATCCGTGGTAATTTTTATGCGAGTACCTAAAAAAATGTATTTTTTAAGGTGCAATAATACGCTTTTCTTATTTAAGGTACTACTCCTATGTGAAACACGTATTTTTATGTTTTTATGAATTTTTTTTAATAGGAAAATAAAATGCAATCGTTTTAATTTTTTTATACGTTGTTATTGACATCTTAAACTATACAAATATATTTTTTTATGTCAATTTTACAACTTTTAATTGTTTATTCAATTTGATTACTTTAAAACTGAAAAAAGACAAGAGTGACGGGGTACGTCTGCAGGCTGTTGTAGTCATCAGAAACTAACAATTCAAGAAGATTATTGTTAAGTAGGGTTACTGTTATTACCCGAACTAGGGTATTTTATTTTTATATAAAATTGGCAAAATGGCGGACTTATAAAAAAAATTTTTGCTTTTCTTATCGTAAATTGTTTTAAAAAATAAGAAATTATTTAAATATTCAAAAGATCCTAGTTCGGGTAATAGTGTTAGGTGTACAGAACATTGTGTAAAAATTTCAGCCCGATTGAATAGATACAATTTTGTGGGTGCGTATCCCGCGACTGAAAAATGTAGTTTCGAGAAAAATGCGTGTAAAATTTTTATAACACATTACTCGTAAAGAAAAAATTAACTTCTGTTTAGTGCTATAACTTCGTAAATAATCTATATATCGATCTGAAATTTTTACAGTATATTTTTAACGTGTTTTACTTTGAAAATTTGTAAAAAATCAATTTTTTGAAACCGTCACATAGAAGTAGTACCTTAAAACAATTGGTCTAAAAAATTTGTTGAGAAATATCTATTTGTAAATAGTATTTTTGCGCTTTTTTATCAAAAGCTGGCAATATATGAGATAATACCACGGCGGTCTATTGCTATATGTAATTATATTTATTTCTATTAACAAAAATATGCTAAGTAAGTAATTCGGATTTCAGCTATAATCACTGTAACTGTGGACGGGGGTACAAATCGATGGTTAAATTACCTCGGGAAAGAGAAAACCGAATGTCTATTACGAGGGGAATGCAAAGACTATCTTCCAACACTGGTTACAGGTGAGTTTAAAAATATTATGAAATTATAGATTATTTAAAACGATTATATTTAAATATTTATTTTTTATTTAAAATGTAGGTGACATGGACAGTATTAAACCAGAGTATTTGGAACATTTGAGCAAGCTAGACACAACTATAATTCGCACGCCCGATCAAGATCAGACCGACTATACGAAGGCGCTTATCCAATTGCAATTGTACGCTACATCTAATAATATACATGTAATCTTATCATTTGATGTTTATGATTAGCAAAGTTTCATTTTTGGAAAATCGCTCATTATTGATTTGGTACAGTTGGACGGAATTTATGTTCTCGCTGAATCGTCAGGCAGATTCGATCATATTGTGGCTAACGTCAACACTCTTTACAAGAGTGAAACTTTGGTGGATTCTAATACAGAGGTATTTTTGATTAATAATCATAAATAATCTGACAAGCTAATATGAAATTAAATTACATATCTGCAGTATTTTAGAAATCACATTTTTTGCCACGAAATCGCATAATTATTTCATCAGTTTCTACGAAAACAACTTAAAAAAGACCTATTTTCATTTTCCCTTTTAAAGCACTAAAGTAAAATTATTTCGTCCAGGACTCAATTAACTTGAAGTATATATATTTCATATATTTTAAGTTTATCATATCTTGGACAAATTTTTTAACTCCGGTATTCTAAAATAGCAAATGAAAAATCGTGCTTTTTTGAGTGGTCAGCGATTTCTTGAAATATTTTGTGCTTATTATATTTGTTTTATTATTTTACTGTAAATATTTTCAAAAGATTTTTTTTTAATCACACTTTTGGCATGTAATTTTGCTGTTTTCATAAACTCTTTAAACGCAAATTATTTCGCCAAGAAATTTTATATAAGTACAAACTTTAAAAACAATCCAAAAATTAATAGAGAAAATGTTTCTGTTATTACTCGTCAAAGTTTAATGTAAAATACAGCAGTTATTGTAGATCAATTTTACAGGTACAGAGTTTTGATTAGCTTTGAACTAAAATTTACAAAATCGGCATTTTTCAATTTCAAAAAATGGGTGATTCTCCGCAAAAGTGCACCGATTCTGTCCTGTGATCTCCGTGGATATTTTATTAGATTTTATGGTGTATAATCTTCAATTTGTTTCAAAAATACATTTTTTTACAAATTTCAAGAATGAAACTCAAGTAACTAAAATATGATATCATGAAATTAAAAATCAGCAGATGTTCATTATCATTCAATGAAAAACGATTAGTAGCTACTACGGAGATTACATGTAAAACTGAGCACTTTTGCTAAGAATCACCCAAATAAAAGCTTGTTTTTTTCTAATTTTATATTTTATTTTAATAATTAGTAAGAGGTTATTTTTAACAAATTAATTTACTTTTAAAATATTGACAATTTTAATAATTTAAAAAAAATAAAGTTAATGCCCAAAATAATCCACAAAAAATTTTTTAATATTTTGATATTTTTCTGATATATTTTAAGATATGAAGCACGGGAATAACCAAGTGTAGGTGTGCCAAAAAATTATTCTGATAACGCGGGCGTTATAACAGTAGAATTTGGTTTTAGCACGATCTTATTATTGAGACTGCATCATGGGAATCTATTTTATGACTTATTGTAACTAAAGTAATAGTTATACTTGTAACCCAAGATAATATAAAACTACATAAAAATAAGAAGATGAAGTTCAACAAATTTTTAAAAGTTTTTAGGTGCTAAATGTTCATAAATTTCGTCGTAATATGATAAAATATTGAACATAAGATTAAATAAGAAACCGCATATAAATGAATGTGTGAATGTGCGTGTGTGTGTGTGTATAAGCTTTAAAAAATCTTACAGGTATTTACATTTTCTTACGTGGATATATATAGATCAATGCCATTTTATATCTTTTTATTAAATTTTCAAGTAAATTAAAATAAGTTAAAAGTAGGAAGTCTTACAAACCTAAGTTGTAAAAAACTGAAAGAAATAGTATAGGTAGACAAACTGTCCGAAAACCAATTCTTTCCTATGATTTCCTAGTTAAGATAAGTGAAAATTTTAAAATAGTTTGTAAAAGTACCAAAATCTGAGAAAGTTTTGAAAAGAAAAGCACAAGACAAGTCTTTAAGGTTTTTCTGCTTTTCCGAGTCTTTTTGGTCATATTAACTACGAGATATAAGATTCTGCTTAACAATCATCTAAAAAAATATCCTTTATCTTTTGATTATTTTTACGAATTGGGTATTAAAATTGAAAATTTCAAGAATATTATATAAATATTATTGAATTATAAAAATGTTACTTATGTGCATGGACATTTTAAATTTTTTAATTTTGTGATAATCTTTTGTTTGTTCTACTAGGTGATTCAGATTGGAAGTAATTCGTTAACTTGGCTTTTAAAACCAGGAAAGCATAAAATACTTATTCCTTCTGCACTGATAGCCCACAAATGTTGGTGTGCTCTCATACCATTTGGTAGTTCAACTAGTCATGTATCGACTACTGGACTAAAATGGAATTTAAGTAAGTGTAATCAAGTTGATATATTTATGTAATCCATGAAAATAATTAAAATAAAAATGTTTTATTATTATAGCTCTAAAAATGTATTATTTAAAAAATTTTAATACAAAAATACATACTCTTGTAATTAAATACTAGTTTATGATTATTTATCAAATAACTCAAGGATTTTAAACAAATATTAAATTTATATAATTACCCGTATGGAAAAAAATAAACGTTGGAAATCGTAAGAAAACCTAGGAAACCGTAGGAAACCGTACAAAACTGTAGAAAATCGTTCCAATTGGGACATATTTCGTAGAATATGCATGGTTAATTTCTACGGTTTCCTACGTTTTCGTACGGTTTCGTACGGTTTTGTACAGTTTCTTACATTTACTATTTTAACAGGAAAAATTTGTTATATATACAAAAAATTTACGAATCGTAATAAAATGTATAAAAATGTATAAACTCTTACGAATCCGTAAATAAATGTACAAAACTGTAGGAAACTACAAGATTCATTAAAACTTATAGAAATGTTTGTTTTCGTAAGTTGTCTTACATTTTCTTATGTTTTCGTACATTTTCTTGTATTTTCATACGTTTCAATTTTAGGTACCAAATACGAAGAATTTTATGAATCGTAGAAAATTGTAGATAATCGTAAGAAACCGTACAAAACCGTACAAAATATGTCCGAATTGGAACTTTTTCTACAGTTTTCTACGATTTCCTACGGTTTCTTATGATTTCCTACGTTTATTTTTTTCCATACGGGTAAGTATCTAAAATTTCATTTAATCTATAACTGACATTTATATACTTATTTTGTTTTTTTAGATAACACCTGTATGAAGTTTGGTGGTCTTGTTAGTACTTCAAATACTTACGATGGTAGTTCAGAAGTTACTGTAACAACCAATGAAAAAATCACTTGGTCTATGGGTATTGAGCCATTCACAAAAGATAATAAAATTTCTATCGCACTGTAGAATTAGTTTGATGTACTTAATCATAACTACATTTCAAAGATAATAAATTTTAAATTAATTTAGAGCAGTTCATGAATTATTACAATAAACTGAAACAACTTATAAGAACAACAGCATATGTTAAAACCTAAAATTGTTTAAACTATTAAAATAAATTAAATCATGAAGGTTTAATAATTACTATAATATTTATAAATGAAGAAAAATTGTTCAGAAAAATAGCTACTACTAATATTTTTTTGCAGAAATATAAAATCATTATTTCATAACTTTTTCTATCTAGAATAATAAAAATGGTTATAAATATAAAGATCATTTTTGAAAAAATTACTAAAAACATTTAAATTTGAAGTTATTATACTAGCTAGAAGTATTTAAAATATAACAATTTCAAATATTTCAATGTTAAATTGTAATTACAAGTTTGTGCTTTATTTGTAATGAAATAGTCCTGAGTAGAAATTCATTCAGGCTTGTCAGAGTAATACACATGGCCCTGTACAGGGTACAGTCTGGATCGCCATACCATACCCAGGTATGTGACGAGGGGCGAGATAGGTCCTAAACAGGTTGCCTTAAAATTTTTTTTTTTATTTGATAAATAAACCTAGACATATACCCTATTTTTCGAAGTATCATCCGGATGGTAACTTCCATATTTAGTGACCTCGTATATAGACAATATAAGAAATCATAAAGGCCTGCCTGTAAAGGTCCTGTCTCGCTCCTCGTCACTCGCCTGACTAATAGTCAGTGACTATGTATTGTAGATGTTTCAACATATTATTTGCCTGTATGTACAGGCAAATCAGGCACCCTGTATAGGTCCTGATTTCTGCCTTAAATTCATTTCTAATCGGGGTAGTAATTTGTCCTGCACAATTTTTCTGATCATAAGATATTCAATTTGAATGTCTTCAAATTATTCAATATTAAATTAATATTTTCCAGGATTTTATTGATATTTCATATATATTTAACAATTTTTACAGGAAACATTAAATTTGATTTTACTTTAATTTTTACATCAACTTTTTGGTTTATTTATCTTAAAAAGAAAATTATTACACAATAATTAATCATGACACTATATAATTTACTTAGAAACTTAATAAAATTGATTTATGCTGGATAGAAGATCGTAGAGTTATCATAAACATGTGCAGAGATGAATGTTTTTTTAAATTTTATAAATATAATTAATTATGATTATGTATTATTTAATAATAGAAAAGTGTAAAGTTGATTTTCGAATGATATGTATTTTTGTAATAAAAATTTAAATACATCATACTAAAAAATTGTGGAGATTCATTCTTTACTTTAGTTTGATTTATTAAAACAACCTTTATACTTTAGTTATAAATATATACTAAACCAAACTTTTTTACTAATTTTATTTCTTGAAAAATATTATGTATGAAACCATTTAACTTTTCTATTTATGTAAGAAAATGATTAGAACTCTTAGATTTTTGTGAGCATATATAAAATACTATTTTTATTGATTTTTAAATTGAACAATTTTCTCCTTGCTTATAATAATACACGACGGTATGTGCGTACACCGTCGCACGCCTGTATACATATATATAGGATTTTATAGTTTATAAAAAAATATCTTTATTGATTTTGTAGTAAAAAAATGTTAATCGTAGATTTTTTTAAATGCTTTTTGTGTTAACTTTATACTCATCTTAAATTTTCGTATTGCGTGAATGTCAATGTATTATAATAATAAGAACATTTTGGTATTATTGTCAAAAAATTAATTTAATATTTAAGCATAATTAGATATAGTAGTAATTTTGATTTGTTGCAAAGAAATTTCTTGAAATAGTATCATTTATATAATTTTCCGGTAATATTTTGGAAATTTTCAAATGAACACGTACGAGTTTGACATGTACTAAAACTAGCCTGATCTTAAAATATAATAAACCGTTGAGTATAGCGCTCCCGAGAATGAAAACTCAACGGAGAGTGGGCAACGTCGAAGACAGAGTGCGTTGTTTGCGTTGGGTATCTCCGTGACTTCGTGTGTACACGACGCAAAGTATAACTTATACCTCTATACAAGGAAGAAAAAAAGGCAGAGTATAACGAACGAGCTGACGACAGACAAGGGGCAGATCGAATAGGAATAAGTTAATGCACAACACAACGAAAATAGGAAACACTTGTTAGTGTGTGATAGTGCGACAAGGATAGAATACAGCAGAAAGACTGGCGCAGAAATATACTACTCTGGAGTCAAGTGTATGCAGGATTGCCTGTACTAACTGATATATAACTATACGGCCGTGTTGGTGCTGCTGATCTTGCTACTCCTCCATATCTATCTCTCTCTGTCTCTGTCTCGGCCTCTTTCTCCCTGTTCTTGCTCTTACTCACTGTTTCTATCTCCCTCTTAAAGCTCCGTGTTGTGTACGTGAGTTGTGTGTGTGCACACGCGTGTGTGTCTCCGTCCCATCGTGTTCATCGTCTTACGTGCTGTGTCAAAAGTGTAACTCTCCGATTAGTTACACTTTAGGGAAAGTTTGAAACCATCGGATCCTGTGGTCAGTCGTTTGGTGCTGGGTTTGCACCAAAAACGAGTGTTGTGCGTGCTTTAATTCGCCGTTATTCGCGCCAATTAAATTATATGACTTCGTAGAGTCACCGATTCTCAACTTAACATGATCAAGTTATTCTCTTTGAAAAACGCCAAAAAGGATGGTGAATCTCCAAAGACGGGCACGCAAAAGAAGGCGTCAGCAGCGCAGCTGAGAATTCAGAAGGGTAAGCGTTTAATGCGTCGTTTCACTGCGCTAAATTATGCTAGAAATTTATTGCTTAACCGAGGACGTTCGTTGTATATCTGTTATTGACATTTCGTCAATACCTTACTTTTTCTTTTCAAATATTGAATGTCTACTAATTTATACCCCATTGTTTCAGATATAACAGAATTAAATTTACCAAAAACATGTAATACAGAGTTTCCTGACCCAGATGATTTGTTAAATTTCAAACTCATCATCTGTCCTGATGAGGTTAGTTTTAATCCTTTTAATTCTTAATTTTTTTTTTGTTTTTTTTTTTGTTTTTAATAAATCACACTAATAATTCATTGTATTTTTAGGGCTTTTATAAAGGTGGAAGATTTTCGTTTAGCTTCAAAGTTGGACCAAATTATCCCCATGAACCTCCCAAGGTCAAGTGTGAAACTCAGGTGTACCATCCAAATATCGATTTGGAAGGCAACGTTTGCCTCAATATTTTGAGAGAAGACTGGAAACCTGTTCTTACTATAAACTCAATTGTTTATGGATTGCAATACCTTTTCTTGGTAAGTTACTGTCAATTTAAAATTCGAGACTCATATTCACATTTTTATTAGTATACTATAACTAACAATTATTTTATAATATGTCATAATATTTACTAATTGAATCTAGGTTTTAGTAAATAGACCTATATGTAATGTTAATAAATTAGTTTTCTTACATCTTTATTACAATTATGTGATTTTATGAAAAAATCAATGAAAGATTTTGGTACATTAAACTCAATAGTAAAACCTAAAACAAAGTATGTTAAGTTCATCATTCAAATGTCTAAAATTCAAAAATTATTATTTTTATTCTTCTATATGCAAAAAAGTTATAGACTTTCAGAATTATTATTCAATATTCGTAGACAATGTATAACTACATATTTACTAATTTATTTATCTACAATTATTTGAATAAGTTGTAGTTCTTTTACACAATTAAATTAAAAAAAATAGATTAATAGACAAATAACTTGTCCGTATATGAGCATGCTTAACAAAAAATTCATAAAAATAGATGTAAAGATTACAACCAAGAAGTATAACTTAGTACATATACTTATGAAATTAAAATATAAGTTATAGTGTCCAAACTCTAGAATTGTAATATTTGATAAAGAAACTAATCTTATAAATTTCAATAAATTTATTTTTCTTTTCTTCCATAATTCTAAAAAAATTATTTATTTCCTCTTCATTAAGAATATATCATTTAGGTTCACATATCGAAAAGTTCTAGAAAAAGCTTTATATAAAGTCAAACCATATATAACTTATACCTTATTCATTTTTCTCGAAACTTATGAATAACAATTTCTTCCAAAAGTTTATTCTTGTTTTTTAATTTTTTTTTATATAAAAATTTATAAATTTTACACTATGTGAAACTTTTTCATTATAAATGTACATTAAAATATAGCTTTTTTTATTTCATATTTTAGCATTTAAAAATATATCTCAGATTTTAAACAATTATAGTTGAATCATAGTGGATAATATTAACAAATTTTCCGTTTCCTAATGAATTTTTATACAAAATTTATATAGATATTTTCAATCGGGATATCGCGGATCACCCACCAAGAGTATTAAAAAATTATAAAAATTTAAATGAAATTGAATCACTTATGTATCTATGGATATTTTTCCTTCAATTTTTAATACGACAATGGAGTAAAGTCGTACATTATTTCGACGGATGGTTTTAAAGCCTAGACGAAGCGAAAAAATAATTGACTTGATTCTCGTCTTGTATATGAAACTTTATTTTTGAAGTAACTGTGGTCACTTTGTTACATCCAAATGTAGAATTAATGAAAAGAAGAACCATAAAAAAGATAGAATAATTAAAAAATTGCTTTTTGCGGAAATAAAATATATAAGGCAGAAATTATATACTACTTTTATTTTAAAAATGGACGTTATAGTGACGTTGGGAATAGAAAGTTTTGTTGCATTTTCAGATTATGAAGTTGTAAAAAAAATCCAATAAAAATCTAAGAAAAATCTGTGTAGCTGTAGATTTTTTACTGCTTTTTTTACACACGACCGCTACTCGGGAGAGCCTTACAATTTAGAATTGAAACGTGTTACACAATATTGAGTTACATCTTTTTAATTTGCTTATTTAGTTAGATACGTAAGAATAAATAAATATTTTGAAAACCAAGAAATAACCCTAAACGGAATTCCAAATTTATAAAGGCTCCAAGACGCTTGCTGCTAGTCAGGCCTATCTCATAGTTCTTTTTAATGATAAACGAAAAGGAAAAATCAAAATTACGACAATTGTTGAATATAAATTTTTATAAAACAACAAAAATTTTCTCAATTTCGTATCTGAATAAGCGTATTTTTTTATTTATTTATTTCGTAATAATTATACTAATTGAATGTATATCGTAATTATAATACTTGTACTATTTCTAGCGTTACAAGGATATCGAAACTTATACGAATATTTATCGACATTTTTAAATTTTCTTTTACGCTCTTTCAATTTTTCACATTTTCTAATTATTTTCAACATGGAAAAGAGATAGTGAAAAAATAAATGTTAAGTATGTAATTTAATGTAGGAATCAGTAATGACTCCGATATATTCTCAAAATATTAAATAATAAATTTATCGTTTAAATTATCGCTCAAATAATGATGCTCTCCTGTATAAAATATTGATAAAAAAATATGTAAACCATACTATAAAAGATACTTATCTCTTAAACGATTTTGATACGAAAGAATGAGTCTAGCTATTTAAAGTAATTAATGATCTTAAAAGTAAAAATTCGTTGTATCTTTTTCAGGAACCAAATCCAGAAGATCCTCTGAACAAAGATGCAGCAGAAGTGCTACAAAATAACCGAAGGGTATTTGAACAAAATGTAGCTAAAGCAATGCGAGGCGGTTACGTGGGACAATATTACTTCCAGCGGTGTCTCAAGTGATATTCTGTTTCCTCTTTGCCAATCTTATGCACGCCTCCACAAAGACTTACGATCAGAGGGAAGATATTAAGATATTGGAGAAATGCTGGGCGGCGCAGTGTATTCGCTGTCGCCTGTGTGTCCACCTTATACATACTTACGTTCTTTACGTCTTGCCAAGCCTCCAAACATTTAATTCACCAAGTATTTTACGCTTTTGGCTAATAATAAATCTACTGAAACTTTCAAAGTACATAGTTCTATAATTGTAATACAAATAAAGGGCCGAGCCCATGTGTAGATTTATCATAATGGCTGGCAGGAGGAGTTGACAGACGTAGGAACATCGTGTATGATTGTTCGCTTGAATAGCTTTAAGTCGTTTCAATCATTCGCGATACACGGTCAAATAAATAAAAACGAAAATTTCATTTTACATTACTCAGACTGTCAATATTTGTACCCCTGGTTGCGTGAATTCAAAAGAGTGTATTGCTCATTTTTAGCACACTCCAACAGATCCAGCAAATCAATGAAGAATTTGTATAATTTATTTAATCGAGATCAACATAATAATCTATGCAAATCCTTCACTGAAATAAGTACAAAATAAAACACAATTATTTAAGCTAAACTTGGCACAAGTTGCATTTAGTTAAATATCCGACGAAAAGTAGAGAAAAAATCAATTTCTCTGAGGCAGACATTTTTAGACCTATGAGTTCTTAATAGGGGTTAACGAGTGACGAGAAATGATCAACAATTTTATTCTTCATGATTATTTACCAATTTTTTCAAGATACTCTTCTATCAAATTGTACATTTATTTCGTATATATTTTTTCTGCCTTGATGAAGGACTAATGAAATAAAAACAACCGGTAATATTCATCAACAGTGTAAATCATCTACTCTAACATAACGATAATAAAATAATTTTGTTTGCAAGCAGTTGTTGCTTTACTTACTCACTCGTGTTGTAACCAACACGAAAAAGAACATTAGCTATTGGCTTGGTAAAAATAAATAACAAGAATTGTATAGTAGACTGCATTTCCAGTTTAATATAATAATAATAATAATAATAATGAAGTTTCCTAAGAAACTTCTGTCTAGATATTAAAGCACCAGCATGGCCATGTATGTCTTACCTCCAACTAAAATATCTTATACAACGTCGAGAATCTCAAGCATACGACTTCGCATAGTTTAAATATCGTTACAAAAAACGACGCTCATTATTACAAATAAGAACTGGAATCAAAACCAGTTCATCCCATATGTAAAGAGAAAAAAAAATCGCTTTAACCTCAGTATTTTTTTCGATACATAATAGTACTGTATTTCTGGAACTTACAAACTAGAGAAGTGTCCTGGCCTCAGTTCGACCCACAATGATATTTACTGAATCCCTTTTTAGATTCCAACTCAAGGTCATTTCAAGGCACTTTTTGACAATACATTTTCGTACACACAAATTTTGGATGATTACAGTTTATTAATTAGTGCTTTATTTTCTAGTATCAGTTTATCGAAAGTACAAATGCAAAGAGAAAACGAACTCATTGCTCACGACGATCTTGATTTATCTAAAACCTAGTTATTAATATTCTTATTTCATTTTCTCAGTAAAAAAAAACTTGTACGAAAAAGTTATTTTTCATAAATCACAGCACAGAACACTCCTATTTTGTACGCCATTATCGTTTTGGGCTCTGATTCATACGCAATTATTTCGTTTATTTCATTATTGACTTAATCTTGTTAGTTGTAATTGCAAAATTTTTATTTGACCACCAAGAGAAGGAGCAGCACAACTTATTTTGCCATAAAAACGCTTTCACAAAAATAAATTACTGCAGCAGCGCAAGTTCCTTCTCTTATTGGAAGATTTATTATAAATGGAAAGCAATTTTTTTTTTAAATTATAAAATTGACCAGTAATTATGGGAGAATAGTTGATTGAACAGATTCTCTGCAATAGCTTTATAGATCATCTGCAATACATGAACTAGGTAGTAACTCTATCAAAAACACGTGTTCTGACTGTTGATTATGATTATCGCAGACTGAGAAAATATTTTAAGCAAATCACAATTATTCATGGAGTGGGCTTTGTATATATGAAAAAAATATTTTTGGTTGCTTATTAAAAATTAAGTTTGAATATATTTTACATCAACAATTTAACATATTCTTTAATTTCTTCTCTTTTTAACAAATATAGAGAAAGTCGAAAGAGACGTGTAACTCTTCTTTTGAAGTTGTAGAAACGTCGCTAGAACACTTTCACTTAGTAAAAGTCCCCATAGTTTCGAAGACGATCTTCGTTGTCTGATTTTTTTAAATTTTTTTTCTTTGCAATATGGGGCACAATTCATAGGAAATTTAGCTCAGCCAAAGATCACCTGCACGTAGCCTTCCACTATTATAGATACATTATTATGGCTTAAAAGTCCAAACACATGCTATTACTTTATGTAACCGGTTACATAGCATCACTGAACAACAGCGAGTTTTATTTGGTACGGGTCGACATAACCGATCGACAGTGCAAGAGCCTCGTATTTAGATTAAAACGTGGACACGATTTCCTAGTATGTATACAAATTCCTCCAATTGCTTTACTAATGTACATTTAATTTACACAAAAATAGTAAGTAGGAAATGCATAATTGTCTTGGAGGTGGTCATCAATATTGCAATCGCGTGCTACGAGTGTTCGATTCGCTTACCTTATAATTTCTTTACTTATATTAAAAATAAAAACGTTTATATTTTTTATCGGCCTAAAGGCGTTCCTCCAAAATTAAACGAAGTGGGCACAGTCTGCGATGTGAAAGCATAGCCTATAAAATAAATCATAAATTTACAAAAAGATATAGAATTTTATTATTTGGATAAGAATAAAATTTTAAATTATTAAGAAAAACAACTACCTCCACTTTGTTCAATTCGTTTGCTCTCTAAAGCTGCTTTACGCTGATCTGCTAATAAAATAATTTCTGACAAAGATGCCTGTTGCTCTGGTGTTAAGTGATTTGTTAAAGCATTATACCATGATGTATCTGTCCTCTCAATACCTGTTTGAAAAAATATATTTATTAAAAAATACGCATAAAAAAATTGATTTTGTATGCTGATATGATAATGAACAAATATAAAATATTTACTTTGCATAACTTCCTTAAAAACAATATATTCATCTTGATTCGTATCATCTGAATCAAGGGGTGTAACGTAACTTTCAAGTGCGGTTTCTTCACTGGGTTCATAAACTGAATCATCATCGTCATCATCATCTGATCTATGATCACGAATATCAGTTTGTATCGAACTCGTAATACCAAACATTGAATGACTTTGTGATTTTATGACTTTTTCTTCAAGTCTTTCCAAATAATCTTGACTAGCGTCATCTATTTCATCCTCATCAGATGATAAAACTTCTGGAATAAATAATATGATTATGTGACAACAATACTAATTCTGAACATTTTAATTAATTAAAAATGGAATGCATTCTATACCTTCTTCCAAATCACTTTCATCGTCGCCATTATCTTCATCCTCACTTTCTGCTACTTTTGCAGCATAGGCTCTTTTAAGCCCATCAAATAAGAGAATTAATGATGGAATGATTTGTTGTGCACATTCATTAACTGCAGTTGGTCTGGAAGGGCCCATACTAATAATTGTACACAAACCAAGAACACAAAGTTTCCTGTCATGTAATCTGCAAATGTGGATATTTATCATTATTTTAATATTCATATGCATACTTAATAACAAGACTATTTGAACTACTTACCCAAGAAAACAGTCTGTATCATGAATCCATTGCTTAATAAAATGTGATGCTATTGGTTCTGTTGACTGTCCCAAAGTACCTTGCAGTCTGTCCATGGTTTCAAGGCACAAAGTTGGATTGTAGTATAAAGCTGCAATGACTACTTGTAGACACATTGTTCTCAGTTCAGAAGTTTTAACCTCGCGCGTTAATCGTTCCAATACGAGTTGTATAAGTGGTGGTATGCAATTGTCAATATGTCCTTTGCACTGGAGAATTATTACTTCAAGAAGTTTTGCAGCATGACATTCTGGATCCTCACCTGCATCCCCTACTAATACAGCTTTGCACATATTAAACATTGCTAAAATATGGTTTTCATTTGATAAAAATGCAGATGTATCAACTGTGATGTAATTATGAAGAGCTGGCATCATATCAGTAAAGTAATCGAAACCATCTTTTTGAAATAGTTCATACATTAATTCTAATACTTTCCACATATCTTCAGATATTGATTTCCCAGTTAAATCATATACAAGAGACAAAGCTTCTTCATAAAATTCTGAGAAATTATAAAAAGAAAAATTTGAATGTATTATTTGGTAAAAATTATTGTTATATTTTTTTTTTTATAAATAATATTAAATAAACTTACCCATTACACTGTGACCAAAAATGTGAGCAATAACTTGTAAAACAATTGGTTGAAGTTGACTCATAATTAGTGGTTGATTTTCCATAACACTTAGCAAAGTTTCTATAGTATTCAATAAACCCATCGCTGTAATTGCTTTTTCATCACTACCTTCATCAGTTTCTAAAACCTGACTAAATGTTGTTGCTAAATGTTGACATACTTCAACAGCAATTGGCATTAGTTGTTCAGGATATGTATATACAATTTTTTGCATGACATTAGTTAAATCATCATTTTCAGTTAATCTAATAATATTTAAAAGTTCTAATGTAATTTGTTTAATCCAAGGCTCAACGTACTTTTGTGCCTTTTCTTGGGCATGCAATAAACTCTGAAGAGCAATTGCAGCTTCAACTTTAACAGGAAGATCTTGATCATTTAAAAGGGCATTTGTTGTCAATCGGACAGCTTCTATTAAAATATTTTCTTGCTTGAATTTAATTTCAGCAAAGTAGTGTAATACCCAACAAGCCTAAAAGAAAGGTATGTATATAATTGTATTGAAACTAATGAATGATATTAAATAATTTAGTAAACGTCTTCTAAATGCAGTTTTACATACCCTGGTTCTCATATGACCATGTTGACTATTAAATTCTGGAAATACATATTGCATCAACATTTTATCCATTTGATCTTTGTAGATATTTTTCTTTAATAAAACATCAGCTAATGCTCCAACCTACATATAAATAAATCAATAAAAAACTAATTTTATAAGAATTATGTAATCATAGTAGGTAAGATAAAATAAATTTACCATATGCAAAGCTCCATCTTTTTGCCTTGGATCTGTATTTGAACTAGTCAAAACTTCAACACAAAATTGCATTGTTTTTTGCAACATGTCTTTACGTTTTTTACAAGCTGAATGTAATAAAGTTTGTGCTGCAGTTACAGGAGATACAAAATCTTCAAAAATATCTGCAAAAATGGTATAAATATGTTTAAAAGATTCAAATCATGAAAATGTGTTTTATACACAAAATTTAATTTTACCAAATTTAACTCTTATATATTCATATGGATCAGTATTCCATAATTCTTCATCAGCAGCTGAGTATGACATAATAGGAAATAGAACATCACGAATAATTTCAAACATATGAGGTTTTAAAAATTTCCAAGAAAATGCATGACTCAATCTACAAAAATAAATACATTAGAAAATTGTTTTATACATAAAAAATGGATAAAATGTTGAGTGAAATTACCCTTGTTCTATATAATTAATTGATTGTTGTAAGACACGAGGTGAAACATAAATTTTTCTACGGTACTGATCCAAAATTTTAAGCAAAACTTCAAGAATACCAGCACTGAAGGTTTGCAAATACCATTCAGAAAATTCTTTATAATCTTTATTTACTGAACCTGGGCTTCCATATCTAAAATACATTTAATTTTATAACCACTTAATTTTTAATATAATAAAAATACATTTTTGAAAATTTTAAATTTACCTTTCGAAAATTCTTTGAAGTATGTGAAGGGCCCATTTTTTACATTTCCACCATGGCAACTCTGCACGTTCATCATCATCTAAATCAGGATTATTGGTTTCTGGTGGTACAGGTCTATCAGCTACTTGGCGAACAACATCCATCCATTGGGAAAAAACTTGTTTAGAAATGAGATCAAGAGGAAGTGTATACTGTGTTAATGCAAAGAATATTTTAAGAATTTGTTTTTGAAGTAAAACTGATTGCTCGGATGGGTCAGGTAGTAGCCGTAATATCAGTTGGTAAATCATGGGTAATAAAAGATTCATAGCTTCATGAAGTGATCCTCTATCCTCTGGTTTTTTGTATCTGTATAACAAGAGTATGATATGATTGCAAACTATTACAATTTTATTAAGAAAACTATAAAATGAAAAACAAAACTAACTCAAAGTTTTTCACAAGTTGATAAAGAGCCAGAAGTACACCAGGCCAACAGGAAGCATCAGGATTTTGGAGGTATATTGTGATCTTGTCAACTATCTGTGTCCATCTTCCGGGAAAGTCATGTTTAACAATATTACTAATGCACACTGCTAATTGCACCCTATATAAAACAAAGCAAGATGGTAATTTTCACGAAACAACTATACTATAATTTTTCAACTCAATGCTTTGTACCTAACGAGCTCAGGAGCATGAACTGTGGCATCGACAATGGCATCACGAATCATGGCTCTATCTTGTTCATGAATACTAAATGGCACTGCTCCATTCTCAGCCTCTCGATCAGCCCAATTCGAAGTGATAAAATTCTTTAAATATATAACGCCTAAAAAAAATCGAATAAGTAAACGAGTTGAAATTCGAAAATGGGCCGTCGATACCTACCAGCTTGTCTCACAGGCATGTCGACATCGTTAGACATTACCACCTGCAAGAGGCCTGGGGCAAAGCCGATGATTTTGTGAATCTGAAATAAATAAATCATTCATCCGTTTGAAATTTTGGGGTCGCTCCGATACCCAGTGAGCGAAAAGCGTAAGACCGTATTGGACAGACACGGGAGTATGGGAGGACAAGCGGAGCGCGCGGTCAATTCCGGCGAGGCGAAAACGTGGATGACACGCTGCTATCCGCTTCGCGAGTGCGGCAGCCTCGCGACGCGCGCGCGCGCCGAGGGGAAAGGTCAAGAACGCGAGGGCAAGGACTGTCGAAAGAGCGGTCCCTGGCAAGCCGCGCGCCCGCCAGCTTGCTTTTTCCGCGGAGCACGCGCTCGCAAAGCGGGTTAGGTTCCCATCGGGAGACACGCGAGACTCGCACGGCGCGCCGCGACTTTGGCGCGCGATGCTGCGCGTTCTAGCGCGGGGTCGTCCGAGCTCGGGCTTTTGCACCCACCTGGTTGAGCTGCTCCTCGGCCTGCTTCTGCTGGGCAGGCTCGATCGTGGCCCGGAGGAGCTCCGTCAGCTTCCGCGGGTCCATCGTCCCGTACACGTCGTCGCTGCGGTGGAGAGAAAGAAAGAGCGCGTTTACAGCTCGCCCCGCATGCACGCTGCCGCTCTGCTGCTGGCTGCTCTTGTCGCTCTTGGCAGCTTGCTCTTCCAAGACACCACGGTAATACTTACGGTACGGCACACGGTACGGCCAGCCAGGAGACCGAGCGGCGAGCGATACACGCGCACGCGAGCGCTCACGGACACAGGAGGCCGCCTTCCTCGCCTGAGCCTCTCTTGCGATATATCCCCCACTCTCTTGGCTATGGCTGTGTTCGTCTTGCTGACGCGCTCGCGCGTGCGCGATGTATATATGTATCCTGCTCCCTACTCCGGCTTCGAATACAAGTATACAGTGTACTTTCCCAAGCTGAATACTGAAATGGACCTGGCGCGTTCATCTTGAATACTACTGTTCACCAGTCACGTGACACAGCACACAGAACCAGAATATTTGAGCATATACCTAACATGACAAATGCGACTGCAGCATACCTATAATATATATATGCTTCGTGGAAACGCGCGCGCTCTACACCATTTAAACGATTTTCAATGTTCTCGTAAAATGATAAAATTGAACGCGATCAACCCTCAAGCATCTTTTGCGTTTGCGACTTACATTCAGTTAATAGATTTAATTGTTTTTAGCAACAAATCATTTAACTCCCTTAAATTATAGAAAATATATTAAAAAAAAATTATTATTCACTTGTTATAAATTCAGGTATTTAGATTATGATCTTAAAAATATAATGTATATTGAGATATTTGTCAAAAACTTAATTACTTTTTACTACACTTTAAATATGTTTATTGCAAAAATATACAATAGTCTTCATTAATTTATAACAATGTTTAACTTGTTACAAACTAAATGTAATATTAAAATTCAATGTCTTCCTAAATGTCAAACAACACATAATTTTACTCTCTGTGAAATTAATAATTACATTGTTCACTTTAAAAATTTTTGACCTTCTGTCAATTATAATAAATCTAAGTAAATTGAATAATTTAAATAATTTTCAAAATTGCTAATACAAAAATTGAAAAATATATTTTCAAATATGATTTAATAAAACAGTGATATTATTGAAGTATAGGAATGATCATGCTATTTTGAAGCTTAAAAATTATTTCAAAAGTTGGAATTTTATTTTTAAAAGATACATCAAAATTTTTCAATTGTAAACGGTACAATTTACATTGTTATTACATTACATTTTCTGGTTTATTAACTGAATCGTCTTCCATATTATCTGTTACTTGATTATCTTCGTCTTTTGGAACTACATTTTCTTCATTAACTTGACTGCGTTGTACATCATATAGAGCATCAAATTCTGTTTGTACAGAAACACAAAGTCTACTTCTCGATACCCTCCTATTAGATCCATGCCTGGGATTTAATATTGAATTCTGAAAATCAGTTTATTTTAGTAAATCAATTTTATATTTCAAATTTCATTAACTTACCTTTATAGCTTCAAATTTAGAACATATACTTTCAGCAGCATAATTTCTGCAGGTGCTGAAGTTTTGTCTACATATAGGACATGGCTCATCCAGATTTATCAAAGTATACACGCAGCTTGAGCACATATGATGTCCTTGCATGCACATCAATATTTCTGCTTTGGGCAGTTCATAACATACTGGACATTCCAGAATTTCTTCCAAGTCTTCTGCATACTGTAATAAAATTTAAAAAATTGTTTTCAATTTATTTATGCTGAGCTTTTTCAGGTTTTATCATGACCTTTAGAAAGTTTATACGTAATGGAAGTGATTGTTCATAAAACTGACTTTCTTATATTAATCTTACCTTCATCCGAATTTCTACGACTTTATTATCTAAGTTATTATCCATGGTGTAGTCTTGATACCGTTCCACCAACTAAAATTAATACTATTTCAAACAATCGAAAATAACAATAACAAATACATTACAGTAGTATTTGTATTACATATGATATTAATTACAAATTACCTTAATCAAAACCGGGTTGTTAATCCTGTGACTGGTATACAAAACGCCGACGAACAATATTTGAAAACTGAAATGGCAGTTGAACTTGATCTTTATGCAAGGCAGACAACAAAAGACTACAGCGTTGCCAATCTCTTACTTCGTATTTGCGCAATGGAAATTTATAAAGAAGTATCCGCGATTTCGGATTGAGAATGCCCTCTTTACTTACGTCCCGTACGGTGGGTCCGTAAGAACTGAATCCCCTCTCTCAAAAGGTGATAGTTCTTATGGGTTCACCGCACGGTATTTACAGATGGCGCGTTAAATCTGGGTTCGCGGGCTACAATTCTAGGAAGCCTGTAAATAAAACGGATCATGTTCTTACCCGATTTTCCTCTCGTTTTACTTCTTATACTTATATAGTTCTAAGCAACTTTTGTTTTAGAAGTAAGAGTATTCGTATTATTAAGCAACATATGGTGTTTTATCGAAGTCAAAATAGGTTTAATAGGTAAGTAGATCGTTAAAAGGCTTGTAACGTCCTTCCCGGTTAACCCGTGAACGGGACGATAAAGAAACAGCGGCACAACATAAAACATGCCCATAAAATATCGTGGCCGTATATAAGGATCTAAGTAATCATACAAATCCTACAATCATATAAACGAAGAAGATATTCATACCTGTACGTTTACTAATTCTAACACACATACACACACACACATTTATTATTTTAGTACGCCTAAAAAAAGCAAAGCACTTAATTTTTTCGTAAAATTTTCATTTATCTATATCTGTATGAGTAATAAAATTTATTTCTAACCTTGGAAAAAAGAAGTTAACTTAGCCATGAACAGGTTTATTGCTACAGACAAAAGAATGACAAATTTGCCTAATTTTCCATTTCATATATGCACTGTGTAGATTACAAGATAACAGTTCTATGGTCCTGTATAACTGTTTCTGTGTGTGTATATAAATTTTGAAGAGAATACTCACTTTAAAATATTCAAAATTTTTAATATATCCTAATTCGAACCCAGTTCTATAACTTGTACACTTTTATTAATTAAATAAACTAAAACAAAGAAAAGAGGAGGAACATTTTCAGAATGTTTACTGTTTGTAACAACTCTTTTACATTTGTTAATTGCAAATTTAGCTGATGGCTGACATTTGTTTTTCAAGTTATAAGTCGTTAAGAATAGTAGATACATAATTTTTTATTAATTCTATTTCTGTTCAACAAGTAAACCAAGTCTTACTTTTGGCTTAATTATTACGGTACTATTGCATTTGATATCATTCTATAATCAATATTAATATACAAGTAGCTGTTCTAAATTTAGTTTTCTTTGTAGTATTAGTAGTTATCTTTATAGAAATTTTAAGAGAAGAGAATAATTCCAAAATAAAAATTATATCATGAATGCCATCAAAATAAAATGTTATTAATCAAATTTAATTCTCTATTTAAGTTTTTGGCTTTAGAAATTTTTATTTTACATTACAAATTGTGAAATTTAATATAAATGTTTTATCTTTTTTAGTGATGTCGTTTTCTCTGTAAAATTCATTTTCTAATAATATAATTTGCATAAATATATACAGCTAATAAGTCTGGTAAAGTTACCTAAAAGGTCAACCCAGTCCTTTAAAGATTAATTTTGAATAAAATAATATTGTATTATTACTTACTTAAAATTGAAAAAAACAACTAATCATATATCATCATTTTACTTATTGAACTCAAAATACTATGTTTACCATAATTTGAGTGTCGCCAATAGGAAGCTAAAATGAAATCCTTCTTTTTGAAAAAAAAAGGTTTATAAAAAAATTTAAAACAGATAGAAATTTTTGTATAAACTTTTTTTTCAAATAGAGGGATTTCATTTCAGCATTCTGTTAGTGACACTCAAAAATGATAAACATAGTATTTCGATAGCTATTTTGGTTTGAAAAGGGACTTAATTTTTCAAGATCACTCCCTCGAAGTCCTTACCAATGGCCCATTATAAGTAAAAACCTTGTAACATGAGCATTTTTATTTCTAATAAACAATATTTCCTCAAAATTTCATCAAAATCGGATTCTCAAAGGCTTTGTGCCTTTCTTGTAAAGACTTATATTTTGTTTATTCTATTAGCGAGCAGGTACATCAGACGTTTCATATCAAGTCTCCGAACCTGGTACGCGAGCGCCAAATAGTGCTATTTTCAACTCATGTTTACAATACTAAAGTGTATTTAAAAAATTATTTCATAAACGTTTCTGACGTATTTTTTCCTCAACTTTCCAATGATGTAGACATTTTTTCCAAAATTTTCTGTATCCACCTTTTAAACAACAAAACATGTTATATCTCAAAAAGTATATATTTTTAATAATTTATTTTTAATTTAGATCGAAAGCTGAGCATTTTTTACGTACGAATGGATAGTTTTCAAAAAGTGCTCAAGATTTTTTCTTTGAGAAATTAAACGTGAAACAGTAAACGCACCACTACCTGTAATTTCTGCACCTGACTCGCGCGCCGTATTGCGCGTTAAAATCGTGCTGCACCTACTGTTTTGCATTCTATTACTCGTAGAAAACATCTTGAGCTCTTATTGAAAAATATCCATTCCAACGTAAAAAATTCTCAGTTTTTTATCTAAATTGTCAACAGTTTCAAAACTTTTTGAGATATAAGATGTTTTTTAGTTTTTCAAAGTGACAATGGAAATTTTTGAAAAAGTATATTATTAGAAAGCTGAGAAAAAAATAGGTCAGAAATGTTTATGAAACAATTTTTTAGGTACATTTTAGTATCTTAAACATATATGACTTAAAAATAGCACTATTTGGTGCCCCACGTGCCGCGCTGGGAGACTTGACATGAAACGCCTCGTATATACCTATACATATATATACACGTTCGGTTGCTCTGCGCCTTGTTATGGCTTTGCATATACCTATACAAACAGATGCTTTTATTGTATAGGAGGTGTGTCATTTTAATTTACGCTCCCAAATATTTTAAAAATGGCGCATCCTAAAAAAATGTTACAAACGAAAGTTGTATAGTACGTTGAGGGACATGTGATTGACGTTGAGGTAAAGGATCAAGGCCATTTGAAGGACAAATCGTTTTTTTTTTTTTAATAGAAACCTCCACTTTTGACATCTAATTGAATTTCTCGGTCTCTTCATCAACCAACAAATTTTTTCTAAAAAATGTGACGTACTATTTCTGCTTGAAAAGATTATCGTAGAAACAATGATATTCCTATATAAAAAAGAGATGGATTTGAGATTGTCAATTCTAATGATTGTGATTGGTCGATTTGAAATGGACGTATAAAATTTGATTGGCCCACGATAGGACGCACGCAGCGCGCATCGACACTGCTGGTTTGTAAAATAGAAAAAGAAAATATCTTTGAAGCGTTACGAAAAGTATACAGTTCTGCTAGCCCTACTGAGTGATCTCTATATTTATACATATTAATAGACCAAAATATTGCAGATTAAATTTTTTTACAATAGTATTTGTATTTTCCGTACTATGTTTTTAATTCCGGAAACGCGATTTCCCCAATCGGTTTGCAGAAAATTAGTTTTTCTACACCGGTGTTCGGGAAATCCATATTTCCTGCATTGTTATTGTGAATATAATAGAATTATTTTATATATAAATTTATCTATTCTATATCAAATCGTACTCTAAAATTTCAAATCAAGTATATAATAAATGAAGTTTATAGTTGTGAGGCCGGTCCTCGTAAAAGGTCAAGAAATGATGCCAATATCGATAACGTTAATAATAATGCTAATACAAGTATACAATAAGGTTGTGTTCAGTAATACTGTTAAAATGTTGAAATGAAATGTTTAGTAATAAATATTGATTGTTATTACAGTATAAGTAAAATAAAAAAAAATTTTTAATGATAAGTCATATATTTGTAGGAGGGGAGAGAGGCTTCGCTCCCTGGATTTCCTTATAATTATATTACTAATCGACGTATTAATATTTGGTGGTCATGTCGAATTTTCAGCACAAAATTACAAAAAATATCATTTACTACTTGTACGGGTGTCTCCTGCATTCATGTGATTGCTGAGGCACTTACTTGTGCTCAGCAATCACTACTCGTTCGGGAAATCACATTTCTCATACTTTTAGAATATAATAAGTATTAAGGGGCTTTGTAAGTATTAGGCCGCAAATCATAGGGCAAGACATAACCTGCAAAGCTGCAATTCTGTAGCCAAAGCAGATTCACAAGTCATACAGTTCCCTTGTCAAACCAATGGTCCAAGGTTCGACTCTTAACCTGCTGGCGGCCGGGATTTTTTTCGTTGATGCATGCCTACTTTGGTGGGATACTTCCATATAATCATCCCCCAATGGTCCTCGGATATGTTCGAATCATGGTGGTGTTGCCGGCCGTATGGAGGTTAATCCAGTACAAAATTTAATAAATACTAGCCTTATAAGTAAACATAACGGCCAGAGGGTAATATAGGTTTACCATAAGAGGAAATCTACGTGCGTACCCGACCTCTACCATGCTTACCCTTTACGATCACCGAAAATATATATAAATATACATATTGCAAATATATGTATAAATCTCTGTTTTTTGTACAGGGTATGGGTGTAGGGGTGAGGCACACGTGCCGATTTTCTCTAAAGGCTCCTAAACTATAGGCACGTAAGGGCGAATCTATCTGCCCATTTTCAAAATTCGTGACATGCGCTCTTGTTACACGATTGGAAATACAGCCTGACCGGTATATGTCCAACAGAAGTACGAGTAATGAAATCCTGATAAGGTTATAATGTTGTAATGTGACGTATCCCAATTTTATAGGTTGAATCTTTTTTAAATTTTACTAAAGTAATACGTTTGTGGAGCTACTTATTACAGGCAGGTACCGATAAAAAATATATATTATTATTATTATCAATCTATTTGTTCATTCTGCAAGTTAATGCATAAAATCTAAAATTATGTTATGTTAGATTGAATTTTAAATTAATTTATCAAAAGCCAAAAAGAAAATTTGAACATAAAACACCACAGATTTCAAAATTGGAGAAACTTAATGATAATTATGTGAAATGCTAATGCAGGGCCCTCCTCAGTTACTTAGTGATATAATATTAACTAGTTCTATATTTTTTTATTTTATAATATATATCATACTCTATTCAATTAAACATGATTCGTCAAAAATATCAAATAATAAATAAAAGATAGAACAGGGAAGGTTTAATGTTTACAAGGGGAAATTAATAACTAAATCAATGATGTGTTTACTCATTAAATTTAAATATTAAATTAAAGCATCAACATTTATAAAAAAAATTTTGCAATAATTGTCCAAGCAGTCTTTATATTCAAAAGTGATGAATATTATTCGCGTTTTAGAAACTCGCCTTGCTATTCTCAAATTATGCATTCCTTCGATTCTTATACACATATGAATCAGAGTTGCGAGATAAGAAACACAGTTTAGAGGTAAAGCTGTACACAGTACTTTACTCCAAGTCTAATATTCATAAAATATTGAGTTTTTTCAATTGTTCATTAAAATGGATTTGTGAAATTAATTTCTCAATTCATTTAAACAAAATTTATTTAACTAAATAAAATTCACAGGTAAAAATCTGTCGTGAAAATCATCGACTGCTTCAGTGGACAGACAAAATTATATTGTAATTATCCCATCATAATTTATCCATTTTATTGGTGTCGAAGATAAATTTTTCGAAAGACAAAAGTGTAAACAACATGGGTGATCCACTTGTTGCCATTCGTATGAAGGTAAATATTATTAAACCGTATTGTTCAGAATGTAAGAAATTAAATAGATATAAGAATCAAACGTTTCTTTTCACTTTAATATTCGTGTAAATTTACTAAGAAAAACAACCTTTTTATAAATTTATTAGGTAATAATTCTAGGAGTAATTATGGAAAATTACAAAAGTTCGTCAACTTTTACTTAAATTGTGAAACTAATGCTATATTTTAAAACATTATTGAATTTAATAAAACGTCACATTATTGATCGATAAAAATGTTTAATTTTGACTATAATAATATTTTTAATTAGTTTAGTTCTTTTAAATCTGTAGAAAATAAAAATATTTTGTCTAATAAACATAATTCGTCCATAGCTTGTTTCGTAATCGATATTTTTGAAACTTTCAGACTTGTATTCCAGAGAATATGGTAGCATAGAAATTAATAATGTAACTGTTGGGTGTTTCGTTTATTTATGTTATCAACTACTCTTTTTTAAAAACACTTGAAATTTTCTAAATTAACCCCGATTTCTTACTTTTTTTGAACGCTTATATTTCGCATACTATTTCGATATTAAAAAGATTAAAATTTAAGATATATCGCCGATTATAAATGTTGAATATTTAATTATCAATAGTATATTTTTGTATTTCTAGATTACTTATAATAATTTATGGTATTTAGAATTGAATTACTGAACTTAATTACATTTTTTTATAATGTATTTCTAACAACTTTCAAAAAATCTTTAAATTTTGGTTAATTTGTTGGAAATATGTAATTACTATTCATTTTACTTTTCAACAATTCTTCGATAATTACTCCTGCCGAAAAGTACATTTTGATACCGTTATATGGATCGAACTTTATTGTTTTTCAATGGAATGAGCGAAACAACCTTTTCCTGCTTTATAGTTGTAAATAAATTTTTTTTCGACGATTAGACAAGTTGAACATAAATAATTGTAGTGTGCATGAAGTAAAACAGTTCGTGATTATACCTTCTTATTTTCAGCATGTTCTCAATAAAGTGTGTAAAACAAACGGTTTATACTACAGCAATAAAATTTTTCTAGAAAAATTACCGTAACATAACAGTATGATTATTATAAAACAATAGAAGCGGCTTAAACAATTACTTGTTAAAAATTATGGAGATTTTTCTGTCGGATTATCGCGATGATTTTTTTACTGTAGTGATTACTTTCAAACCAATTAAACTGTTCCAAATTGATTTTTGCGTTACAAATGTTACAATATTTGTAACGCAAAAATGCTCTGCATACTTAAAATCGTATTTTATAAATTGAAGGGATTTAATAGGAGAGACTGAAGTAAAGCCGAATGAGCTCGGAAATCTGTAGCTTTATAAAAATTCTACGCAAGGCTTTTTGACACGTCAAATTTCATGTAAAATTTTATTATAAATACTCTTAAAGAGAGGGCATCATACAATATAATCCCCGTGTAGATTTTAGAGGAGGCCAAAGATTTCCGAACTCATTCGGTTTTACCTCAGTCTCCCGTACATAATATATCAACCAACGGGATCGGTAAGCAATTCGATTATTTATTTTTATTTTTCATAGTACGCAGAAGACATTGAAGATATATTACAATGCCCAGTATGCTGGGAACAGCCTTCTGGGGCTATCATGACCTGCGTTACCGGCCATCATGTTTGTGAAAGATGTTCTCGAAATGTGAGAAAATGTCCAACGTGTGAGAAGAGTTATAATGGTTCACGAAACTATCTTGGCGAATCTCTGTCACAAAGTTTCGAGGAGATTAAGGTGAAACAAATTAACTTTTTATTATCATTCAATTTATTTCAGCGCGTAACTTTTTTGTAGACTTCAATTTTAGATCCGAATCATTATATTAATAGACGAGTCCTTACAAATAGAAGATCTGTTCATAGCCAGACGATATTAGAAGTACAGTCAGCAGAAACGCAGACAGTATGTGACAATGCTTCCGAATCTACACAGACTGAATTTAGCGACGTAACTATTGCTACTCAAACTAATTTTGCTGATGTTTCTATTGGAACGCAGACTGATGATCAAGAAGTACAGGTAGACTCATCGTCGGTAATTATCGATAATGAAATTATATCTGTACCTTGTTTTATAAAAACTTGTAAACATAGATTACCGTATAATGAGATTATATCTCATATTATGCGATATCATGGACAAAACTTGCGAAAGGTGAATTTCATTTTTAAGGCACAAATGCGGGTAATATTTAATAATAAAAGTATTTTTAAATGTTAAAATATACTTCTTTACTTTTCAGATGAATATGACATGTGAAGATTTTTACAGTACTGTATGGACATTTTCGTATGAAATCAATACGTCTTATGATTATGCTATAAACATTCATGACGTTGGTTTATTTTTTCTCAATATTTTAATTGATGAGGAAGGCAATCTAAATGGAAATATTGAAGTAGTCCCTAATAACTATGGCAGTCAACCGTTTTACTACAATATATTTATTCCAAATGAAAAAAGTCCTTTGCAGTCCAACTTTTTTAAAGGAGTTGTAAGTTTATTAATAAATTTTCTCTTTTCAATATTCGTAAATTTCAAGTGTTAACATTAATTTAAAATTTTAGGTACAGAACTACTATGAAATAGGAAATACAGGTTACGAAAATATTTTCATTTCGAATTCAGCATTCTCTGAGGGCATACTGAAAAATAATAAGTTATTTGACTGTTCATTAAGTATATATCGGCCAAAAGCTGAATAGCTTTAGAGCATTAGAGGAACATTTTTTATTTTCATTCGTTATAGAAATTTCGCAAAATAAATTTCCACAATCATATAATTTTTTTTAAATATTGCACTTCAATAAAATGCATTTACATGAAAAATGTCGAAGTTACCGTTAGTTTCTGTATGTGTTATATTTATTTATATTTTTATTCTTTCTAGCGAATTTAGAAAAGCTATTGTAAGTTACATGTATGTATCTACATTAGATAATGAAAATTCATATTGCCATTTGTTTGAATTGGAATTATTCCTAAATGCATGACGTTTTAAATCACAAATTGATACCGCAACAATTTTTGAATATATGCAATCACCAAACTCGATAATTTGTATAAGTTGAATTTTTTTAAAGAAAATTTAAATAATAAATAATTACATACTTAGATTTCCGTAAAAAAAGAGAAGGAGCGCGGAAATGCTTCGAAGGCAAGTATATATATAGTTGGTTCTACCTCATAAATGTTTATAATGCATATGTTCATAAGGGGAGTTGTGAGCGCTGTGTATATAAACGCCTGCGTTACCGACAACTTTCTCTGTCGCAGCTCTTTTATTCTTTCTATTTTCATGTCACACATACGTGCGCGCGCGCATGCACATAGGCACAAGTGTGCATGCATCTACTTATAAAATTGCTTTGATATTCACAGCAAGCTTATACACCGTAATCGTAACAGATATAGGCATTAGTATAGAATAAGAAAGAGCGCGGTGCGCACGCGTATATGCATAGAGTCGACGCAAATAGCTGCATCGATGTGCGACGTTATAGCCGACAAAACCGCATGCGTACAGCTACCTACATGTAGGCAGTACAAGCATTGCAGTGCGAGGATTGCACGGAAAAAGAGAATAGAGAGAGGGCGAGATACCCGATATCCTGCCAACGCTGTTCCTGCGCATATTCACGGTGTACGGCTACTACGCGTAAAAGTGCAGTACGCGACTACCGCCGTTGCCGCTGCTGCCTGGAGGAGAGCGTGCGCACGACAGGGGAAGCCAATCGTGCTGCCGCTCAACAATTCCCTCGGCAACTAAATAATCGACGTCAAAGCCTGGCTCGCGAGTGCAGGCGAGACTCGAGAGTGAGACAGCGGGTCAGATAAAGAAGGAAAGAAGAAAGAGAGAGAAAGAGAGATAGAGCTCTGAGAGCGAGAGAACTGTCAAATATGGCGAGTGCTAGCCGGAGCAGCAGTTGGTACAGCGCTAGGCCGCCGCAGCCGCACCACTGAGGCAAAGAGAGAGGGAGAGAGCCAAGAGCGCCAGTGCCAAAGCCGAGGCGAGGGAACTAGCTTCTGGAGCCGGAATATGTGGCTCCGGTCTCAGCTGTCGTCACCCCCGCCACCGACGGTCTCGACGTCGCTGCAGCCGCCGCCTAGCCTTAACATCCATTGACAGCAAGACAGAGAGAAAGAGAGAGTGATCAGTGTGTAACGCTGCTGCTCTGCTGCTGTCGCGACCGCAAGCGCGCGCCGCACAGACACACGCACGGTGTCTCTCCTCTTCGTCGTCAACATCTTCCTCTTCTCCTCTCTTTCTCTGTCTCACCGCCGTCGAGGGAGAAAGTGAGCGTGTGTGCGCGCGTGACGGAAACCGCGCCGTCCTCACGCCCGGAGATCCGAGGGCCGCACGCGCACCGCAATATGTGACGAGCTGATCCTGGATGCCGAACGCCGCCCGAGACGAGGAGCACAAGCAGCGAACCAGTGCGCGTAAATCGACCCCGAGCGGGCCAAGAGAGTCGACGGGCCGAATTATGGGGGTGGTGACGCGCCAACGGGAATGGTAAACGAGGATGAACTATGGGTGCTCAACAGACCAAGGACAGAGTCATTCCGCCCGGGACTGTCGTCAGGCAGACAGGACGGAAGCAGCCCAGGAATCCCAAGGACTCGCGTGCTATGGGCTCCAACATCTTCACCGAGCACAGTGGTATGTTACTTTTTGTCTCCTCTACTCATGTACCTTCTATCCATTGTCTTTGCTGCTTTTGTCTTCTTCATGCTATGAGGAGAATTAGATTATTCTTACATTAAACTTTCTTTGGAAAACAGCTATATTTTCTAATGCATTTTTGGATGTCCACTGGTCATTTTTTCAACATATCAACTCTACTTAAGATTATCAGACATTATCCTTATGAATTAAGATAAACTATTTCACTCAGTATATAATATAACAATTTTATTCCTTTATTTTTTCCTCTACTTGTAATGTAGTTTTATTAAACTCTTATCAAATCAATTATCCCAAGATATTAAATCATGCATAATTAATTTTATGCTCGTTATAGTATTTAAACTTTTCATATGGTATTATCATACATTAAAACTTAAATTTTAATTTCAAAATTCATAATAATTTATTTTTACTTGTTACTTACAAGTTCTTATTTATTATTAAATTAATTTTAATATTAGATAGTAATGACAATTACTTTAAGAGCTTTGTATTTTTAAGCATTAACAATATTATCGATTGCAACTGTTTTAACTGTTGTAAATTATAACTGTTTTTTAACATTCTTTTATAAATTTCTATTACAATATCAAATACTATTTAATATTTAGCAATATACTATTTATTGCAATTTCTGGTATTAAAGATATTCTTACTTTGAATACTTTCTTCCAAGAATTAGAGACTAAATGTACCTAGTATAGCTTTTACTTAAATGATTCATGTTTACCTTGATAAATTCAATTTATAATATAACTTTACAAGTTTTTGTTATAGGTAATAGTTTTATCAATAAATGACTATTATATTAGTCATTTATTGCTATGAAAACATCAATTCTTGTAACTATTTAAATTTATACAATATCTTTTAAAATAAAAGTGGCCTAATTTTTCATGTGGTTGTTTTAAGTCAAATTAAAAATATCAATTTTGTGTATAATTTTCTTCACATATAATAAATTACACCTTTTTATGTTTCATTATGTTCTTCAACTTCTGTTCATTTAATTGTAGAGTCAGATATATGTATGCAAGGCACGAACATTTTGCATTTGATTCTTTGACTTTTTTGAATGAGTCACTCACATAAACTGATTGTAAGACTATCTAATGAAATCTAAGATGCTTAGATTGGAAAACAAGAAAACAATATTTATTAAAAAATACTTATTTAACATATTAATAATATTTGTGTACAATTTTAATTTGGTCAAACAATTAGTACATTACATTATTGAATATTATGGCATAATAATATAACAGTATATATTTAAATTCTAATAATTATGAACACATTTTTTTTAAATTTTGGTAATAATAAGTAGAGAATTATTTTGTTCTCAATTTGTGAATATATGATTAAGAATAAATTGATCTTTAAAGATTAGATATCCATACATAAAGCTTAACAAATTTCCCACTTTTATCAACTTTATCTTATTAACAAAAGACAAATATGATTATTTGTTTAAAAAACATTTAATGATTATTAAAGCATATTTA
Organism: Torymus tubicola; assembly: GCA_035583055.1. NCBI lineage: Eukaryota > Metazoa > Arthropoda > Insecta > Hymenoptera > Torymidae > Torymus > Torymus tubicola. The sequence goes on from JAWWEQ010000001.1 coordinate 19,342,719, forward strand.
TGGTATTTTATGATTCCTTTACAAGGATACAATAAAGTTATACTACTTATTGTTTCTATTATATATTGCAAAAAATGCTGTAATCAATTACTTAATATATTTCTTTTCACATAGAAGCATTACTTCAAAGCAGACCACTTCCACATATTCCTGCATTACCAGAGGGTGATCCACCTAGTGGTTCCAGTGTTCAGTCTATTTCACAACAGTCTAATTTAGACCAACATGTCTCTGTATCAAGCAGTGGACTTCTTGAAGCTGCTAACAGGTCAAACATTGTTTAAAAATAATTGTTATAAATAATAACTTTTTCATTGTTTTTTCTAAAATTTTTCAATTTAATACTTAAAGATGGACCAGCAAAGAAAATCTTTTAGCCCAAGAGGAAGATGATCCACAGCTTTTTGTTGCTTTATATGATTTTCAAGCTGGAGGAGAAAATCAACTAGGTTTAAAAAAAGGTAATAAATATACAAAAATTTTATTCTATATAATTGAGTATTCTTTTTTAATAAATATTATTGATGCATGATTAATGTATTGTGTCATAATAATGAATTGCTATACATTAGAAATAAGTAAATTGGTAGCATTATTTTTATATTATTCGAATACATCTGTACAATTATGCATCAATAAGAAATAAATATATATAACATATAAAAAAATTTGTTATCAGTAATTCATTATAATCATAATAAAATCACTTTTCTATTGCAGTTTTGATGTTTTTAGTATCCAACTTAGATTTATAACAAATTTTGTTACAATTATATTCTTGATAAAAAGTTTAAAAAGTACTATCTACTAACGAATGAAAATAAAGATTCTGAAAATTTTATAAATTTTTTTAATTAATTTAAACAATTTTTTTAATTATTTTAAATAGGTGAGCAAGTTCGTATATTAAGTTATAACAAAAGTGGAGAATGGTGTGAAGCTCACTCAAGCAGTGGTCAAGTTGGATGGGTGCCATCAAACTATGTAACTCCGGTTAACTCTTTGGAAAAACACTCTTGGTATCATGGCAGGATATCTAGAAATGCTGCTGAATATCTTTTAAGTTCTGGTATCAATGGAAGTTTCCTTGTACGTGAGTCAGAAAGTAGTCCTGGGCAGCGTAGTATTTCATTGAGATATGAAGGGAGAGTGTATCATTATAGAATTAATGAAGACAGTGAAGGAAAGGTTAGTATAATAGATTTACTAATGTTCTAAATATTTAAGAATATCTAGATATAAAGATAATAATTTTAAAAATGTTTCAGATGTATGTGACAACTGAGAGCATTTTTAATACATTAGCAGAACTGGTGCATCATCATTCTATGCTTGCAGATGGTCTTATTACACAGCTTTTATATCCAGCACCAAAGCGTAATAAACCAACAGTTTTTCCTCTAAGTCCAGGTATATTATATGATTCATTAAGTTGAACAGTTTCGAACAGTTATAATAAGATTTCGTGTTAAATATATGATTGATGTTTAAAAATTATTGCTAATTGTAAGTTTATCATTGCATTATACATTTAGGGCTATTAGAGCATCTTCATATAAAGTTATCTATTTATTCAATTATTTATAATTAACATGCAACTTGTTAATATCTACATAGCATTGAATCTGTTCAAAGTAAAACTAGAAAATAGATAATAATCAAAATATAATTCTAATATTTAAATATTATTTGTCTTTAATTTAATAACTTTTTGAGTATTGATTAATTTGTTATTTTTATATTTTTATTTATTCTAGAACCTGATGAATGGGAAATCAATAGGACTGATATTGTTATGAGACATAAATTAGGTGGAGGGCAGTATGGTGATGTCTATGAAGCGGTATGGAAAAGATACAACATGACAGTTGCAGTAAAAACTCTTAAGGTGATAATAATTTTTATAAAATAAAACTTCATACATTTTACATTCAACTATTTTGACTTGGGAAAAAGTTGGGTTTTACAATATTACAATAATGAAGTACTAATCAAATTTTTATATTACTCTTGGAGCTGCTTTGCCCTAAATTATATATCCACATTTTTAAAATTTATCATGTTATATTAAGATAAAATCTGTCTGCTCCCTCTTGTTTCCACACTTATTCAATAAATCATCACGAATATAATATTATAAAATTTAATTATTTTTTTGATACTCTTTTCAAAATTCATACCTTCTAAAAATGTTTTCCCTAACTGTTTGTGAAGTCTGAAGATAAAAAAAGTTAAATGATAGGTATCTGAATGCTTAAGCTTGGTCATTACTCAAAAGATTGTTATAATTTTACAGTTTTCACGATTGAGAAAAAAACTTTTTGCAAGTAAAATAGACAGTGCAATTATTAATATCCTCACCAGCTTCTTCAATAATATAATAACTAAAATTTTCAAAATATAAATAAAATACATAATTTTAAATTTTATAATTAAATTTTTTAGGAGGATACAATGGCATTAAAAGACTTTTTAGAAGAAGCAGCAATCATGAAAGAAATGAAACATAGGAATTTAGTACAATTAATAGGTGTGTGCACAAGGGAACCACCTTTTTACATCATAACAGAATTCATGAGTAAAGGAAATTTATTGGACTATTTACGTAATGAAAGCAAACATCAAATTAATGCTGTAGTACTGATGCACATGGCAACCCAAATTGCAAGTGGAATGAGTTATCTTGAAAGTCGGAATTTCATCCACAGGTATGTTTTTTTTTACAATGTGCTATTAAAATATTAGAATCATTATTAAATAATGCAAATAATCTTATTGTTTTTATAATTATTATGTTTTATTAGGGATTTAGCTGCAAGAAATTGTTTAGTAGGAGAAAGCCACTTAGTAAAAGTAGCGGATTTTGGTTTGGCACGACTTATGAGGGATGATACATACACAGCTCATGCTGGTGCTAAATTTCCAATCAAATGGACTGCACCTGAAGGATTAGCTTACAATAAGTTTTCTACAAAGGTAACGATGAATTATGCCCTACCCGTTTTATGAGTTTTATAAATAGATTTGATTGAAAATTATAGGTTAAAGTTAAAATAATGTGAAATTCCTTTACAATTTAAGCCTTATAAACGTCACGATTTTCATTTATTTAATATATTTTTTTAACCTTTATGAAAAAACATGATTTCTAGTGTTCTTCCGTTTGCATACAAGTTGTGGCTTTTATAAAATTTTATGTTGTAAAATGAGAGTCACAAATTTTGTTTTTGCAACATAAAAATCTTGTAGAATGTTTTTATATGCTTAAAAAAAAATTAGCGTAAATTTTCTACAATATTGAATGAATAATAACCAAGCCGTCATTAATGATTTTGTAATGCACAAAAAAAAATCACTTGTTTATAACTAAACTGGAAGAGATTACATGATGGATAACAATAAATGATTTTAAACACTTTCATATTACAATACTAGTATAATATAAGAATAATCTTTAACTAGCTTCAATAAAATTAGAAATCTTATTAAATAATAATACAACTTTTTATAGTCTGACGTTTGGGCCTTTGGTATTCTTCTATGGGAAATTGCAACTTATGGTATGTCACCATATCCAGGAGTTGATTTGACAGATGTGTATCATATGCTAGAAAAAGGTTATCGAATGGAATGTCCTCCTGGTTGTCCACCTAAAGTCTATGAACTAATGAGGCAGTGCTGGCAATGGTCTGCTGTAGATAGACCTACATTTAAAGAAATTCACCATTCTTTAGAAAATATGTTTCAAGAATCAAGCATTACAGAAGGTAAACCAAATTTTAATTAAATACACATTTTACAGGCATAAGTTCAAATTTATTTAGTAATCACATCATTCCAACATTTTAGAGGTAGAAAAACAGTTGCAAGGTAGCAGTGGTCAAGTTCAACTTTTATCTTGCAACAAATCACAGACTGGTAGTTCAGGAAATATCCATGGACTGGTACTTGCTGCTGAGCAACATACTTCTACTGGCACTCAAGGTAATAAAATATATCATTAAAATCATATCCATATTTTTAATATAAATAAATTTTAGAATCTACAAGCACAGTTACTAAATTAAGTACATTTATGGGAGGACTTTCCAATAAAGGAAATAGCAGTATGGTACAAATGAGACGTTCAACAAATAAAAAAGGCAAACAAGCACCTGCTCCACCAAAGCGTACAAGGTAGATAGTAGTTTTCATTATCTGCGTTGTATTAAAGTATTTAGTTATTTGCAATGGCTAATAGATTTGTTCCTTTTTTAGTTTTGAAAATTATAATGCTTAATGTTTATGAAATTCAATACCTTTTATTTTTTTTTAATTTGCAGCCTTCTATCGTCATGTAGTTCTTTTCGAGATTCTGCCTACCAAGATCAGGATCATCAAAATGCGGATATGTCTAATGTTGCATTGCACGATGGCACTGATCTAAATGGTATTGACAAGATTTTTCAAGGTATTTCGTCACACGAATTAATTATACCTAAGGGTATTTTTTGCACGTTTTATTTTGAGTCTTTTTGACCCCTCTTGAGTCAATTCATGTTATGGGCTCGTAAATTTTGTATTTTGCATCATAATACTCGTGTGACATCCATGCTACCATTATCTGTGGGTCATTCTCTCCCCTCTAACAAGGGGACTGCACTTCCATTAGGAAACGGATCTTTGACTGGGTTTTAAAATTTGATTTCTCAAAATACGGGCTACCTAAAATCAAATATGCTTTAGTATGTTGAAAAAGTTATGTCGTTTATTGGCTGTACTCTGCAAATATTAATATTACGAATGCGATCTAAATCAAATTATAAAAGTATGTAGAGCCTTTTTAACCATTTTAGGGAAAGATTTTTTATTGTTCTCTTATGTTATCTTAGATTGCCTGTAACTTTCTGAACAATTAATAGTTATTGTTAAAACAAAACTTAAATCAAAGCGTTTTCTGTATACATTTATATATTTTTAGTTTGTATTTTTAATTAATGTTTGGAATATGAGAGTCAATAAACATCATTTTTCAACAAATTAGTATATTACGATACACGTGACTTAAGTGACCTGTTATTGCATGAGGTTAGCGCTCAAGCGTAGCAAGGACGATAAGTACGGTACAATAAGGGGCTACGTAAGTCACGGATAGGTGTGAATTAAATTCGAATTTAAGTCACACCGTGCTACAAATAATATTAGATAGTCCATATTTTAGAACAATAGACACCAAAAATCAACTCTAAAAGTCCAGTTCAGATCCGTTTCTCAATGGTTCTGCATTCTCTCTGTAAGTAAAAATAATTTTTTTTTATCAAGGCGAATGCTGAACTATTGCATGTACGAGTCGTGGCTACGCAAAAGTAAACTTTATTCCGTGCATCTATATACTTTTAACCTGTAGCATACACTCTTCATGTCATGTACTTTTTCTTCTGCAAACTCGATCCAGACATTTGCAATAGACCTTTCTGGACAGATTGATAAGTGGTAAATGTAAATTTATTTTATTATACTTCTGCATGATACATATCCAAAACTAAATATTTATTTAAATTAAAAAATTTTGTAATTTAAAAGTTTAAATTAAAATTAAATACAATTAAAATTAAAATTTCTAGTGAACCTAGCATATGCTTGTACGAAATAGAATTTAAATTTAGATAATAGGTAGATCTTATATTCCTAACATTATTTTTTATTTCATTGTTTTTCTCACAATTAAGTTTTTCAAATGTACTAATATGTCTGGATCGTTTACAGTTTCAAGATCGTGATTATTTTTACGCTTTGATCCTTGCTCTCATAATATTCAAGCAGTGTTACATGACTTTATTAACAAAATTGATCGCATCATCATGTTTTATCTAATGCTCCAGTGTATTCCGAGACTCTGCTTTCATGCTTTTAGGGTGTTTATGACACAAAACATCATTATCACAAAACATCATTCTCGTCACGACTCGCGCTCCGAGAATGACCCATTTTAAACACGAGTATTCGATGGTAATCAACAAATACTATTAACAGGACTGGGGTATTATGTACTTACAATCAAAATATTTATAATGAAAACTCTTTTTACTTGTTAAGAAAACTATTTGCTAAAATATTGTTTAAGATGCATTAATAACTCAGTCCTGTAAATAATGTAGAATGTAAGAGACACAAATAATTTATTAAAGGCATTTATGTCTTGTTTTAATTAATAGAATTTTAATTTTTCTAAAGATCACTAACATTTTCAATAATGCTTATTAATTTTAAAAAAGCTAAAAAATTAGCAGTAAATACTCAATAGACGTTTTATCACGTATTAAATTAAAATATTCAAAATTTTGCACTTTATCTCAGGCACAGCACAATATAATTCTGAAAAAAAACACTCATACACTTATCCTGTGATTACTATTTAAATGTAAGAGGATAGTTCATTTGCACTTAAAATAAACTTACTTCCTCTTTAAATGGCCAATTGTACACAATTCATTTTTCTCTTAGATTATCATATTTATAAATTTTTCCAAATTAGTAGAACATACATTTTTTAAATTGAATACATCCTTAAAAAGAAAATAACATTTTAGATTTTAAAGTAGTGTAAAGCAAATATTTCACCCATCATTAAAGAGAATTCCTTATATCAATATAGTTTTCTACTGTGTCGACTTTAATGTTTTCAATGAAATATTTATTATTACTAACATTTCTTGAATTCGGGTTTAATTTCTGATCAATGTATTGAAAAATAAAAATGAAATTTGAAAACTCTCAACGTAACATAATATCATATTAACCCCAAAATACATTTCTGATTTTTCAAATTTGGTCGTTGTTTTTCTCTCGGAATTGAAGAATAAGCTAATAACAATAAATATTTAATTAAAAACGATACGGTAGAGAACTCTGTCGGTTTAAGGTATCCCCTTATAACGTCGAGTTCTATTAAATTTTAAACGAAAAATACTGTAAACCATAAACGTGTGTCATTATTCTTAAATTGGCAAAATTAAAAGTGGCCTGTCAATTCTTGATGAAATAAAAAAAATCTAGGAGTGACACGTGATCTCGTGACAATGGCCACCCAGTCGAGTACTGGGGGAGGTTGGGACATGGAGCACGATGGTGACGGTTCGCAAGGTACAGCAGAGCCAAATTTCGTTCCCCAGCCATCGACTTCACCGGAACCGCTATCCAACCATAAACAATTAAAAACACGTACCCACACGTCTAAGGATGCGCTGCCACAGAAGGTATTCTCGTTTAAGAACTACACATAATCAGGTCTGCTCCGAAAGAGTTCCGAGAGTCTCTTCTACACACTTTTGCTCGCGCTTTGCTCATATTTTCTTTTCAAGAGCTATTTTTCTAATGAATATTTATATTTCTATGCCTTTTTGCCAATAGAAAAGCATATAACACTGCTTGGATGCTAGTGTTGTTTAAATATTTTCTTTTATAAATAGAAAAAAAACGTCAACTTAATTACTGTTTGGTTTTTAATTATAATGCAATAGGTGATATCAGAAGAAACTAGAGAGTAATGATAGTTTTTTTCAAGCATTCTAACATTTTCAATATGAAAGAATGAAAAAAAAGTTCAATCATATAATTTTTTAAAGGATATAAGTAGATTGTTCAGGCATCAAATACAAAAATTCTGGGAATCGTGATTTTTTAGTCATTATTATTCGAGTGCTAAAAAATTATTTTCATTGCTATAAAAGAATTATTACAAAATAATTTGTTATTAATTAACTAGATTTAGTATTCGCTGTGACATTTTGATAAAAAAATCTACAATCAACAAAACTTAATTATATAAAGTCTACGTATTTATAACGATAAAGGAAGTGTGTACTTCACAGCTTTATTTACAATTTTAGATATGAAATTTTGTTGCAGCTGGTCCTGGGAGCCTTAGAGGTGCAAAATGTTAAAAGAGCCATTCATCGGTATGGTACGCTGCCAAAAAATGCAAGGATTGGCGCTTACCTCGAGTCTCTACGCCAAAGCGGTATGCCATCAAATCAAGACAGCAGCGGCTCGCCTGTTTCTCCATCGATGTGCACCTCAACTGTCGAACAACAACAGCAGCAGTCTGACGGATTGGCTTCTGATGCTCAGCAACAGCAACATCAGCATCGTTCGCTTTCACCGCGCCAAAACAATTTGCGCAATCAACCGCAAATGACGCGAAGTAACTCTTCCAGTGGGGTCGTTAACACGTATCAACCACCGAATTCTCCACGTAGTCGTAACACTGTTGGCGTTTCCCGTAAAAATAACGGCGGAAATGTTGTCGACGGTAACAGTTTACGAACTTTCCGCGTACCAGCCAACACTTCGACTTTCAGAACAGGTAGTCCGCCTCGACCGGCTCAACCTAGTCTCGCCGACCTCGAATTTCCTCCACCTCCTCTGGATTTGCCACCTCCGCCGACCGAGCTGCTCAACTCGGCCGACCAATGCGACTTATTACCACCAATGTCTGTTTCGCCGGGTAGTCAGTCGCGAAACACCACGGGTTCATTGTCGCCAGGTGGATTGCGGAAGGCCTACAAGCCTGAGCGGCGTTCCAGAGAGGAGCCAACAACTGATGAGCCAGACGAGCGCAATAACGATCTGCAGACAGCCGAGCCCTCGGTAAAGGAAGCGAGTTCACGATTTGGCGTGAACCTTAGGAGGCGCGAGCAGCAGCAGAAATCAAATGAACCAAAAGTAGCTGACGCTTGTGGTCAGACGTCGCCTCAGGAGGAGCCGACAGCAGCGACGGTAACCGCTCCGCCACCTCCTCCACCGCCGCCACCCCCTCCCCCAGTAGAAGAAAACAAAGAGGCTCAACAGAGCATTAATAGTTGTAACCTCGGTACCTTTTCATCAAAACCCGGTATGAAAGAGATGCTTGAGCTCAAACTTATCAACGAGATTAAACAAAGCTGTGAGATGAAGCCCAGCGGTACCCTAAAAAGAACAAACTTCCCGAGTAGTAGCGCTCCGCTGGATCCGGCTTCGCAACTACTATCTGAACTCTGCGCAAGCTTTAATGCCGATGCGAATAAGCAAAACGAGTATGCCATCGCCAATGTTGCCTCTAACCTTACTTTGGAGTCCAAGGAACAACACCAGCCGGCAGCTTCGCCGCTCATTGACCAAGGGGGACTTGGTTTCAAACTCAAAAAAGTTGAAAGAAGAACGAACCCTCCAGCACCTAAAGAAGATCATTCTGAAGGCCAAATAATTGATTTCAAAGCACGGTTGCGAAAAGTTGATAACACAATGGAGAAATCGATAACGTCTATTGACGACAAAATTGTCAGCAGTGGTGCCAAAAAATCCGAAGAAGAGAAAGCAAATGCAACAGATTCATTGGACTGTCCATCGGATGAACAGTCAGATGATAAGAGGCGAAGTACGGGTAGCATTAGCAGTCTTAAAAAACTGTGGGAGAACAAAGAGGTCGTTAATACTGGTAGCGATAGTACCACTGCTCAACTGCCTCCGAGTAGCCCAAAACTTGGCGGTGGCAGTCGTACTACAGTTGGGAAGCACGATACCGTTGGAGACGCGGGTGAAGACTCGCCAGAAGACTTGAGCGCCGCTTCGACGCGGAGCTCGGCAACAAATAAAAGCGATGCTCGAGTGCAGTGGCCACCGCCACCACCAGTCTCAGGACTAGAGGTCGAAAAGCCAATTGTGCCAGCTAAGCCGACAAAACCTCTTGTTGGGCCAAGCAAGCATTTTGGCACTTCGATCTACGCCACACCCAACTGCCACAAAAGTGGCTCTGAAGATGAGCAATCGTCGCAAAAGCAAAACCCGGACTCGACCACCAAAAGTAGCAGCAGTAGCAACAAGCAGAGCATTCTTGAAATTAGTAATGTTATCGAGAACAGCATTGTTAATCTTAAGGGCAGTCCAAGTATAGTCATGGCCAGTTGGCTCCAGCTATCCGACAAAGTTGGCTTACTGCATGGTATGTGCACCAATTACGCTCAAGAAGCGGCGATACCTCCCCATGCCAAGTTCCAATTTCGTGACGTCCTTTCGCGCCTTGAGCTTCAGGCACGTCAGCTCAGGGCTGCCGGTACGCGCAACATCAGCGAAAATACGAGGCTGCTGACGGACCTGCAGAATACGATAAAAGACGTGAGCAATATGGTGCAAAGATAAAAACGCGCTGATGCTCGCGACTGCCGAGGCATTCTTGGAGATATTACTATTGTCTCTCGCGCGCTCATCGACGAGAATCAAAAGAAAGACAGAAAGAAAGATGGAGAGGAACCGAAGAAGCAATCTTTCGGAATATTTACTTTCTTTTTCATTTCGTCGTAGATTTCTAGCGAGAGAAGGTTGGAACTTATTATTAACTATATCACTCGACTCAAAGACGTTATTTTTTAAGTAAGAAAATAAAAAACCATCGATCTAAGTCATTAGTAACGATGTCCGGAGAAAGAGAAGAGAAGAATGATGAAGAAGCAAAAATGTTTTTTAGCGTGCGACTTCAGACTACGCCGTAGAGACTGCTTCAATGGTATTTTTTAATTAAATAAAAAATAAAAACGAGGCAAAACTCGGTATATTTGGATATATCATGGAATGAGTGTAAGTGTGCCCGAGAATATATGTGTGTGAAGTTAAGAATTTTTGATGAAAAAAAAGCTTGCCATTATCCTTGATTCCATAGCATTTTTTCCTTACTTCTAACAACCCCCACCTAACCCCCCTGTATATCAATACTCGAGCCTGAAAACATGGGCCGTAACCCACACTCCTTAATCTTCTTTATAAAAAGTAAAAATTCAAAACAGAACTTTAAGCTCCAATTTTATGTATCACGGTAAGCGTGCGATTCTTGTTCGGAATGAGTGTCGAAATACTACGGCGAAGCCGAAAAAAAAGCTAAAAGAACAAAAATAAACAAGAAATATAAAAACTATTTATTCCCCCAAGTTGCTTAAAGTATCGTACGTCGTCTTCATTCTTTCATCGAGTTTTATACATGAAACGTAAATACCGCTTAGTATACTACGCGCCAAGTCTTGGATTTAGATTATAAAGACAAAGTATGTTTAAGTCATTTTATGTGTACTATGGGACAATATAACGATTTTGTATTTGTATAGACCGAGTCGGGCGACGACTGTACCGCATTGTACGCTTGCATAAATTATTCTCTCCTTTCTCCCCCGTAAGATCGGTAATGTGTAATTACTCTGAGTTTAAGAGAAAGACTAAAAACTAAGGTACGGAAATATTAAAAAATGTGTACGCAAAACGCGTAATAGAAGGTAAATGTTCTTCCACAGATTAAACGAATCTTGATTAGAATACGACGTTTGATGTCTCACATACTATTGTTTTTTTTACTTGAAATAGAGAAAGAGAGAAGCAGCATGGGAATGTCAAATATCGTGTTTGAAGCAAGATTCTGCGCTCGATATGCTTGCGGGATCGAATAGAGCCGGACGAATACTCGCGATTACGAACAAAATATAAAAAGGAAAATTTTACCCTCCTTTGCACTGCCTGTTGTTAAACTAATATACTAGCGCATTTTACGTTGCGGACCTTGGGTTAACCGGTATTATTGTTTTTCTTTAGTATCTGTGATAGAGCGACACCAATCCCATTTCGGCCTCTTTCGCCTTCGAAACATTTACACTCGACAGTGAGTGCATTTTATACAAAATGAATCATGTAGGGAAACAATAATAAATTTTTCATCCTTTTCTTCGATGAGAACAGAATATATTGTCGGCGAAGGTGGAAATGAAATCGATGATTTATCTAATGTGTATTATAGTAATTTTATGAATTATTTATGTCTATATTTATTTCTTAATTTTTTCAAAGGAAAGTTTCGGCGCTGATCGATCAACCAACGTACTGACTCGCTAATACAAAATTTTAATATTGCTTTATACATTGATATCAAATTGAAAATAAAAATACTGATCAAATTATGTTAAATCTTATTTATTAAATGCCTATAGACTTACAAAAAAATTCTATACATTCTTAAAAACAATTTTTAAGGAATAAATATTTCATGAATAAGAGTTATCAAACATGTATTAATTTGTACATTTTTTATTATTAGCATAGATCTAAAGACTCAACTTTCTAAAGCCTCTTGTGTTCTGAAACAGTCACTCACTATTTTCCATTTGTCTCCAAGTGCTGTTATTAAAAAGTTTTGGTTGAATGTTTTTGATGCTTTATCTTGATATTTAACTTGTCCACTAACTTTTACTAAGAAGGTTAATTGACTAGCAACAGCAGGACCTACAATAAACAATAAGTCAGTTAACAATATACTTAGTGAATGTTATTTTGAACATAATTAATAACATTTTAATTAAAATACATGCCTGTTATGGGTTGAGCATCTAATGTAATGACGGAATGATCCGAGGATGGTAGTTCAGTCCAAAAATTCTGTATTTGATCTTTTCCTTCTATTCCATTTCCATTCCATATTAATATAGCTGTGTCCATATATAATCTTGACATTAACTATAAAAAAAAAAATAAGCAATGAGAATTGATTTTTTATTAAAGTAATAAGTATAAAAATTTGATCTTAATATAACTCACATATCTTCTTTTATCTAAACTTTCATAGTATAACTTTGTGAACTCTTCTGCTGTTCGACATGCTTGATCAATCTTAGTTCTCAGTTCCTGAAAAATAAAATAATTAAATACATTTTATATTTCCAATAAATGAATTTTAATTATTTATTTATGTTTTATTCTTGCACCAATATTTTAGTTTTAAAAAACGTATTATATTTATTTTATTATTACAATATCTACATACAAATTTTCAGGTTTTAATTTATCATAATAAAAGAATTCACCACATTTTATAACTGATAAATAATTTATTTATTTATATTCACAAGAGTAAACAAAATTATAGGTTATATTTATTTCATATGTATGCTACCCTAGCATGAAGTTTTCAATCAAACTTGTATATATATTAAATATATATATATATGTACTTGACGTATGACTTACCTCTTCCATTTTTTTTCGTAAATTTAATTTACTGAACTGTAGTTCGAAAGACAACACGCTATAACGCACTGCTTATTTGCAAACTAATGCAGCTTTCTTGTCCTTCAGTGAGCGCGACAGTGAGCATGTCGAAGTTGGTTGTTCCAAATTCCAATAGTCTCACGGCTATTTGGCTGTAGACTAGTGGCATCATGAGGCATATTATGAAAGAGATGTCCGAATGTGAATCTTCTCTTAAATAATTTTAATGAATTAGCTTACATCTAATCCATAAATAATTTTTTTCTGTTTTAACAATCCATATAATGGAATTTCAGTTTTAATTTAGGGATACATATAATAGGGAGATTGTACTGCTCGGTCCGAATCCAATTCCGTTTTTCTTATATTCAATGCGTTGTAATATTTTTTAAACAAACGAAATATGTATATATAGAGAGGACAGAAAGAAGGAGATAATAGAGGGGAACGGATTGAGTATAAGCAACGGAATTGGAATATAGGGAGCAGTAAGCGCAGGCGGCGCAATCGGGATTCGGGACTCGGGACTTTGCCTAGTGTACAATCTCTCTTAGGGTAAGGGTAAGTCCAGAATAGGCGTAGACATGTCTCTGGAAACAGGAGACGTGTTTCACGGCCTTTCTATACACGGATGCTTCGTGCTCGACGTGTGCATCGAGTGCGCCGCGTTTCTTGTAGATCCATTTAATGGATTGGTCCAATTTGAAAATATAGGAAATTCCAACCAATGAACAATACGATCTACAAGAAACGCGGCGCACTCGATACACACGTCGCGCACGAAGCATCTCGTGTAGAAACGCCGTGACAGTTGCTGCTTCGAACAGAAGTCGAGGGTGTACTCTAGCTAGTGCCAACTGCGCAAAAAAAACTACGACAATCAAATGAAACGCAACATAAGTATATAACCTTACATTCCTTATAATGCAGTTGGCATTAGCTAGAGTACACCCTCCTGACTCCTGCTCGAAGCCGCTGAGACACGTCTCCAGAGACATATCTACGCCTATTCTGGACTTACCCTTATACTTATATAGATCTACTAATCTCTGCCTGTATACAGTACAGTCAAGATAGCCGTACCCAGGCGTGTGGTAGGATGCAAGTCAGGCCTTGAACAGGTTGCCTTAACATTCATTTTTTATGCTTTTAGGTACTCTTATCTATGCTCTATTTTTGAAAATATCACCATGCCGGTACTGCTAAATTTCTCAACCCTTTATATATATACCTAGTATAAAAAGTCATGAAATAAATTAAGCACTTGTCCGGTCTTGCAATGTGTATTATCCGCCTGAAAATTATATACATTGTAAGAAAACTTCCATATATATATAGATATGCAATGTGTACAATTGGGAACTCAAAATGTAAACATAGTATATCTATATGGGCAGTTCTCAGGTGAATCGAGAGGTCAAAATTTTTTTTTCTTTTAAAATCACCTAAATCGCTTCGTAACC
>JAWWEQ010000001.1:19357316-19401714 GCA_035583055.1 Torymus tubicola
ATAACAAGGGTCCTAGAACCGATCCCTGAGGTACTCCAAGATTAGTATGCAACCAAGACGATGCTCCTTGGGAATTTACCTATATTTTTTGAAAAAAATTAATTTCTATCTATTACGGTTCGTTTGTTATTAAAAAAAAAACCTAAAAATTGTAAAATGAAAAAAAAAGAGATTTGTATGTTTAACCATTACGGGACTAAAATTGTCTTATTCGCTTCAAAATTCATTGTAGAGGTAGATTATTAATAATTCTCTGCCGATTTCTTTTGGAAAAATGATTGGTTCATAAATTTCAAAGGTATTTGAGGTTAAAATTGTTCTAGACCTGTTTTTCATGTAATATTTTGTAAATAGATTATATTTCCAAATTAAAAAAAGATTTATTACACTAATTAAAAAAATTAATAATAAATTAAATAAAAAATTATACTTATCTTTATATATTAATATTGTTTGAAAATAAAAAAATTTGTATCTACAACTTGTACAATTAATTAAAAATATAGATTTAAATGAATACATTTTTTTTAAGGTCAATTTAATAATAGGAATCGATAAAATAGTTTGAGGAAGCTAAATGCCAATGAATTGGCAGCGATTTTTTAAATCAGAGATAAAATTAGTTACCCCGAGATTTTTTACCCCAAATTAAAAAATAAAGATAATTAAAATAGCTCTAATAGCCGTCTGCGCGTAACGTATCAAGGAGCGCGGGAGCGCTCCGAAAGCAAGTGTAGAAGTGCCTTCGAACGACCGCGTGATGATATACATTGAAATGGGTGCCCAAGAATTTCAATTACTTACTACAATTTTCATATTATACATATGAAATAGTGAAAATTTTTATGTCTGGTTTCCGATCTAAAATATCTTCATGTTTTTTCATTCGATTCTTCCCACTTTCGGTTCTTCCGACCGCCGGTATGTTTAGGCCCCCACCGACAGGTGGCGATGCTCATCGGTGGTAAGAGAGCGAGACAGAGAGAGAAAGAGAGAGAGAGAGAGCAGCTCTCGTTTTAATATTATTTGTTTCTAGGTGCTGAAACACATCTAGTACGTAGCCTAGGTATTCGTGGTAGCCGATGACGGAGTCTAGGTGGTCCACTCTGTAGTTTTTTGTCTCTAGGTGTTGAAACACATCAAATACGTAGTCAAGGTGTTCACGGTAGCCGACGATGGAGTCTAAGTGGCGCGTTCCGTAGTTTTTTGCCTCTAGGTGTTGAAACCCATCATACGTAGTCTAGGTGTTAGAGGTACTAAAGGTAACACCTCAAATAGCCTGGGGATGTAAGTTACACTCAAAAAGAGCGAGGCACGCAGACGGGCTGTAAACAGTAAAACATTATTTAAAAAAAGGTTAAGCCTCAAATAGCCTGGGGATGTAAGTTCCGCGAAAAAGGAGCGAGGCACGCAGACGGGCTGTAAACAGTAAAACACTATTTAAAATAGTCGAAACTTCAAATAGCCTGGGGAAGCGAGTTTCACGTAAAAGGGGCGATCGACACGCAGATGGACTATAAACAGTAAAACATTATTTAAAAAAAGGTTAAACCCCAAATAGCTTGGGGATGCGAGATCTACGTAGAACTAGCGAGGTACGCAGATGGACTATAAATAGTAAAACATTATTTAAAAAATGCTTATACCCCAAATAGCCGGGGAATGTGAGATCCAGGTAGAATTAGCAAGGTACACAGATGGACTATGAACAGTAAAACATAATTTAAAAAATGTTCAAACCCCAAATAGCCCGGGGACGCAAGATCCACGCCGATCTAGCAATGTACGCAGATGAACTATAAATAGTAAAACATTATGTCAAAAATTTTTGAATCCCAAATAGCCTGGGGATGCAAGATCCACGTAGATCTCGCGATGCAAATTCATGCGAGATCCAAATAGAACTAGCGAGGTACCCAGATGGGCTATAAACGGTAAGACATTATTTAAAAAATGTTTAAACTCTAAATTGCCTGGGGATGCGAGTTTCACGTAAAAGGAGCGAGGCACGCAGACGGGCTATGAATAGTAAAACATTATTTAAAAAAGGTTTAAATCCCCAGGCTATTTGAGGTTTACATTTTTTAAATAATGTTACACTTTTTATAGCCCGTCTGCGTGCCTCGCTATATTTACGTGGATCTCGCATTCCCAGGCTATTGGGAGCTTAACGTTTTTTTTAAATAATGATTTACTGTTTATAGACCGTCTGCGTGTATCGCTAGATCTACATGGATCTTGTATCCCCAAGCTATTTGGGGTTTAACCTTTTTTTAAATAATGTTTTACTGTTTATAGTCCGTCTGCGTGCCTCGCTATATTTACGTGGATCTCGCATCCCCAGGCTATTGGGAGCTTAACGTTTTTCTAAATAAGGATTTACTGTTTATACTCCGTTTGCGTGCCCGCTCCTTTTACGTGAATCTCGCATCTCTAGGCTATTTGGGGTTTAACTTTTTTTTAAATATTGTTTTACTGTTCTCTAGCCGGATTCTGAGTTGGCACCTTCTCTAGCCCGATTTGGAAATGATTCCTTTTCTAGCCGGATTCTGCGATGGCACCTTTTTATTCGGGAGCGACGATATAAAGAATTTCCACTTTCCACGCGTTTCCGTTTATTTAATAAATCAAATAAGAAATATAATTAATTTTCTAAAAACCAACTTGTGAATATTTGCATTTTTTACTGTAAATATGAAGATAACGTTATTTTTTCAATACTTACTCTCAAATAATTGGTAAACGTTAAACCACAATACCAGAGAGTAGAAACTACTAATAAATTATTCCTGATATTCAGTATTTTTACGTTATAGAAGTTGAATGACGTGTTGCATCTGCTGGATTTTACACATTACGACGGCCCCTATTCATAAAGCGCTATCTCAGCGGAGATGAAAAATTGAGAAATTATTTGATTTACATAATTTTATTTGTAGCCCGTCTGCATGCCTCCAATGTTCTTTGGGAAACTTGCTTCCTCCGCCAATTTTGGTTTAGAAGTTATTTGATTGATAAGTTTATTTGTAGCCCCCCTGCGCGTCTCTGTTTTTCTGCGTGGAATTCGCTTCCCCTGTCTACTTAGCTTTATAAATTATTTGACCACTTATTTTATAGATACCCTGTCTGCACGCCTTAACTTTCGTGCATAAAACTTGCTTCCCCCGCCTATAAGTTTTGTTTTATTTAATTAAATGAATAGAATAAAATTCTAAAGCATGGTTAGCTATGAGACCCAGGGCTGATATAGATCCTTTTTGAACTGAGCGCCGAGATAGACCCTTTTTGCTCTGAACGCTAAGATAGCGCCTTTTTGCATTGGGCGCTGAGAGAGAGCTGTTTTGAACTGAGGTTGAGATAGCTCGTTCTTGCTCTGGCCGCTGAGATATCGCTTTATGAATAGGGACCGTAATAATATATAATATATATAATATAATATACCCAATTATATACTTTTAAAGTATATTATTGAGTGGCACATCTACAGAAAACATTATATCGCCGGCCCAAACGAAAAGAATCCCATATGAATATTGGTCACGAAAAGAATGTCACCTAGAAAAAGCCACAAAAACTATCTTTCATCAGCATTCGCCACGAAAAGAATCCCGTCTATAAAAGTGCCACGAAAACTATTCCCCATTAGCATTCGCCACGAAAAGAATCTCACTTACATAAATGCCGCAAAAACCATGCCTCTTAAAGGTGAGATGTTTGTAGGTGAGATTCTTTTCGTGGCGAATATCGATGCGGGATAACTTTCATGGCACTTTGGTAGATGAGATTCTTTTCGTGGCGAATGCTAATGGGGAATAGTTTTCGTGGCGTATTTTAGCTAAGATTTTTTTCGTGGCGAATTTTGATGGGGGATAGTTTTAGTGGCATTTTTGAGTGGGATTGTCTTCTTCGGCACCGGCGATATTATCCTTAGCATAGATGTGAACTATAGATTTGAACATTGATGGAGCTATTATCCATACGTTAAAATGTCTCAGTGCCGAAATTAATAGGTCACGCGAGAACATTTCTTTGGTTTGTCCGAACATATAGAAAATCGCAGGTAAATAAACAGCGCGTAAAACCTAGGAATTTTCGATTATAAAAAATAGCTATGACAATAAATGATTAACTCTTTTATTTTCATGTTTTTTTTTACCTTTAGTAATGAAATAAAAGTGCTTCAGAAGATGTCTTAGGAAAATTAAGAAACTTTTTTTTATGCCCAAAATTGAAAATTCGGTAGATGCTTGATTGAGAATTCGGAAAATTTGGTAGATGATCTATACATA
This sequence comes from Torymus tubicola, assembly GCA_035583055.1. Lineage (NCBI taxonomy): Eukaryota > Metazoa > Arthropoda > Insecta > Hymenoptera > Torymidae > Torymus > Torymus tubicola. The sequence goes on from JAWWEQ010000001.1 coordinate 19,361,606, forward strand.
GAAGCGACCTACTTGTATACATTTTATATGAAAATGACCATGTTCACAGCTTGAACTGCAAATCGTTGGGCCCGCCAAGTATGTATGGGAGTAGGTGAGATGTTACACCTCTTAGGCATCACTTTATGCCCGCTGGCTGAAAATTTTAGAAGCTATAATGTGGGCATCAAATGTAATTTTATAAGCAAGGTACGAAAAATTGTATTACGTCAGAATACATTTTGCAGAACAGTCATACAGTTGTTTTGAGGAGTAGATTGCATTACTTGACGATCGATAATTGATTTCACAACTTTCATTTGTTTGATTTGCACTGATCAATTTGAATGTATATAATTATTATAGCACTGTGTGACCTAAGCTCGCACTTAGGTCACGCCTATCTGTGATCTAGGTAGTAATTTTTTGCACCGTGTTTATCACACTCGCTGCGCTCGTGCGCTAACTTCACGGTGCACAAACGGACCGCTTAGGGCACGGATAGGCGTGATAGCGAGCTTAGGTAGGCAGTGCGAAAATCGTATATAATACGTGTGACCTAGGTAGCACTTTTTTACACGGCGTGAAGTTAGGGCCCGACCGTAGCGAGAATTTACTATAGCTTTTATATATATAGATAATACAGAAAAACGTGTATGCTTGCCTTATATTATACTTTCATAGAAAGTTTTATATTAACAATATTATTATTTTTATTACTATGTATCCGCTTCCCCTCAGCGGCCGCTCTCCCACCACTCGGCCACTTTCTCGAGCGCAGCAGTTTCGTGTCATGTTTGTAACTGATTTAAACACATTTTACAGTATTTAAACGCAAAATCAAGATAGACGTTTTGTAGTACGAAACTTGAATTTTTAAAATCAATTTTGAAAATTAAAATCGAACGACCCAAAAGCATTCAGGCTTGTTGAAAAAAATGAGCCCAAAAAATTAAAATTTGAATTTCACGAAAACTAATAATTGGGCAGCGCCTGGTTTTCGTACACATAAAGTAGATATAAATAACTACTATTTCGTGAAAGCCCTGCGCTACAACTGAAAAATTTTTCAAAAATTCCTTATTTTCCGTTTTTTTATTTTCTCTGTTTATAATTATCCGATGGGGTGGCCGAGGTCTCATTTTGTTTGTATTTCTATTCTCTACAACTTGTCTTACACCATAGAGATTGCTTTAGTAGTTTACATTTTATAAGTGAAGTAAAATGTTAATAATAACAAAATGTTTTATACTTTTTCATAGTTTAAAACATGATTGAAAGTTACTACGTACTACCCGTATGGAAATAATAAATGTATGAAACCGTAGGAAAACGTATATAATCGTATAAAAACGTATAAAAACGTATAAAAACGTATTAAAATTTACCTTTTTATTGGTTTTTGGACAAATGTTCTACGGTTTTATACATTTTTATACAGTTTAATAAATTTTCATACATTTTCTTACAATTCATAAATTTTTCCATGTCAAGTTTGTGACAGGGTTAATGTAATAAAATGTAGGAAACTGTATAAAAATGTATATTTCTGTATATTTTCGTAGATTTTTTAAAATTTTTTATATTTTTATACGGATTTATACTTTTTTAAACAGTTTAATACATTTTCATACAAAATAAAAAAAAAACTAAATAAATTGTGTTTTTACGGTTATAAAACAAAATTACTTTTTTACGTTTTTTTACGATTTTTACGTTTTATAATTTCTATAAAACGTAAAAAACCGTATGAAATTGTATAAAATCGTTGCAATTCGTAGGAAACTGTAATAAAATGTTAGAAACCGTATGCAACCGTATTAAACCGCACGAAAACGTATTAAAACGTATAAACTTCTCCAAAAACCAATATTTAGATCTAGTTATATACGTTTTTATACGATTTTGTACGATTGTATACGGTTTCATATTTTTCTTTTTTTCCATTCGGGTTGTTGGTCAATTTTCAATTCAATATGCGAAGTAATATAAACAATTCAAAACTGATGTATTATCATATAGCTATTGCATTATTAAAAGTCCTTTTCTATCAGCTCATGATATCATCTCATTTGAATTTAAAATATCCTAGAAAATCAAGAAACTTAATGACTCCGTAGACATCAAAAGAAAAGTTAAACTTTTTGAGACGAATTTCATCAACACTCTTCATTCCCATGCTCTCATGAAACAAGTTGTGTCAAAACATCTCGAGCAACGCCTTGGGTTAATTTCTACATAAAGAACTTAATGAAAGCTAGGGATAAAGCTCGTAGACTATGGATAAGAAGGAAAACTTCTTAGACCTTTACACAATTTAAATTTTTGAAAAATGAGGTTAATACAGCGGTCAAACGAGCGGAAATATCTTAAGTACTATACCGAAGAATTTGCAAAAGCGAAACCTAACAATAAAACCTGCCCATGGCCCATAGATATATGTACTTACATTGTATACGCGAACGTGCAAACTATACGTGAAAAGTGCGTGATTACGATATAGGTATTAGGTAGACACTTTGCACGCACCCAATACCAATGTGAGAAAGCATCACGTCAGATCAGGAATATTATATTTATATAACACACTACCTATGCAAGTGAAAAATAATTTCTATTTTAATTAAAATATGAGATGTGAATTATCCTCGTATTAACCAGGATTTACAGATGTTATAGAAGTTATTGTTGATGAACGAGAAAAACATTTTTTAAATACAAAATTATAAGATTGCAAATGCAGTTATTGCTCAATACAGAAATATATAGTCATACAATCTTTCGACTTTTCTATACAACTTTAATTCAATCTTAATGTTCAAAAATTAATTTTATTTCTTGACGAAGTTTAAAATATAATTAATCTTAAGGGGAAACAGTCATTATTATTTAAAAAAATATGCTGAAATCTGTAAATAATTAGATTTTACTCTTTGTTTATTAATTATTTTGAAATTTTTCAACGATGGGTTTTCCCTTAATTATAAAAGAAATAAAATTAGCTTCATAAGCTTTAGTCGAACCAAAAATTTCAAAAATTCGAAACATTTCCGTATGGAAAAAAACAAACGTAGGAAATCGTAAGAAACCGTACAAAACTGTAGAAAACCGTTCCAATTCGGACATATTTCGTACAGTTTTGTACGGTTTCTTACATTTTTTTGCTGTTTCTTACGGTATCTACGATTTTCTACGATTCATAAAATCCTTCGATTAGCACCTGAAAATTAAAACGTATGAAAACGTAAGAAAATGTACGAAAAGATAAGAAAATGCAAGAAAACGTACATTTCCGTAAGTTCTAATGAATATTACAGTTTTGTACATTTATTTACGGATTCGTCCGAGTTTATATATATACTTTCATACATTTTATTACGATTCGTAAATTTTTTGTGTACATAACAAAATTTTCATGTCAAAGTAGTAAATGTAGGAAACTGTACTAAACTGTACGAAATCGTACGAAAACATAGGAAACCGTAACGAAATATGTCCGAATTGGAACGGTTTTGTACGGTTACCACTGTTTCTATGGTTTCTTACGATTTCCTACGTTTGTTTTCTCCATAAGGGACGGTAAGACAGGGAATTTCCTTAAGATTCACTTTTTACCATTCATGGTAACTATTTATTTACTAAGTAGTTAGTATATGAATATCGATAATTATAGGACTAAACGAAAGCATACTCAAAACATACAATTTCTAATTTTTACGTACTGATCCCTCATCAGTTATTATAGATACATGAAATAAAAATTATTTAAAAAATACATTATTTTTCTCTTATTATTGCAGTAAAAGAATTTTCAGATGTTTGGAATACCGATCTGTATTGGGACCTATAGCCCGAGTAGAAATTCATTCAGGCTTGCCAGAGTAATATACATAGCCCTGTACAGGGTATGGTCTGGATCACCGTACCCGCAGGTATGTGATGAGGGGCGAGATAGGTTCTAAACAGGTTGCCTTAAAAATTTTTTTTTATTTGATAAATAACTTTCAAAACTTAGACATATGCACTATTTTTCGAAGTATCATTCGGATGATACTTCCATATTTAGTGACCTCGTATATAGACAATGTAAGAAATCACAAGAAAACTATGAAAAAACAATTCCAGGCTACCTATAAAGGTCCTGTCTCGCCCCTTGTCACCCGCCTGATGTTTCAACATGTTATTTGCCTGTACAGGCAAATCAGGCAGCCTGTATAGGTCCTGATTTCTGCCTTAAATTCATTTCTTATCGGGAGTGTACCGGCCGTACAACAGTAACGTGTTCCGATTCAATATAATCAGCGACTTATTCAAATTTGCTTGCTCTGTGTAATAAAATTATTACTCATTCTCGATGTTTTCAGCCAAAATTTCCACGAGATTGAAAAAAAATTTTGAGAACGAAAAAATTATAATATTACTGCTGTTTGGTCGGTAGGGTAGGTGGCATAATAGAGGTCGGTATTTCAGCCAAACTTCAGAAGTAAAGAACTATTAAATAATAAAACAACCCTTTGGGCTATGTAAATACAGCATACTTAAAATAAAAATAAAATTATGATAGATACATGAGGAAATTGAAAATACCGATTAAGTATACAGAAATATCACCTCAAGTAAATTTACAGTAGAAATTTTTGTTTATACCGTAAAAAAACTTTATAAAACAATAACAAAAATACTTTATAATTATTGCATTTATAAAAAAAAATGGAATTTTTAATTTAAGAAGTTGTATTGTCAACATTGGAATACATAGGCGATGACAACCTTACTAAATACTGAAATACCTATAGCGATATGATATCGTCGTGACTGCAAGGACAAGGACCAATTGCGCACGTATATGTATAGTTTATATGTGTATACTATTACATGAAACATACGCGTACGTGACTGACGATATGACGAATGATTTGTGTAGAGTTGACGGTCAACAACAGTAAGCAAACGCAATCGTAGAGGCAGGCAACGAGAGAGAAAGAGAGGGGGAATGAGTGAACAACTGAACAGCACACTGCTCGAAAAAGAGCGGGCGGGGAAGGAACCCAGCAGCAGCAACAGCACCAATAATATGTGTAGCCAGACAGAGATGCACACGTGATCGATCGCTCGAGTGCGAGCAAGATAGAGCAAGAGTAGGCGGCACTGGCAGGCAAGCGCGCTCGCACTGATCAGACACAGTGCGCACGTACGGGGGCGGCGCGTGGTGGCAGTGGCGGCGGTGCAAGCGAGAAAGAAATAGTCTAAGAGAGACAGAGTCACGTGACCCGCCCCGAGTATGTACGTCGGGAGCACAGTTATTTTTTCAGGCATGATGGCGCCAAATGCCACAATCCGCTTTTATGTAAATACAACATTTCCGCGGGAGACTAAATTGGACTACCGTACGTACGCAGGTGCATTGTGGAGACCGTGATGTGTCCGCCCTGCCGGCCGCTCATGCGCCCAAACCGAGCTCGGGCATTAGCCAAAAGTAAGTATACATGAAAATCAGCCGTCGACTGCCGACAGTGCCGATCCACCTCTCTCTCCGTCTCGCTCGCTCTCTCCCTTTCCCACGCGCGCCCCTCTACTACTTCCCTACCTGCGCACGCTATATAGAGACGGTAAGAGGGAGGGGAGAAAGAGAGGGAGACGGAGAGAAAGCTTGTGTATATACATGCATGCGATCGACCAAGGGAATCATTCTGCACACATTTCTGCTGCAAGAGGGGTGCAAGTATAGGCAGCATTCTTGAAAATTGATGAGCGTTCCTCTCGCACACATCGCACGTTTCCGTGTTTTGCTAGCGCAGCCGAAGCGCTGTGCGAGCGCCAGACGGAGAGGGAGAGAAAATAAATGTACGTGCGTCGCACGTGTCCTCCACGTTACTTGAAACTCCTAAATGGAGGGTAAAAGGTAAGAAAATTGAGGCCCCAGAAACCCGCTCGAACGGCCTAAAAGCAGACGGCCCAACGTGTGTAGCGTAGCAAGCGTTCGTATCGTGCTCTCGTATGCCGCCCGCCAAAATCGCATTCGGCTAATAGATCAATAATAAGGCATTTCATGGTGTTTTGAAGCAAGCGCGCGCCTACGCGCATCGTTCCGTGCGTCGTGAGTATTATAGCGCGGGCTATAGACGACGACAGCAAACCGCGCGCGCATAGTCCGGCTGAGCAAAGCGACGTCCGGCGGCAGGCGACACTCCACCAGCTAGCAGCACGAGAGCGAGCGGGCGATCATTGCGCCGCTCGGTGTGCGCCGATTACGGGCCCCCCAAAGTGGAGAGTGAAGGGAAGGGAGCGAACGAGAGAGAGAGAGAGAGCGCCAGGGAACCTGTGTGTCTGTGAAATGCGCCTCTCTCGGCGGCCCGCTGGCGCCATCTGCATTGTCAATGTTGTTGGGCAGCAGCAGCAGGAGCAGCGACGAGCAGCAGTGGTGCTGTAATGGAGCCGTAGGCGCGTTTTCCTGGCCCCCCGTGTGCGCCGATAACCGAGTGAGGCCCGCTGCGCCCAGCGCCGCACATCAACCTCGGCTGCGGACCCCGCTGCGACCAGCTACGCAGACGACGAGGCCCAGCCGAAGCCACAGCCAGCGATATAGCGCGCGCGCGCGCGGAGGATTCCCGAGGCAAGTGTGCAGTGTTCTGTGAGAGTGAGTGCGCGACGGAGATGAGAGTGTCCGAGTGCCGTGGGGCAGCGCAGCCCGCCTCTCGGGGCCCCGGGCGATCTCGACCGACCGCGAATGTGGCGTTTGTAGGCGTCAAGCTTGAGGCCAGCCACCGTAGAGCTGCTGCGAGTCCTCGGTAGTGTCCTAGTAGGAGGAAGCGCACACGCGCCGCCAGCGCGCTCGACTCCCCCGTCTCTCTCGCTCTGTCTCTCTCGCTGCGTATGCGTGTTTACACGATTGCGGCGCCAAGCTCCGGGACCAGGACCCGTCTTCTCGGGTGAGCCTGCCACCGGCCCACGGAGCAGACGCGCGCTTTCAGCCGTATAACCTACGTTGAGATAAATATGAGCGAGGGCCTGCGGGGAGGTGGCCGACGATCCAGGGCTGGGAGGGTGCGCACTTATCATTGCGCTTCGGCCCATAAGACGTTTTGCCTCGTTTTGCTACACGATCACCCCGTCTCCGTGTTATTCTTTTATTCATAAGTGCTTGAGACTGTTTTGTTTAATCAAGCAAGTGGGAGTGCTTTAATATCAGGTGCATAGACTTATAGTGATACCTGGGATCATAAGCTGTGAATGCTATTTGCTTGTTGTTGTTTGGTGATGGAAGTGTAATGGGGGTCGATGCTGTGAAATTTCTTTGACAACCTATTGTTTATGTTTGTCTTTTCTCCTAAAGATACTATTGACTGTGCGTTGCTAAATTGTTCATTTTTTTTATTTTAACGTTAAATCATTTCTTCTTCTTTTTAATCTTATTAATTCCAATTTTTGTATTGCAGATTCAACGGATACTCGTTTTCCAGATAATAACTATATGGATAGCTATGTAGTGAGTATCAATTATTAATGAAGGGTCAGTGAGTGAAAAAAATTTGTATTTTTTCTACTTTTAGAAGAATAAGTGCCAAAGATATAATAATCGATAATTTAATATTGCATACTATAAAATTTCATTCATTAAATATTGCTCAATCTTATGTAAACAATAGGTGTTTAAAACATAAGAAATGTTTATATAGTAAATACATCAGGGAAAGACTAAAATTATTATTTAAATATGATTAAATAATGTGTTTTAAAATATTGTAAAAACTCTTTAATTTTGGCACTTCAATACCACTGTTACCATATCAACCATGTAGACTATATAGTGCCGTGAATTTAATAACATTCTAAATTATTACAGGATGCGCATTACGGCTTGTCCGCATGTGCCGCATATCACTAGATTGCTCGGTGTAGTAGAATGGCACAACGAGGCAAGAGACTCAATAGAAACGACAATGACTCGGCATCTTGCCCGGGCGCGATTAAAAGGCGCAAATGCAGAGTGGGACCAGCTGCTGCGGACACGCCAGTACCAGTGGCAGCGTTGGGCCCCTCCGAGGAGGAAGAAACGATGGCGTCAACCAGTCAAGGAGGGTCATCCTGGACCCCCAGACCTCTTAGTGATATAAAAATATCCAGTATCTATAACAGATCAGCAGCAGAACCACCAGCTGAATTATATCGCAAAGATTTAATTAGCGCAATGAAATTGCCTGACAGTGAACCTCTCAGTCCTAGTGAATACTGGGTGATTTCTGATCAATGGAAACAGGAATGGGAAAAAGGAGTACAGGTTCCTGTTAATCCTGATTCACTTCCTGAGCCTACAGTCACCATTATTCAGACTCCACCTATGAGTAAACTTTATGGGGAATTTAAGTTGTAAGTACCTTTTTACCATAAATACTTGTATGATTTAATTAAATTTAGTGTATTAGATTTGCTGCTATTTTTTATACTTTATTTTTGTTTAAATTACCACCAGCACTTCTATAATTTATTAGGAAAAAAAGGAAAATTGACAATTTTCCAAACAATATATTGGTGTAAATTTTTAGTAATTTATATATTATATACTACTTGAATACAATTCATTAGATTAATAATGAAAGTTTTATATTGATTCAAATTATTGATTATTTACTATTATAATTTTTGTTTCAGACCAAAAAAGTATTTAAGAATATCTCGGGATGATTTTTTCAATCCTGAAGAGCATTACTTGAGTACTACTCCACAACGAGCTGAAAAGGCTTGTGGCTATGACTTAGATGATACCGATATTGCTTGGCTCGAAGTGTTGAATGGAGAAAGAGCACTTGTAATTATACCATTATTCTTTACTATTTTCTCTAGTTTTTAATTGTATTTTTAATATCGTATTAATAATCTTATTAATGAAATTTTAGTGTGGCCTGCCTTCAGTCACTGAGTCTCAGCTAGAACGGGTTATTGAAGAATTAGAACAACGCTGTTGGGACAAAATACAAACTATAGTAAAAAATGAAGAAGGTTTAGGGATTGAATATGATGAAAATGTCATTTGTGATGTTTGTAGATCTGTAAGTATCATAAACCAAAATATCTGTACCAAAATAAATATTCTGCTAGATGAAATTCTGAATTTAGATGAGGCATTTATAATAAAATTTTCATTGGTTTCATTTTAGCCTGATTCTGAGGAGGGTAATGAAATGGTGTTTTGTGACTTTTGCAATATTTGCGTGCATCAAGCATGTTACGGAATTACATCTATACCAGACGGCTCCTGGCTGTGTAGGACGTGTTCACTGGGTCAAAGGCCGGAATGCGTATTATGTCCTAACCCGGGTGGCGCTATGAAGTCTACACGTAGTGGTCAAAAGTGGGCCCATGTTTCGTGTGCACTCTGGATTCCTGAAGTCAGCATAGGTTGTGTTGAAAGAATGGAACCAATAACAAAGATATCCAGTATTCCGGTAATAATTTATTTTTATCTATTCTTATTAAACAAATTTATTTTATGTAGTAGTTTTAAAATATTTGTTATTCCATTATCATATCATTCAAAACTTGAGTTTTTAGGAAAATGTTATTATATAGCTAAATTATTTATTTTTGTTTTTTTTTTTACAGCAAAGTCGATGGGCGCTAATTTGTGTGTTGTGTCGCGAACGCGTCGGTGCTTGCATTCAATGCAGTATAAAAACATGCAAAACAGCGTACCATGTCACATGCGCTTTCAAACATGGACTTGAAATGAAAGCTATCATTGAAGATGAGCAAGCTGAAGATGGTGTTAAATTAAGAGTAAGTAATATCTCTCCTTTTACGTAACCTATATTATATGTCACTAAGTTTTTATAATTACATTATAATGCATAAAAGAAATTATATAAATATAAATTGTAAATTTAAAAAATAATATTGTCAATTTAGTTTTGTAAGAATTATTATTAATATTCTAATAAAAACTAAAAATTTTCTAGTAAGAACAATTGTTTAATAGTTATCAATTGAAATACATAAATAACTAGAATATCTGCTGTTTAAGGTGCTACGTGAGCTCAAGATGCATTTTGAAAATGTTTTGAATTAAAAATAGATATTCTATTCAATTCTAGAATTAGAGAAAAATTAACTAAAGTTAGTTAAAATTGCTCCACTAAAACATTAGTAAATATTTATTAATTCTTAATAGAAATAAATGGAAATATCCACTATGTAAAATAGTAAAATTTCTCTATATGGGTGATTCTCAGCAAAAGTGCTCAGTTTTACATGTAATCTCCGTGGTAGCTACTAACCCTTTTTTGTTAAATGATAATTTTTAATTTCATGATATCATATTTTAGTTACTTGAGTTTCATTCTTGTAAAAAATGTATTTTTGAAAAAAATTGAAGATTATACACCATAAAATCTAATAAAATATCCACGGAGATTACAGGACAGAATCGATGTACTTTTGCAGAGAATCACCCGTATTAATTAGTCAAACTATTGCCTTAGCGAATATTCACTAATGTTTTGGTGGAGAATTTTAACCAATTTTTAATAGTTTTTTCACTAATTCAATTTTAGTGAGTATTTATTTGTGTACTTTCATTTTTTATCAAAGAATCTCTTGACACTAATCAGCAGATTCTTAGTTGGCGATTTTTCAAAGGTAACTTTCAGTTGGTATAAATGTTTACAAAGCTGATAAAAGTTATTAGTAAAATTCAAAAGAATATTTTTTACTAAAACTCCATATCGGACGAGATGTTTAGGTATGAAAAAATGTTTGTACTTCGATAATGTGAGTCTCTTCTCAACTTATCAAAATTATAAAGAAAGTGATTCACGATTTTGTAATAATGTATATTTAAGAAAACGATAAATACTTCTTAATTGTGTGTTTTATTTTTTCAAAAAGCAACAAAAAAGCTTTTTTTTGATCAAATATAGATGAGTCTTTGTTTAAACTTCAAAATTGAATGCTTTACTTCTAAAAAAATGTTTTTACAACAGTAAAATCTATTTTTTGCTGAGTTATTTTCAAGTATTATTGACCATTAACCTTTTACTATTTCTATGTCATGAGACTTGGTCTAAAGTTTGTCTTCAAATGATAAATATCACTAATACAATCAAGTTTCTTTAAAAAACAATTAATTTTATTTTAAATATAAAATATTTTAAAAATTTCTATTTTGTTTATAGTCATACTGTCAAAAACATGGAAAAATAAATACAAAGGATAAGACGAGTGGAACCGGAGCAGGTAGCGGAAGTGGTAAAGGAGGCTCTGATTCTGACGAGGGCGAAGTTCGTCGAAGAAAACGTAAAGATATGAGTTCCGAGGAGAAAAACCAGGCACGCGCGGCTAAGTAAGTTTAATTTTTATAAATAAGTATAGTGATAACTAAATTAATATTTTTAAAGAGTCTTAACTTTAAAATTGATAATTTAAAAGTAATAAATGAAAGAAAAACATTAGCTTTTATACCAAACAAAAAGAGTTGGAATTTTATTTCGCCGTCGATAGGGCTTCCGAAGCGCACATTGATACTTCTAGTAATAATATAAATGATAATGAAATGAATAAAAATATAAGTCACCTTGTAATAGCATAATTTAATATAAATTATATTTTTATTCCATAACATAAATTAATGAATACTTTTCAAATTAGACTTCAGGAAATTGAAGCAGAATTCGACAAACATGTCAGCTTAAAAGACATCACAAATCAACAGTTAGATGTTGATTCTGAAGCTGTAATATACATATATAATTATTGGAAACTAAAGCGAAGGGTAAGTGATTATTATTTATTTTTTATTCTTTACACAAACTACTAATTTTTGTAAATAAAATATTGAAAAATTGTTGATTCCATACATAAACGTTGTCACATTAATAAAGATATGATACTAATTAGTTTTCTAAGATATATTTTTGAAAAAAATAATAAGAGTACTACCGTTTTTAATACTATCATAATTCAATACTGTTGTCTAATTGTCCCTTAGAGTTTAAAATGTAGATATCATAAATTACTAAAATTAAATATATCAAATACTGCAACTGAGAGATTTAAGTAAAAAATGTCCTTGCAAAAGTAAGTAAAATATTTATGTTTACAGGCGGGACACAATAAGCCGTTACTTCCACCACGTTGTGGCGAGCTTTCTGGCTCAGGAGTTCGGGCGCAGGGCCAAGCTGCTGATAATGAGAAGATGCGCAAGTTTGTGCAACTGCGGCAGGACCTCGAGCGTGTTCGCAATCTTTGCTATATGGTGAATCGACGAGAGAAACTCTGTCGTACGTTCCTTAGATTGCGAGAACAAACCTTCCATAAACAAGCGTTATTGATGACGGGTCCAGCCCTTCCGACTACGGCGACTGCCGCTATTCTAGAAGCTAATCACGGACCCTCAATCTACGATCATCTTTATTCGCACGGTGATGCCGAAAAACACTCACACGATATTGAGACTCTTTTGACACGTATCAAGGGTCTTGATTCTCCTTCTACGCCTGTCTCGGGTGATGAAAAGAAACACCAACCGGACTTTAATGGCGCATCTACGAAACGGTTGCACTTTAACGGAACCGTTACACGAAAGAAGCTTTATGGTAGTGATCTATCATCGATGAGTAGTAGTGAGTCTGAGCAACCGAAACCCAGTAAAAGCTCTGCTGTGAGCAAGGTTCATGCTGACAAAAATTCGGTAAGTTGCATTTATTATATCTGTTTATAAAGAAAGCCTTTTCATTTGCATACCGTAATAGATCAATTTCGGTAGATTAAAAAATGTTAATGTTCATTCATTATATAAAAATAACAGTATTAATGTCATTTCTCATTGTTAATTTCTTATTAAAAAATACCCTATCTGAAAGTATATTTATATTCAAATTTCATATAATGTCAATGTTTCTTTGTTTAATGGGATTTATCTTATAAAACATTTTTATTTTTATTGCAGCAGCTCACTAAAACGAAGATCACACCGAAAATCGAAACCGACACAAGTACAGAAGATGAAGATAAGCAATCAGTGGCTACAAGTAAAGCCAGCAGCAGTAAAGTCAGTCCAAGGCGCAAGTCTAAGAAGACAAGTGCTCCAGACCGGCCACGTCTGTCTTCTCGTAAAATTCTTGATGAAAGCAGTGAAAGCGATACGAAACCGGAAACAGGGGCAACAAGGTCGCGTACTCTACAGCACATGGAGCTTGAGCTTGATAGTGCCTCGGGCAGTGATTCAGATGAACTTATACCTATTAGCAATAAGAGTGCGGCGGCGCGTGTGGGTCCAACTTCGGTGGCTGAAATTTATTCTGACACAGATGACTCGTCCGCTGAGCGTTCGTCCTCTAAATCCCTTCATCTCATTTCCAAATCTTTTGTAAAAACGTCTACATTGAGCGACAGTTCTAAGAAGAAAGAAAAAGACAAAGATAAAGATAAAGACAAACACAAAGACAAAGACAAAGATAAGGATACAAAGGATGTTAAACATTTAAAAGACTCTAAAGAATCGTTATTTGACGATGATAAGAAAGAGACAACTGTGAAAAACAAGGAAAATCAAAAGACACAAAATAAGAAACGTGAGGTAATAGCGTCAGCACTAATTGTTCCGCAGAGGCAGGCCGCGAAAAAGGCATCTGAGAATATGCAACGTTCGCAGAGTAAAAAAGACACAACTGCATTAGCGACAACGACGCCGGCACCCGGAATAAGCGAACCATTGCCCGACATAAAACCACCGCTAATCGAAGATGTGAAACCAATTGTGAAACCACCAAAAGATGCGAAAGATAAGGAGGCAAAACCTTCTTCGTCGACGTCTTCGACTAGAAAACAAAAACAAGAAACTAAATCATCTTCGAAAGAAACATCGAAAGATGTTAAAGGCAATGATATTTATGATTTCGACAAGGAGTTTGGTGATGGTACGGAAATTTTAGCTTACGTACCACAACGACAAGCAGCGAAGAAGGCAGCGGAACACATAAAAAGTGGTATCAGTTCAAAATTAACGACTGCTTCAAGTGAACCTGATAACGCTGTAGACAGTAAAGTAAAGAAAGAGACACCTGAGATACCTCCATCTGTCACGAAAAAGAAACAAGAGATTAAAAAGGAAGAATCACCTGCAAAAGAGGAACCTGCATCTTCCAAAAAGCCTGTAAGAAAAGTCGCACCGAAAGCACAATCTGAATCATCGAGTAGCAGCAGCAGTAGCAGTAGTTGTAGTAGTACAAGTGATAGTAGTAGTGATTCGGATGACGTTAAAAGTCCAGAACAATCATCACGACGTGGTAGTACTACTAAGGAACGAACAATTTCTTCGTCATCTTCTTCTGAAAGTGACTCGGGTCATCATTCAACTAGCCGAGGCAAAACAACTGGTACCAGAGGTCGCCCAAGTTTAAACAAATCTGAAAGTAAAAGTGAAAGCAAAATCGACAGTAGGACTGAAAGCAAAGTGGAAAGCAAAATAGATAGTAAAATTGACACTAAAGCCGAAACTAAACTGGTTGAAGAGGATGAGAAAAAATCAAGCTCGCTTTCATCTTCTTCAGGGACGGGGCGGAAACTTAAAAAGCTGCCCGAGAAGAAGCTTAAAACTTCCGACGGGCGGCATGGACACGAGTTTCAGCCGCCGTCTACTGAAAGAGATGAATCGAGTCGAGCCTCCTCAACCAGTCACAAGGACGAGCTCAAAAGTAATAAGCAGCATAAAGAGCAGCAGCATCAGCAGTCCATCAACAAACATAAACCTACAGAGCCCAAGGACAGCAGTACCAAAAAATCAGCTGCCGTTCAATCACAGCAACATCGCCATCAGCAGCAGCACGAGCCACAAGCTCAAGCTGATGAAAGTGTGCTCAGTGGGTCTCGAGATAATGATGGGTCACGAAATCTATCTGGGATCAAGTCTTCTAAAAAATCCAATCAAGTTGCCAAGCAGTCGCAACAGCAGCAACAGCAACAACAACAGCAGCAGCAACAAGAACAGCGACATCAATCATCACCTGCTAAAAGCAAAGAAGACATCACCACGACTCCCAAAGGAAAAGCCGCAGAGGCTCGTAAACGAAAACCTGTCGAAGTCGCGAAAAAAGAAGAAAATAATAGTAGCAAGGATGCGTCTACGATCAAAAAGGTTGAGAAAAGATTGAGTGAAAAAGTCAATGAAAAATCTAGCTCAAAAGACAGTAGCGAGCGGGACTCCAACTCTACAAGAGAAAGAATTGCTACTGTAGAACCTATGCAAAAAGCTTCCACGCCAGCTTTAGAAAGTCCATCATCAAAGAATGATGGTAGCACTAAAAAATCAAAGAAAAATAACAACAAAAATACTGCTGTAACGCTGGAAGAAGAAATGAAGCAACGTAGAGCAGAGCGGGATAGTCCCAAGAAGTCTTCAAGAGGATTAGATAAGTTACTAGAAAAACGGGAACATCTGGATAAACTGTCTAAATCGAAAAACGCTGAGGCTTCGAAGCTGGAAAAGAATCAATTAACGGAGAAATCGCACAGGTCCGAAAAATCCGAAAGTCCAGAAACGCACAAATCCACGTTGTCTAGCAAAACTATCGATCGAGAAAAAAGTGAAGATCGTAAGAACTACGCTGCCGATGGGAAGAGTTTAATTTCAAAAGGGTCTCCTTATAATAAAGAATCTTCGCATAAAACTAGTGGAGGGACGTTACATAAAAAGGATCTCAGTGACGCTCCTTTAGCTGAAAGGATGACCGACGATAATAAGAAAATATCTGAAGAAAAGAGAGATTTAGCTCCAAGTAATGTCGAACACGTTGATGATTCAAAAATTCAACAACAACCAAATTTGCACAAGGACGATATAATTAATAAAGGAATCGGTGACAATCTTGTTTCAAAAACAGTACCCGACAAGCTTACAACTATGAATGAGATGAATGAAAAAGAAAATAGTAATAAACGCCGTAGGTCAATTAACCGGTCAATATTTTCACCGCAGCACGGTAGTAAAGATACCGGCGTGCCCGAACTTTTCGATTTTGATCAAGATATTCTTACGGATGATATGGTTAACGATGATGGTTTCAGCATTCCTCGCGATGCTGAAGAGCGCACAGCACCCTTATCTTTCTCATTCAACAATGAGCTTTGGTTTAAGGAAGACACAAAAGAAGATAGTGCTCGGGAAACTCTTCATCTCGTCGAGAAGCTTCGCATGGAACTGTCCAAGAAATCGAATTCTAGTCAGTTCGAATTAGAACCTACGATTGCAGCCGCTGCAGAAGCAGTTTCCGTTGATGCGGAAATAAAATGTTTGCGGGCTGCTGATGTGAAGCTTAAAAATCAGGCACAACAGCTGCAACAGTCACACCAACCTCAACAGCCACATCATCAAGAAGAAACATCACAGCAACCACAACACCATCAGCAACATTTAGATGAACACTCGAAAATTCCGCTGCCATCTGATTTGGGCACTGATCTCAAAAGCAGTAATGCTGCACCCACAAATGTGCCCGATGATATTGTACCAGAAGAAGCTCAACAGCTCGAAGGAAAACAAAAACCATATTCCAACAATAGTGAGCCAAGCTATATGTCTTATGGAAATGAAGATCTCGAAAGTGGTAAAGTGGCAATGGTTGATCGTGCAAAACTTGATAGAGCCGAGGCTGATGAGAGGTGGGTCCCGCCAAGCATGGATAACTTCAGTGCGGCCGATCAGCTCAGTGCTCTTATTGACAGTCAAGCTCACCGTTATGGAATGGGTAGCGGTCATCAATTTCCGAACGAGCTCAATACATCAGTTCTTACAGCAGAGAGCACGAATGCTACTACGAATGCTCTTGCTCATTCGCAAATGCACATGGATGTGCAGGATCAACAATACATGATGCGAGCTGCTGCTGTTGTACAGCAGCATATAGATTCACATGGTGAGCAAACCCGCACGGTGCAAGGTCTAGCCTCGCTGGTTGAACAACAGGTTGGCTCACTTCCCACGCATATGGTTGACGAAATGACACCTATGGAGATTGTAAACCGACATTTGATTGGGCTACCAAATGCAGATGACGACCAAAATAGCGAAATGGATCGCACTCTTGATAAAGACGAAATTGGTTCCGAGATAGCTCGTCAGGATTATGGGGCAGGAGGCTCGCCCTACAATGACTTGACCGGTGTGCGACAGGATACGCGATGGGCTGAAAGTCAAGTGCTTCCATCACGCCGCTCGACGTCTTCTTCCATTACGTCGGCTTCCTCAGTCGATGATCACGCTGGCATTCCGCCATACAAAAGTAACAGCAACTCTGGCATGCCCCCTATGAGTTTTCCGGCTTGCTCAGTCGAAGCGGCAGTCAGTTCTTATCATTCTTACGAACCAAGTAATAGCTATACTGGGCCTGTGTCTCTCTTTCCACCTCAACCAAACACAACGCAACTGCCTTATCCCTCGCCAGGCACAGCAATGTTCCCGCCACCGTTTGGTGCTCCTTTTCCTACGCCTCAAACTTTACTACCTCATGTCTCAAAACCACTGGAGGAACAGCTCGGTATGCAGGCCTCACCGTGCACCGCCGCTTTTACCTCATCTTCTCACAATATGGCTTTTACTGCTGCGATGGTTTCTCCAAGTAAAATACCTTCTCCGACGCCTGCTCAATCCAGTCTCGACGATCACGATCACACGGACGATCTTTATCCCGAGCAGCAACAGCAGCAGCAACCGCAGCAGCAACAACAGCAGCAACAACATCAGCAACAACAGCAGCAGCAACAGCAGCAGCAGCAGCAGTTGGATCAACCACGAAAGGATCAACATCAGCCATCACCAATCGAGGAAAGCCCAGCGGCGGCAGTAGCGACTGCCTTCTTGAACAGTGTCTCGGCAGAAACGAGTATTCTCGAACGGCCGAGCGAGAGTGTATACGAAACAGTACCAAACGAGCAGGCGAAAAGCACACCGACACACACGGGCAAGAAATCTCCATCCAAGCCCACGAGAACATCAGCACGAGTAACATCCTTACAAAGTAAATCACCCGGCAAATCTCCAAGGCAACAAGAAGCTACAAAACCTGGATCTAACAGTCGTGGTCGCGGCCGAGGTACCAAGTCAAGTCACCAGACCAATTATCGTGGACGGGGTCGAGGCAGAGGGCGAGGGCGAGGCAAAGTCCCACAGCACAACAGCTCGATTCACAGCGATGATTCAATTCAGAACAAACTTGTCGGTACTGTGTATGACTTCGACTCGGACGAGGACTCGCCTAGCGAAACGAACATCGCCGATTTGCGCACGATGCGTGAGCGCAAAAAGTCCATCGAGCTTTCATCTGCGGGCATCGGAAGTGAGCGACGCGACAGTCTTGCTGCCCTGGCAAATGATTCGCTTGCCTCACATCTGTCCAGTCCATCCGATCAGCAGCAACTTCATAAAAACTATTCGGATAACAAGAGGCTCGCAATGAGTTCACCATCGATGCCAGGTGACGACTCAACGATAGGCGCCGAGTCCGAGTCTGGCGCCTGCCACGGTTTCAACGACCCTGTAATGCCGTTGCTACCTGGACCCGTGGACATGCGCACTTACAACTCGAGTGTCGACGTGCAGAGCTCGTCGCTACGTGGACAGTCATATGCAAACCACTTGCTTGGCGCGTTCACCGGTGTCTCCGCCGAGCATTCGATTCCCGACATGGAGGAAGACTTGGAAAAAGAACTGCACTCTGCTCTCATAGCCAAGCAACAGCCTAATCTCGCAACCAAAGCGATGTTGGCACTAGAGGAAGCATCTGATGACAAGTCGACAGATTCACGCAATCAGTTGAAAGTAAAGATCAAAGGGCCATTCCTGGATTCGAATTATCCACAACCTGCAGTGCCCATGCCTATTGCACAAGTTAACCCCATCATACCGCCAGCGAACAGTGTTTCCGCAGTGGCCTCCGGTACTTCGAACCTTCGACGAATGCGCAAGAAAGAACTACTGCGACAGTACTGCTCACAAGACATGAACATGGACGACCCAGCGAGTGGCAGCATTCCCTCGGCGCCCATCGTTATGCCTACCATCAGCCGCACTGTTATCACAATACCCAAAGCTGTGGCTTCGATGACGAGCATTCCCACTCGTGAGGATTACAAAGCCGTGGTCGACGCCAACATGGAGAAGAAGCGGCGGAAAGAGCGCGCCAGCATAGGCGCTGCTCACGGTAACTTCCTCGACGTCCCGGCTGGAAGCAGCAACGAGGAAGAGCAACCGCAACACATCGGCTCCGAGAGGCGGCGCTCATCGACGGGGGGAACGGCCAGCGCTGAACGCAGGCGAGGACGACAGCCCAGACCCTCGACGCAACAGCCGTCCTCGGCGTGCGCCGGAACTCCCCCGGGTGCTGGACCGCCCAAGTTGAAAATCAAAATCGGCAGCAGTGTGCCCGGTCAAGAAGGTCCCTCGTCTGTCCAGCAGGAGGATAGGAGTAGCCTAAGGCCGCCCAAGAAACGACTGAGCAGTATACCAAACATGCCAAGCATGGAGGAACTGCGTCGCGACTGTATGAAGTTCAGGCGGATGATCTTTGCTGACTTTGATAGTGGCGAAAACAAAACCAACAAAATTAAAAAGGACAAAAAGGACAAGGAGAAGAACGGGAAAAAGAAGAAAAAGACGAGTAGTAAAAAGGAACATCGTGTTCAGCTCCTAGAGGACGGTGCTGCGCCTCCCAAACTTATCATAAGACTGGGCAAGAGTCAGCTGAGCGGTGAGACGGATAGTACAGTTGGCGGTGAGGAGGGCGCACCTGCCAGCTGTACGCCCGGGGGTTCCACAACAACGACGCCTGCGGCGACGTCCAGCAGCGCGAGCGTCACAGCGATGAGTGATGGCGCGCAACAGGAGAGCTGTGAGCAGGCGAGGCTAGCCCCACCTCCGTCGACGGAGCCCGAGGAGGAGGCCAGCACCGGCAAGTCCGAGCCGAGCGGAAGTGCCCTGCAAGAGGGCAAGCAACTGGAGCACTCGTCCGTGAGCGCCCTGAGGAACGTGCGCTGCGCCAAGGTGTCCCCGATCAGGTTAAAACTGACGCGTTGTCAGGAGGGCTACGAGTTAAAGTCACCCGGGGCGACGCCGACAGCCGGTGAGGAGCAGCAGCAGATGACAACGGGAACGACGACGACATCGGGAACGGGAACGACGACGCAGCAGCAGCTGCAAGCGTCGATAAAGGAGCAGCCCTCCGACGTGAAGAGCAGGGGCGAAGAAAAGGAGGCACCGTCTTCCAGGGATGAGAAGCTCCCGTTAATGGGCGAGTCCGCGACGGCTACGACGCCGACGACGCAACATAACTCTCCTGGCTGTCCGCCTGCGCCACTCCCACAAGGATGCCAAGTTAGGTGATAATTAATGATAACTGTATAGTAACGCGAAATGAAACAAACTCTAAATAATCTGGTTCTCACCTAGACAATGATTATATTATTATTATTATTATAATATTATATATTATATATATGTATATATTATATATACATGTTTCGCGCGTATGTGTATATATATAATATTCATATATGTACGATATCCAATGTTGAGATGGAGAGACTCACTAGTTAAAAGGTAAATGAAGATAAATCGCGTTGTAAGTGTGTAATATAAATTATTCGATTAATTATAAGTGTAAATGATCTGAGGGTGAAGTGAAATGTCACAAAGTGCCCAAATTCACCATAATTATTATAACATGTGCATTTCAAAGTGAAGAATGCGGGAGAGTTAGAGCGACATGAGAGTGAGAGAGAAAGGAAAGAATAATGTTTCGCATAAGCGTACGCTGCTCATCGTTAAAGGTGTCGCTCGTTCTGAGTGAAATAGCATTAACAATCTCCTCTTGGACAACAGGAATAGTTTTCTCTCAGAATTCATTCACCACAATGCAATAGCTACTGATTAATGTTGTTTAATTTTTTATATTTTTATACTACGAGTTGTTAACTATTCTTTTATCTTGCAATATTTAAACAAGTCATGCTTTCTTTATTTACTTTGTTTTATGATTGTGAAAGATATTATATCTTTACGTACAAAATCTATCGAAAAAATAAATTGACTTCATAGGCTTTTTTATATGAATTTGAATTACTTAAAAGTACTGTAATTTGCTTGAAGAAATCACACAATTAATTCATGGTTTATTAATAAATACTTCATTTTTTTAAATAAAAAATCGATAAATGATATTAATATATTCTATTATTTATATTAATTCTCTATAAATAATAGCAAGGGTCTTACATTTTCAAAATTATAATTTAATGTATTTGAAAATTCATTTTTATATATTCCTTCATCTTTATAAATTAGTTTTGTTATTGAACAAACCAATTAATTTTATAGTGTTATTAACTTATAAATATGATATATATATATATTTATATTTATTATCTCAATAACATATACTCATTTGAATCCATTAAAAATGATTCAATTAATGTTTTCTGTAGAAAGTAATATTTCTAAAGTGGTTAATTTAATTTGATCATACAATACTTAACGATTTCAAGATAACGTTATGAAGATAAAGTTATACACTTTTAGTTTCCCAAACAAATGAGTTTCTTTACATAATAGGAATTTGAAAATATTGTTTTATTTCTTAATGACGAATAAATTTCTTTGAAATTTTCGAAAAACGATAAGTAACCATTTTTCTGTGATACGTTTTTAGATTTTCGTTTTAGTGTATATTCTAAAATAATAAAATAAAAATATAGAGATCAATTCGTGAAGCGAATTAAAAACTTTTTTTTCATTTGTACAACTTTAATTTTTTGAATTTTAATATAATTGTTTACAGTAGCTTGTTATTTTCGTATTACTTTATTTAAAATAAATCATTTATGAAAAGAAATTTTTTTTTCTTTTTAAAAAAATTTAATGTGTAAAAAATATTTGCCTTTGTATCCTATTTTCTTACCTGAATAATGTTTTCTGAAAAACGTAACTAATTCTAAAATGTCATTTGTCATGTCTAAAATGAATATAAAAAGTCATCATGGAGAAACATTTGTAAAACATTATTTAATGTACATTTGTTGTCTTTGTGGATATAATTTTCTTCAAACTAATAACTGGATTTTAAAATTTTCCATAAATATTTATATTGTATAATAATCACTGTTATTATATTACTAATCATTTAACATAATTTATTATTCTGATCAAGTTATATTTATAAGCCATCATAAAATTACGTTAATAATAGTAGATGTACGAGTTTATCTATGCCTATGAAGAATTTATAAAATTAAATTATTATATGTATTATTATAATTTGTCTTGGGAAATTTTTACTGGTTAAATTAAAACATTTTGTATTACTGAATTATTAAGTCAAACCAATTAATTTAATAAGCTTTTAACATTTTGTTTTTAATAAATACGCAATTTCTAAGATTTTTCAGAAATCAATTACTTTGAATTTTCATTCCATAGTGAAATTATACGTGATGTAATGGTTAAATTTATTGTTAACGAACGATCGACACCTTGATGAGCTTCGAAACTTATACTAAGAACAAGAAAATTTAAATTAAACCTTGTACAAAACACAAGAAAACATTACACTTTATAAATCACCGCTTAAGACGTGATTTTTAAACACTTTAGAAGTAATGACTTTTAATAAACAAAACATTATTATGAGAATATATTTCAAATACAATTAAAATTAAAAATGACATAATAATTGCACGATGAGAAGAGAAATGCAATGGCGTATTTATATATGAAAAAATAAGAACACATGTCGGTCATACTTTTTCACTATATTATGTTTTCTTTCACTCTTTTATCGCATTCGTCATATAGGGAATGGCTCTTCAATATAAAAGTAAAAAACAGTAAATGAAAATGAAATAATTTTTTTTATAACCGAATAACAATCAATGAAAGAACAATGAAAAAATAATATTGGTTACATCAAAGGCAAGGTCACTTAGTAACATTACATGAATTTTGTCCTCGAGAGGCCTTTTACGGTTGCAATTACCATACAAACCAACAAATCACCGGACGCGTATTTTGTAAAGCACTAAATAAGGGCCGATCATTTTTTTATCACTTTTTTATGTATAGATGAGCAGCTAAATAATATAATTCGCCGCTTCGAAAGATGCGTATATATAATAGATTTTATAATAGTTAAACGAATTGTTAAAATATCATCCTTTTATTTGTAAAGCAAATAAAGGAGACTTGAAAAAATGGTAATGGAATAAAAAACGACGAAAATTCCTTCACCAATATTCGCGAATTTAACCGATGTCTGTATGTAGAATACTGTATTTATTTAATTAAGTCATTCACTGTGCAAAATGCAAAAATTTATATTTATTTAACGAAAACAGCAAAAATACCGTGACACAAAGACTTTTGAAATTCTGTAAAAGTTAAATTTATTAAAAACATACTTTTATTATATATTTATAAACGAACTAAAAAGGACGTACAATGCAAATTGGAAAATGTTGTTAGTAATTCGTCATCATCATGGAACTTTCGTGCCATTTTTACCGGTGTGATTTGTGAGATATAAATATATATATATATACAAAGATATATATTATGAAAAAGAAAAAGTTTGGTGGGCGAGAGGTCCATGACTTTCATTACTTTTCGAAAAGCGTCGTAATATTATGATTTTGTTTAATCATGCTAATTAATTTGTGATGGTTGTGTAATAAATGGAGACTGCATTGGTAAATTTGACGCGCCGTTGCCTAGTTTACTGTCGAAGCGCAAAGTGGAAACCCTTCTCGATAAATATGAATATGTACTCATTTATTCGTTTATTTTAACTTACTAATAAATTTTTTATATTGTAGTAATTCGTATTTTGTCCAATGGTTTTCGTTAATTAAAAAACATTTTATCAGCTTAATAAGCAATCTTTATAAAATTTGTATTCTATGTTAATATATTTAATCTATATATATAGTGAAAAAAGTGTAATAGTTGGTAGTAAACATTATATAATACAAAAAGGCATACAATTTTCTGTTTGAATACAAGTAAATGAATTCTGTAAAGATTTAAAAAATGTATAGAATTGTTCACTATATCTATTTATTAGATTATTTACACCTGTTCTTCCAACACATGATAAAAATGTTATAAAGAAAATACTAATAATGTCATAAAAAACTACACTTTGCGTTTCACACCTAATTAGGTAAATGCGAATAGAAAGGGCGCGAGCTTCGTGAAAGATACATACGCCAAGTTGAACAATTGTAAATAGGTCTAAAATGTTTTTGTTGAATTTTCACCTTTAGCCAGTTCATACTAATTAAGAGTAATCCAGAGAGTATGAAGTTAACTTGTGAACATAACCATGTATGCGGCATTCTCTCAGCGAGTATGTATGCGGCGTGTGCGTGCGTGCACCCTTCATCAACTATGTACGGCCATCATCTTCCAACTTTGCGGATTTTTCTATAAAATAATTGATCATACATGGCGGACAAGATCAAAATGTACGCACGATCCCGCAAAATATTCATGTAGTACATCTTCCACGGAATAAGTTTACATTTTGTTTTTTACTTTGCTGATTATTTATAAACATGCGCAGCAAATTTTTCATACTGGAATAACAGAAAAGGTGAAAAAAGAAAAATAATTCTTTATGTATATTTTTACATAAAGTATGCACCTAGTATTTAAAAGAATCGAAAGGAGCATGTTGTGAACAGAAAGATTTTTAACGTGAATAAGAGTCAATTTAATTTAACTATAGAATAACATTTCTTTTTTGCTTTATTTATATTAGGTGTTCCTATTTTAAATAGCAAACATCTATGATTTTAACGCTAAAATAAAAAGATTTTTGATTATAAACATTAACATTTATCTAATTAATTTAATTTTCAAAATTTATAAAAATATTTCGTTCGCAACATTGGTGCTTTCGAACTATGCAATAATTTATTATGCATACTGTGGCAGTCGAATTGAGCAATTTTTTACGTTGTGATTATACAATAATCTAAAATGAACAATTTTGAAAGGATGAGGTTAGTGTAATAAAATCATTTTGATCGACGTTTATTCGCGCACTTTTTTGTTTATCATTTATTTTTATAAATAATTCAACTTTATTGCGAAAATTTTGTTGTTAATCAATCGTATATATATATATTATAATTTGATTTATATAATTAACCTTTCCAAACTCATGCTTCATACCTTGCATTGATTATTATATATTATATTATTATTGCGTATTGTACATTGTCGGTGATAAGAGATGTTTTAAGAGCCTATATATTGTACAGATTCGGATAAACACATGTTTAGTTAGATTTAAATATTGTTTTTCTTACTGAATAGGCGAAAAGATACCGCTAATAATAACGATTATTACAGAAAAATAATGATAATAATGAATTTAATATTATATATAAATATATACATAGTTTTATTATAAACACAAGATGAGTAATATGATATTTAGTTATTGTATATAGTGTAAAAGAGAAGCTGGTCTTGTAAGATAAAAGATAAGGTGTTTTAATGTGCACATAGCCGCGTCATTGTCAATAATCATATTATTACGATTAATAATAATTACAGTTTTTTAAAAAAATATTTACTTATTTATTACCTTTCCTACAATATTTTTTAACAAATATAATTATTACTAAAAGGTTGATATATAAAGAACGATAATCCCTTCTTACTGGTTACTTTTTATGTGTCTTTTATTTAACTTTCTGATAAGAAATTATTACTAAAAATTGTCTTATTATTAATAACATTTAAAAATACTATTTCGTAAATTAAGCAGGTATTTTTTTTATCCTCTGACATTTCAATTCTTCTTCAGTGGGAATCACATTTACTAATAGTTTGATGAAATTGTCAAATGGACATAATTCATTGCATCCGGGAACTTGCATGACATTTGCTTTGGCGGGAATACCGTGATAGTACAAAAGCTAAAAATAGAAAATGGAATTAAAATTCATAGTTTGATATTTTTTCTGTCATCCTGCCTATAGTTCAATTTTACACACGCATTTGTGTAAGCAAAATCACAAGAAAAAGCGAATGAAGTTTTCGCAGTTTATGAGGCAAATGTGCATCTATACAAAATTGAATTTCGCGCAAGTTGGTACCAGAAATAGTAGAGAACGATATACTCGTGCGCTGCATAGTCATATCTGCACTCGGCGCAAGGGCGACAAATTATATTCGTGCGGGAATTACCGCATTTACATATTCGTATCGTATTCAAGACTCGTTTACGATTTGCAACTTTTGCTTATTTTCCCAAACTTATAAAATTAACAGAAATAAAAATTTGTAGATATTTTTTGGTTCAAATTGTATGTTGAACTTTTGTTTAAGACTTTTTTTTATACCTATACCTTATCATTCTCGAGTTATAAAGGAAAACCCGTGTCGAGAGTAGTTTTTTTTTGATCAAATATAAAAATTTCAGTTTCTGTTCCTCAAAAAAACTATTTCATTGTACTAAAAAAACTGGAGAGCATTTAATACACGAGTTCAGCAATCATACTTGCAGTCGATTGTGGTCTATGGTTGCACCCAATTTTTTAAAACTAATTTTAGGTCCCTGAACACGAATATTTTAGATCCTGGCACGAAAAAAGTTAATCAGAAAGAAGATTGCAAAAATCAAATGGTAAATTAAAAAAACGGGAAGGAAAAAAAGGTTGAAGGATATAACACTTATGATGCATCAAGAGGCGATCAAAGTGGAAAAATTAAGGAAAGAAATAAAATGAAAGTTAAATGAAGGAATATACAACTACATAGTCGAATGTGCAAAGATTGGAAAACAACTAGAAATGTTCTATAAGTTTTTAACGTAAAAATCCTCATTCAGTAATATCTTGATAAATTGTCGACCAACATTAGCACGTTTTTAAAAAAAATTTCTTATAAGTTGTTGAATATAAAAAATAACATAGATTTTAAAACATGTACTTAAATAACGACAATCGGAAAAATTTCTTTCTTTTCTTCTATTTCAATTTTTTAATATAATACTGAAGATTCTTTTTCTGGAAAAAATACGAGGTTTCTCTTTTAGATCATTATATACTAAAAGTAATAAATACATTTTTCCACAATGCCTTTATGCTTACACACATACCATCATTCTTTGGCAAATATCGATAGAACAAAATTAAATGTCAGCTGTAACAAAAACACTTGATTTTCTATAGAAATATAAAATACTGCATCGAGCTCGCTATAAGGCGATGATACGTCAACATACTGTAATAAAATTTTTCTGACGCTATATCCTTATTTTATACCTAAATCTTAAAATGATTACGAAATCTTTTTTTCTTGAAAGTACAAACTAACCTAAAAGATTTTATAGTTAATCAGAAAAAACATGATCTTTCAAGCTTTAGATAATTTTTTTCAGAAATGGTAAGTAATCTACGAAATAAACTTATAGGCACTTATTGGTTGAAATTGTTCAAAGAATATAAATAAATGTTTTTTAGAATGTAAAACTCTAGATTTAATTTTGTTAATAAAAATTTTTAATAAAAAATTATGGTTAATTTATTTCGTAAACGTAGCTAAGGATGTGTACTTAGCGTGGCAAAACACGTTAGAAGCACTAAGGCTCTGCTATGAACCTCAATTGATCACAACTACCTCTATATAGTTAACCCTGACAAATAAGAACTTCGCTCACATAAAACGAATTGTAATTTGCAAATGTTAATCAAACACGCGAGAAAAAGTCAGAAATATACAACAAGAATAAAATTTCCCACACTGAATTCAAAGGAATATGATAGACAACTCACGCACCAGGTATTTTGCACATTCATCACGTAATGTACTAATTAGTTTTAATTATCTATTAAATTTTATAAAAGATTTACCTTAACATAATATTTTTCTTCTATTTCATGAAATTCCATGATAATACTGCTTGAAAATTCAGGTACAATATCATTATAAAGTCCTAGTGCATGTAATAACATTACAATATTTAATTCATGGCCACCATAAATATGGATTTTGTACTTAGGTTTTTCTATAATATTTTTCATGTCCTCTATCATTTTTCGCAAAATGACGCCTAAAAATTTCATAAAATTGTAAATTATTTTTTAACAAACAGTGCAATATGTAAACTTACCGCCAGATAGTCTTCTTAACTTTTTATTGTATCCATAAAGTAAGTATTGTAAGATTGCTCCTTTACGAAGCTCACCGTCTGGGAATATATCTTCTGCCCATTCAGGTAAAGATAAATTCATAGCTTTTTCCGCAGCTAATGTTTGATAGAGGTGGTTCATATCTAAAACAGTGATAGGAGAAGTTCTGCCCATCATTTCCCCCAATTTCTTCATAAACGATGAGAATTCATTTTGTTGTATTTTGAATTCCATAGAGTCCTTTACTCTATCATATTCATTTTGATACCTGCATTAAAGAGTATAAATAAAATTGAAAGAAACAAAAAGCTTATTGGTATTCCCATTACCATGCATGTATAAACGCGTGACGTGTCTTTAAGTTTTATCTTCCGCTTTTGAATAAAAAAATTAGTTTTTAAGTTCGTCAATATATAATCAAAAATTTTAGTAACTTTCAATTTTTTCACCTTCAGTTCGGGTGGTAATTTACATGGGCTGTGGGCTGTAAAAATGTGTACCTCCCGAAGTGCATATATTATTATATACCTTAGATATTATCCATCTCATATGTGCTCAGGATTTTTTGCTTGTGGAAAGCGGAAAATCTATAGGCAAACCACGTAGGATGAATTAGGAATCTAAATATAGGAAAACGCAACTCGAGATAATCGGTACAATGTTGTTATTCAATTATAATGTATAGGTCACATTCCACAGGCTTAGAGTAAAACTATATTTTTCACCCATCTAACCATGCAAAATTTTGTTTAACCTTAGGGATTGACCGAGCTGATGATTACGCTACCTGTCAAACTGTCGGTGATATAATGGGCATTAAATTTTTAATAAATATATACTTTAAAATAAAAATTATATTAGATGTTATAATTTTTTTTTAATTATTTACTTAAATCATTAGAAATATAAATTGAAGTCTGCACTTGCAGTTCTTTTATTGGATACGAGAAACGGAAAAAACTAAAGAAATATTCAATCTATATTATAATAGAAAAAGTTTTCAGAGCCAAAAATATTTCTGTTAGATTGATAAATGTAAATAAATCTGTTCTTTTCAATATTGATAATAAAGAAACTCAAACGTAAGAACAATGCAAAATTTCAAGTTAAAAGTGACTCAAGTTAAATAGCATTACTCCGAAATTACAGAATACTGAGAATAAATGTGAAAAATAATTGATTTACTGACGAAATTAAAGTGCACGTGTACACGCGTACGCGCGGGTGGTAGATCAAATAGCTCAGAGTAGGAGTATTTATATAAGATTATTAGTCTTTCAATAAGATAGATAAATAAAGCATTTAACACCAACATTTGTCTACATGCACTGCTCCTTGTTTATTTTAGTAATTTACCCTTACTTATACATTCAATCATTCAATCATTATTATATTTACATTCTAACTAAAATTGATCAACGACTAATTCGTAAGAAAACGGAAGTATCTTTTTATTGAGCAAGCGTAAACAAGCGAAGAATTTCTTTGGTAAGCTATTACGGATGTATTGAATGTCTGTACTTACTCAATACACATTTGAGGTACGAAGATAGTATCTTGTAGCGTTGGCAGAAAAGATGTCAAAATTGGCTGCCAATTTAAATTTTCAATAGAATCCCACTGTTGAATTGTACACGGAGGATACAAGCCGGCAAGAGTCATTTGGAGTGACATTCTAGCTCGTGCAGAATTAGAACTAACGGCTTCAACTTCATCCGGCACATAAACTGAACCCAAAAATTTGTCATAACTTGAGCGAAGATATTTTCCAAAATTATACATTCTCATTTTACCTTCCTGTAATTAAATATAAATTAATATACTAAAGACGTACTCTTATACTTGAATTGCAGTTTATTTATACATTACAAAATTTCATTAACTTTAAAAGTCATTTAGAAGCCAATAAAAAGTATTTTAGAACAAATTTCAAAAAAGGGTTCACATTTTTTGGAAGAATCGAAATTAGCCGCATAATATTTGGAAAAGATTACTTTCAGCTAGAATAGGCTACTTCTGGTCGGAATCTGAAGTAAAAAAACGTCTCCAATCGATTAGAAAAGGTCTATAGAAGTCTTTGAATTTTTAATTTTTCTCAATATTGTAGATTTTAGAAGAGGTAGACGGGTGGTATGGAAAACGTAGTATACACATATGAAATTTAGTAAAGTTTTAATCGGTTTGAATATTTATCGGTACGAAGAAAGTTGAATAAATCTTTTTAATTATTTAAGTACTACAAACTGTCGAATATTTAATTAAATATTAACGCATCATTGAAATTTTTCTTTCCTATATTTAATACATTGTGTTACAGTCAATACTGAGAAAGCTTACATAATTTTTTTTAATAACACCATAACGCAACATACCTTATATATACAGAGTTTATTGCAAAATACAAACTAGTTTTGCATTTATATAATGATTGAAAAATTTCATAATCTGATAATAGTTTGTTTTAATTAGATCAACATGATCATTCTATTTCATCTTAATTTTTGTATAGTTTACAAAAAATGTACTAAAGCTAATAAAAAGTATAAATTTTCTACATATTACTCTTAAACAATATTTGAAAGTTTTGTATTTGTACACAAATTTTATTATTACCACACTACAGATAATAAAACAGTTTTTACTACATGTCACGCTTTACCTGTTGTTACTTACATTTGTTAGACCCCCTATACCGAATGGATAAAATGTTTTATTTGTGTGCGGGTCATTTGGACAACTTTTTATAAAGTTCCCAGGTGCTCGATCTCCGTGTCTAAAAAGCTTAAACATAAATTTTAAATTATTAGAAATGCTATACATTAATATTTGAAATTTAAAAATTAAAAAGTATTAAGAAAAAGATATATTTTATGATATTTAGTAGTGCAAAATATAGTTAATCTTACCACGTTTATCAATTTAATTTCACCAAAAATCAAAGTGAAACTAAGGCTTAAGATTAAGTAAAATAAGATATTAAAATACATTGTGCTTAGTGTTGCGCCACTTTCTGAAATTAACTGATTGAAATACCGATCGATCGATGGTTGATATATAAAGAACGATAATCCCTTCTTACTGGTTACTTTTTATGTGTTTTTTATTTAACTTTCTGATAAGAAATTTATATGTATGTAAATCGATCATTACAAAATCTATATTCATTTAAATAAAAGAAACAATTTCTAGACAATATTTACTGTATACTTAGTCGATTAGCATTTAAAAATTAATATTAATTTTTTCAAATATATATACATATCGGAAACTTCAAATCTATTGGGCGACCTATCTAATATCACGTGCTATTTTTAATATTTACATAAAATACTTTTATAATACTGATATGAAGTCAAGATATTATTTTTTTGAAAGTTTGACGTTAGGAAAAAATATTCCCGAAGCTAGAAAAATATTGAAAATTTAATTTATTAACTAACTTTTTTGAAAAATATTCATCTACTGGTGGGTGCTTAGCTACTTGACGAGTCGCCCGACTGACTTTATTTTGTTGTTTTCTAAATGTGATATAGCAGTTCTAGTTTTCAAATTAATTTTCTTTTTTTTATAATAATTTTCTGATCATATATACTTTTTCCTTAGAAAAATATCTTATTTTACTTAGATTTTAGTGCAAAAAAAATAAATTAGTTATGCACATATCAAATTTACTTTTATGGAAATGAAATAATAAAAATGCTTTGTTAAAATCAATTCCTTATCTATAATATAGGCCACAAGAATTAAATAAGATTCTTATTCAGTTATTCTAAATATTACTGCATATAAACGATTAAATTCTAAATGTATAATAATAAGGATTGAAAGAAGTCCTGAAAAATTTGAAACATCGCTTTATATTTTTATAATATTCATTTGTTTCAAATTGATCTACATACAGGTACATGTACACATATTCCAGATCAGCGTTGATTTTACTTTCCGGCTATACTCACAAGTGTGGCAACTAGCGATACATTGGGAATTTTTTGCAAACGCGAAACAAAAAAGCGTTTTTGGAAATGCAAATGATAAAGAAGAGCGCTTTCCGAAAGCGTTAATGGCGATTATAATGAAAAATCATTTATTACAGATAAATGAAGGAAATTAATGCAAATACATACGTTTAGTATGTATAGTAATAATGAAATGGGATAGTTATTAGGTATTATAGAAATATTCATAGGAAACTTGCATTAATAATGATGGAATCTAGAGCTTTCGGTAAATTCCACACATGTCACTAGTTGACTTTACTTACTCCAGATTTGAAACATTTCACCACACCACAAATAATTTAATAGTTCGGTATACTCCTTGCACGAATATAAATCCTTGCAGTCACGCACTTAAAAGAACTTAAAATAATTACACGAGTATAATAACTCAAGGCACTTTAAATACTTAAGTTAAAAAAGAAGTAATATAAAATTAGAATACAAGTTTTTCAGATTTTTTGGAGTAGTAGGTTATATTTAAATACAAAAATTTTATTTTTATTTCTCAATCCGCTGGAAGTTTGGTTCTTAAGCGGTGTATATCTGAGGTTACCTAGAAAATTTGCATCAAAGAAAAAAATGGAGAGGTCCGTAGTGAACGAATAACCACCCCGAGAATATACAGAGAACCTCATTACAATGAGAATATTCATTGTTTTAGTATTATATATAACAATATTTCACATATTTGTATACGCATCAGATGTAACAACGATTCCTCTGTAATTCGTATGATATACAGTGCGTCCCAACACTACAGAAATACCTAGTTGTATACACGGTATAAGTAGTGTAAGTTTCGCATAAATTAATGTGATAATCGGTCAGAACTCTTTTTACATGTTTCAAACATAAAACCCAAACGAAATCAATCGCTTTAAGGTGTTAAAAGCCATAAAAATATATTTTTTACTCACTTTATTTAAAAAATTAACAAATTATTAACAATTTTGTCGTCCCATAACTATAGAAACAATTTACAAATTCTCTATTAAACCATGTGATACTTTGTTTTCATTCATAGTTTTTATTAATTTCTTATAAAATAATACAAAATTAACTACTTTTATGCATAGAATGTATTTATTTTCAGAGAGAAGTTGATTTTTGCTTAATTGTGAAGATACTAATCAACTACGTTTTAACTGTGTATTTGCACAATATTTTATCATAACAATATTTAAAACTACTAGTGAAGTAAAAATTAAGCTTAATGCAATATTTACATTAAATTTTTTATTTTTTATGCATGCTTATATGTTTATATTTCTGCTATCCGCTGCTCCAAATTGATATATGTTTTAACCGTCCTATCGTCGATAATGTAGATACTTTCTTAATCGATTTAGTAGAAATCGTACGGCGTAACGGCGAAAGCTTTTTTGAATGAAAAAATAGTATAATAATTTTCTGTAATAAACTCACAATGCCGAGAGGTAAATATTTAACTGATTACAAAAAGGACGAATTCAAGCATACCGTAAAATTGGGTTAAGTCTTGGAAAGATATCACAAAAACTTGATAGATCTGTGAAAATTATTCATGGTTTTTTAAAAGATCCTGCACTTTATGGTACAAAAAAAGCAGGTGGACGAAAAAGAAAGATTACGCCTCAATTGGAAAGGCAAATTGTTAACATAGCTAGTAATTCCATGATTAGTTTGAATAAAATCAAAAGTGTTTACCAGTAAGCATTTCCAAATCATCGATACATCGAGTATTGCAACGGTCTACTTTTATCACTAGACAAAAAATTCAGAAAGTTCCAAGATTATTGCCACGACATAAAGAAGCTAGAGTAGATTTTGCTAGATTGAACATGACTACAAACTTTGAAATGGTAAATTATTAATGTTTTTGAGTAACAACAAATTGTGATAATTTTTAATTTTCAAGGTGGTATTCTCAGATGAAAAAAAATTTAACCTTGACGGACTAGATGGGGTCCACCTTACTGGAGAGATTTACGAAAAGAACTACAATATTTCTCTCGCAGAAATTTTTGTGGTGGCAGCTTAAAGGGTACGGGGAGCAGTTTTCATGGAACTTTGCCGTTGGCGTTTTTATCTTCTAAAATGAATTCAGCAGAGTACATTCGTGTGTTAGAAGATAATTTATTACCTTTTATGGACAATAATGAACATTTAGATCTCATTTTTCAACAAGATAATGCGCCAATACATGGGAGTCGAGAAACTATAAAAAATCGTTTTCTGATAATGATATTTTAGTTTTGAAGTGGTCTGCGTGTTCTCCGGACATGAATCCTACAGAAAATCTTTGGGGTATTCTTGTTCGTAAAGTGTATGCCATTAATAAACAATACAACTCTGTGCAAGAGTTGAAAAATGCAGTTCTGCAAGCATGGCGAGAGATTGATGCTGATACCATTAATAAATTAGTCACCAGTATGTGAAGCCGTATTTTTGAACTAATTAAAAACAACGGGGGACAAACAAAATCTTAAAATTAAATTAAAACTCAATTAAACTTTTAAAATGCATATATTTCATACATGAATTTAGTCAAATTTGTATTCTTTTGTAAGGAATTAATGCAAACTAGTATTTTATAAGGAATTAATGAATAAAAATAAAAGTATTACTTGGTTTAATAGAGAATTTGATAAGTGTTTCTGTAGTTATGGGGCGGAAAAATTGTTAATAATTTTTTCATTTTTTAAATAAAGTGAATAAAAAATATATTTTCATGTCTTTTAACACCTTAAAGCGATTGATTTCGTTTGGGTTTTATGTGTGAAACATGTAAAAAAAGTTCTGACTGATTATCACATTAATTTGCGAGACTTAAACTACTTATACCGTGTAAAAATTAGGTGTTTCTATAGTTTTTGGACATGCTGCAGGTACTCTAGAATTTTTTGTTTTTTTAGTTTTAAAATAAAATAGTAGCTTTGTTTTGCTCACTGATACTTGTTCGTTTTATTTGTCTTTATTATAATAAAAAAACAATTTGTTGTAAATAAAACTAAATACAACGATGTATTAAGTAGCTTATATACTTCACATTATTATGTGTATATTTTGCAATGATTCTAAATATGTTGTTAATATACAGTCAAATGTTAATATTATGCTTGTTTATTCTAGTGCATTGGTTTTTAAAATCAAAACAAATGATATTAAATTTGCGACTGTCTATATGATTCACAATAACACATTTATTTATACCATATATAGTTACTAGACTAATTAAAACAGTCAATAATAATCATATATTGTTTTTCTACTTTTTTACTAACATTTTTATTCCTTATTATTTCAGAAAAATTTTAACCATTATACTAGCTACGCAAATGGTTTTTGTTTAAAAATATCTTGTAAATTACTGTATAGTAAAATTACATTATAGTTAAATCGACGCCCCTTACGAAAACTAACACATCGTTTTACTCCGCGAAGACTAACACGTTTAGCCTTCTAGTCCGGACGCTGCGTACCGCACTGTATGCAATAAGCTTTCCCCGGATAAAAATTATTTTTCCTTAATTGCTTAAACAAGAATTATTAAAATAAATAAATAAATAATTAATAAAAAAAAATAAAAAATATTTTATTTATTACAAAATAAATAATTTTTTCCACCCAAGTATTTTTTTCTAAAAAGATCCTTTGAAACATCTTCAAATTGTAAAATTTATGATTTTTTGTAATTACGATTTTTTCATTATTTAACAACTTTCGCCAGTTGTAAAATTAATACACTGAATAATCCTTTTTTACTTTTTGCACTCACCCACCCACCTAAACGTCCCAACCGCACACACACACTTACACACACACAAATACACATGGAGACTAAACGTGCTAGTCTTCGCGAAGCAAATTCCAAACGTGCTACTCTTCGCGGAGTAAATTCCAAACGTGTTACTCTTCGCTAACGTGCTAGTCTTCGTAAGGGGCGTCGAAATAAAGTATGTGGATCTATATGCTAATCGTAATTTAATCTGAATGTCAGTCTGGAAATGTATATCATTTTTTCGAAATATTAAATGAAAAAAGTGGAGATATATGATCATTCTGGAAAATGAATTTATTGTTTTGTCTTGTGTTTATTCGAGAAAAGGATTTTATGGTTTTCTGTTCCGACTGCGTGATAAAGGACTAATTAAAAATCACAAAATTAATTTTCAAAAATTTGTTAATTTATATGCGGTTATTTTAAGAAGCCACAAAAATATATTAATGTTGAAAGTAATTTTTGAAGGTGAAAATGGAAAATTTCGGGAAAAACGCCTACTCCATTGGAAAGCTGAGAAAAAATACGTCGGTAATGCTTATCATTAAATTTTTTTAAGTATGTTCTAGTACTGTAAACAGCTGGTGATAGCACGATTTGGCACTCGCGCGCTACGCTGGGGTAATTGCTCGGCCTGTTTTGCGCTGTAAAAACACACATACATATACAAATATTGAAGAAACCATGATGCAATCTGTTATACTCGTATTATAAGTTTTTTTTTAAGACTCTTTGTATTATAGGAAGGTTTATAGATCGTAGCGTTAATTCGGACACACAAAATTTGTGCGGCATGTATAAGAAAGAACGAATGGAGAAAGAAGCATTGTTATATCGATAAGAAGATGCTAAGTATATAAACGTACTTTCGAGATCTCATAAAATGGTTTTTCCTCATAACAAGATTCCCTTAGACCTTAAATATATATCGAGCCTTGACACCGATAAATCCAATCATCCGTTTAAATCATGACTTAACCGCATCAAAACTTATATGGTAAATAAGATTTACGTTCAACGTATTTACATATTATATATATACATGGGATATTTCAGGTGAAATCAGCAGCCGAAAATTTTAAAATCGCTCAAAATTTGTATACACTTAGTTTTTTCTGAATAAAACAAGTTCCTAAATTTTTAGAGCAATATTTCAATAATTACAAAAGTTATTGTACATCAAAAATTGATATTTTTTGTAATTTTTGGTAAAAACTTAACTTTTGCCATTTTTTTTACTCAAAATCCTGAAACTTTTTGTATAGCACATTGATTGGAAAAAAGTTTGCATTTTACTAGTAGAATGTAGCCATATTTTTGTTACGACTATTTTTTAACCCTTAAAGGGCCAGGTTTAGAGAGGTCAGTATCTCTATAGAAATGAGGGAGAAAGTCCCTCGCTTTTAAGGGTTAAAGTCTCTGAATGGCTGCCTTTCAGTATATACCTTTATAAAAACTGCTGCTAATTTATTGGCACTTAGCTTCCTCAAACTTTATTTAATTATTCCTTTAATTAATTTTTACTTCCAATATTTAAAATTTTATACTTTATTTTCTACCGATAGACTTATATATATAATCCGTCTATTTTTTTAATCTATTTGTAATATATAAATTATATAACTCCAGGAGTTCAAGCATTTAAAAAAAAAATTTTTAATTTCAAATATCTTTTTTCGCAATCGAGTGACTTTTTTGAGCAACGAACTCGATCTGAAGATATATAAAAGCTATAAAAAACAAATGAAGATAATCTCTTGAAATTTTAACCACATATGAATTTATTCGAAGGTCAAAAATACGTGTTATTGCGTTTTTATTGATATTTAAAAAATTCATAACACTTTTCAAGAGGTGTTGCTAATCTCGATCTAGGGCTTATTTTAAAGGATTTTCAATACAGAATCAGAAAAAAATTTGTCGAACAAAAAATGTTATGTCGCACTTATTTTTCTTTTTTCTTTTATAAAGGTATACTGAAAGGCAGCCAATCAGACACTTAAAAAGGGTCATAAAAAAATATGACTACATTCTACAAGTAAAATGCAAACTTTTTTCCAATCAATGTGCTATACAAAAAGTTTCAGGATTTTGAGTAAAAAAAATTTCAAAAGTTAAGTTTTTATCAAAAATTACAAAAAATAACAATTTTTGATGCGCAATAACTTTTGTAATTATTGAAATATTGCGCTAAAAATTTAGGAATATGTTTTTTTCATAAAACAATTAAATGTATAAAAATTTTGATTTGTTGTATGTATACAAATTCAGTTGTATGAAGACTACAGGGAAATGAATCTTTAAGAATTGAAAATCAATTACTTAAACAACTAAATAATGAATTACAAGACAAAAACAGAATCTTGAACGAACTATTAACAAAAGAGAAACTTTGTAATACTTTGCAACAATCAAAAAACATTAATATCAACAGATCTTTTGCAGAAATCACAATTAACGGTAAACCAAAAAATATTAGAGTGCCAAAACTAATAATCAAAAAAACGAACATCAACGACAAAACTAACTTAGAAAAAACTGTTCTACATCATATAACACAAGACAAAACAATAAAAACTAAAAGTGTAACGTGTAAAAATAACACAGTGGTAGTAAACTGCATAAATGAAGAAAATATTAATTCACTTGCCATTACACTAAGCGAAAAATTAAAGGACAACTTTAAAATTGAAAAAAAGCAAATGAATAAAAAAATTCATAGATATGACTGATTACCCGATTCAACCGACATTTCCGAGATATTTTGATAAAATAGAAAGTTTGCAAATTCAACGGAAACCAGCAATAAGAAGAGCAAGATTCGCAAGTAGCCACAGACACACAACAGCCAGGAAATGATCTGAGACACCAAAACAAACAACCGAAAATGAATAGCAATATTGATATAGTAACTAATATGCAGAACAGTATTATAAATAGAGACTATTTTTGTGATAATATTTGCGAGCTGAACAAATGCATGGCTTTTGAAAAGGAAGTTTTTTTAAATGTAAATATTAGAAATTTGAATGCTAATTTTAATAATCTGTGTGTAGCGAACTAGGAAACTTATACACCCTGATTCGTTCAATATAACAGGGTATAAAATGTACTATAACAGTATAGTTATACCAATCAAAATGGTGGCCTGGTAATTTACATTAAAGACCTCGTAATTGAAACCGAAATATTAGAAATTGATAATCTTGAAGTTGTTAATTCTAAAATCGCACTAGAAAATAATAAAGAAATTATGTTATCTGTACTTTATAGATCACATGATATTAAAAAAAACTGACTTCCTATTAAAGCTGAAAAACTTGATCTCTCATAACAAAAAATATAAAAATATGGGAGACTTTAATTTTGATATTTCTAATCTTGACACCCTTAATCAAGAATTTTTACATACATTTATGGAACATGGCTACTGCCCAGGTTTTCGTAACATTACTAGACCATCTGACTTAGCAGGTAGTTCAGGCTCTTGCATCGACAATATATTTATAAAACTAAATAAAATGGACTATAAAACGTTTACACTGCGCGTACCTCTAACAGACCATTATCCACTTTTTATGTCAATAAATAAAATAAGAAATACAACAAACATACATAAAAAGAATAGTAAAAAACTAAAGTCAATGGCAAAAACAATAAATTGGAATGATATTCTGTCAATAAATGACCCCAATTTAAGTATAACTCCACTGTTAGAAAATAAAAAAATATGTCTAGCAAAGCTGCATTTACTAAAAAAACTAACAAAACAAATAACTCGTGCGTTATTATTAAATCTTGTAAGATCAAAGAAAAACTGTACAAAATATAGAAAAAAGATCCAAATAATACGGTAAAATGGTTAGAATATAAGAACTTTACAAATGCATTAAAAAAAATCATAAATAAAGCAAAAAAGCTGCACGACAAGAAACTAATATAGAAACTAACTCTAGCTATCCAAAAAAATTTATGGAACATTATAAATCAAAAGATCGGCAAAAATCGTAAAATGAATCAGAATATTAACTACATAGTTAACGAAACTGAAAAAATAACGGATCCTGAAAAGATAGTCGAACATATGAACAAATTTTTCTGTGATATTGGCAAGACATTATGTGACAAAATTGAAACTCCTAATAGCGAGGCAATCAAGCTACCAAATATTAATAATAAAAGTATCTTTTTTT
>JAWWEQ010000001.1:19401814-19421710 GCA_035583055.1 Torymus tubicola
TATTAGATAATTAATAGAAATGACTTTTGTAGAATGTAAAAAGTAAAGAATAATTAAGAAGTACTAATTAATTAGGTTATAGTATTCGTAGCTTTTTTTTTTATAATATTTACATTTATGTACTATACAGTTTATATTTTATTACATCTTTTGTATGTAAACAAGTGGTTTTTTTTATTCCTAAAATATATAATAGATACATATATATATATATATATATATATTGGCACCTTTTGTATGTAAACAAGTGGTTTTTTTATTCCTAAAATATAATAGATACATATGTATATATGTATATAAAACTTCCGAGTGTGGAGCCATAATTGTATCAAAAACTGGAATTACTGAAAATTACGATATGTGTATTTATCCAAAGACCAATGATGATGAAATTATTCCAAAATACACTTATTTGAATAAATTATCTCACCATGTTGACCCAATGGTTTTTCCATTAATGTATCCTTCAGGAGATTTAGGGTGGAGTATTGGTTACACTAAAAACCCAAAAGTTAACTGTAAAGAAAAGCTTACGATATTGCAATATTATTTATATAGGTTAGCTTATAGACCAAATGTAGATAATTTCAGTCCATTATTATTCGGGGGAAGATTAACTCAACAACTATTTTTGCATGCATACATTATGATAGAAAGTAATAGAATGAATTACTTTCGAAATAAACAGGATAAATTGCGAGTTGAATGTTACCAAGGTTTATTAGATCACGTTATTGCTAGCGCTTCAAATAATTCTAAAAATTTTCAGAAAAAAGAAAGATTAGGTAATCTTTTTATATTATCAGCGACTTATATTGGCAGTCCACGTTATATGCAGCAAAATTATCAAGATGCTATGGCAATAATGAGAAGTTTAGGTAGACCTGATTTATTTATTACAATGACCTGTAATCCTAAATGGAAAGAAATTAAAGAAGTTTTGAAAAATTTTCCCACAGACACTACGCCAAATGATATACCTAATATTACAGTCAGATTATTTTATACAAAATTTAAAAGTCTTTTAGACGATGTAACAAAATATCAAGTTTTTGGTAATGTTATAGCACATATATTTACTATTGAATTTCAAAAAAGAGGATTACCTCATGCACATATTTTACTGACATTAGAGCCAAGTCAAAAATTGATGACTCCAGAAAGTATTAACAAATACATATCTGCTGAAATACCATATCACGACAAAGAATTGCAAAAGTTGGTAATTAAACATATGTTACATGGACCACATACTACAAAATCCCCGTGTTATATAGAAAATAAAGTCAAATGTAAAAAAAATTACCTAAAACGTTTCAAAATGTAACAACATTTCATAAAAATGGATAAAAAAAAACCCAACGCGCCTTTAACAGTACCTCTTAGGTGGTGTGGAAAATTGTTCAAATACATAACATTTTTATTATATATACTAAAAAAATTAGTTTTTTCGTATAGAAATGTAACTGTGTCAAGAAAAAATTTATATGTAGAAGAAGAGATTGAAATTTAAACAAAGAAGCACTAGAAAACAATGACAAAGATATTGAAGTAAAATAAAAAATAATCAATTGGGGGTTGGCGAGCGGAGCGAGCAGGGGTCAAAGCCCCCCTAGTGTGTGTGTGTGTATATATATATTTCCCGCGCGCATTTCCCACGAGCATTGTGTGTACAACGTTATTTACGCATTCCATATTTCCACGCATAATACCATCGTTCCACGCATGCGTTATAGATTCGAGATTCGATATTTCGAGAATTCGAGAAAAAAACCAACATGGCGACGTTCAAAATCAAACATGACGTCGACCATGTCGAGATGCATTTTTGATATAGGGATTTTATACTTGTCACATGATTTATCATGTGATTTGTCATATGATAATTTTCTCGAAAACATCCTATGATTTGTCATATGATTTGTCATATGATTTGTCATATGATTTTTTTCAGTAGGGATACTCCACCGCCGGACAACATGAAATTAATGTACCTATAAGATAGGCAAAGCATCTGATTGTACAAGAGTTGGAATTCAAAAAATTTTCTATTAGAGATATTATTTTTGTTTTCTTCTTTTCCGGCAATTCAATGCAATATTTTACAGTGTGAATCATAAAGCCTAAAAATTTTCCTCTCTGTGTAGGAATTAAATCCGATTTCTGTTCGTTTATAATAAAGCCTAAGAAGTTAATAGCGCTCTGCTTTCCTTTATGTTTTTTAAACACGCTTTGTACGAACTCTCGATACACAAAATATCGTCGAGATAAATCACCGAAATAAACCCTCTACTTCTAAAAATATTTACCACGATTTTCATTATTTTTCTAAATACAAAGGGTGCGGTGCATAAACCGAAGGGCAGCTAGACATGTAAATTCATATATCTTTTCTTGAAATTTGAAACGAGAAACTTTCTGCTTTCCTTATGAAGAGGTACAATAAAAAATGCATCCTCAAAATCAATGGAACCCATATAATCTCCAGGAAATATTAATTAAGTAGCTTATCGGATGTCCTTCATCTTCAAATGTTTCGTATCGAAAAATTGATTAAGATATTTTAAATTTAAAATATATCTGCACACTCGTTAATAGCTGCCTTTTTTATGAACTCTTTTAAAGCCATCTTAACGGCCCTCTCATCCTGACTGGAATTATAACTATTTTTATTTTGAATATAACTATATTTTGAAATTTTATATTTAAATTGAATTTTATATCCCGAAATCATTTCTAAAATGAATTTATCGTCGGTGATTTTTCTCTATTTATCGATAAAGTGTCTTAATCTACCTAATACTCACTTCCTCTAATTCTGCTAATTGGTTTGTTTTTGTGGGGCTGAAGGTCGCCGTCCGCGAGGTGGTGCCTGAGCTCTGTGGTTGATAAACTGGAATCTGTTTCTGAAAAACAGCCTTTGTTGCGGATGTCCTCTTGTAGCTGTAGACTCCATATCCTCCTTCGGTGGATGCCTGTCGTATGTGGTCCTGTAGTTTGACGCCCTGGTTTGATTTGCAGCCTTCGGCTGTTGCACCTTTGCCAAACCTTCGCCCTCTTTATAGTTTTGAATTCTTTTATCTTACTAGATAAATCTTTGCTGTATACACATATGTATATAATTTTTCAAATATCAATTTTGAGCGGGGTTTTGACACTCGACAAACACTCCCACATAACTAATTTAGTATGCTCCTTAAAATAATGAACATTACGTTTTGCTACTCTCGCAAACACTATGTCTCGTCACACGTACGAATACTACTAAATTTACGATTTTTGTTATTATGTGATGTAAGTCTGTGAAAATTTGAGTTATAGTTTTAATTTATTCATCTAGCGAATATATAAACGTCTGTATTTAGCTAATGCTCTAGGACGACTGGAATGAAAACCATGATTTTCTAATACACTTAATAATAAATTGTGTAACTATAGAGTGCTCAAAATCATCATCTGAGTCTGAAAAATTGATTTGCTCCCTTTTTAAGCATAGTACTTTTTTAATAAATGCAGGGATATAGAACTTTTTTCATGAAAAGCGGATAGGAAATCGGGTACATTGATCGTTATGACACGAGGCTAGTGTTCTCTTCCTCTCATTGTATCTTGAAGCCTCGTTGGACGCTCGAAATGCTCGATTTTTTTATTCAAATTATTGTAACAATAATTATTTTTATAAATTTATGAATTATAAAATAAATAAGATTATTAAATTTATGATTTTTTTTTTAGAATTACAAAAATGCGACAAAAT
This sequence comes from Torymus tubicola, assembly GCA_035583055.1. Taxonomy (NCBI): domain Eukaryota; kingdom Metazoa; phylum Arthropoda; class Insecta; order Hymenoptera; family Torymidae; genus Torymus; species Torymus tubicola. The sequence continues at coordinate 19,405,572 of JAWWEQ010000001.1, forward strand.
AGAGGAGATGGCCGACCAAGTTGAATCTCTGAAGGAAGAACAGGAATTCAGTTTGTCGTTGATCAAGAATTTAAAAAAAACTTTAATAGCCATGACAATGTCTCAACGGGAAAGATGTAGGCGAATTGCATAGTCGGTTGTGCAATTTGGAGCAGTGGCAAAGAAAAAAGATTTTTATAGCATCTGGATTCTGCCTGCTCCAAATAATTTTCGTTTTTTTTAATATTTTTATACTTTGTATAAAATTTAAAAAATAAACTACTTTTGATAAAAATCATGGCTTTCTCTTTGAATCTAGATTTGCAAATGTGCAAGTTGCGATATTAGTCAAATAAATATATAAAATGTATCAAAATCTATCTGCAAAAACCCGTTTTACACTTAAGGCACTTAACGACGTACACTTATTTATAGAAGTAGCACATGAGTACGGTCAGATTAACTCTTTTAACCAATAATAATTTTTCTATTATTTTGTGGTAACTCCGACCTGAAATCGTATAAGGAAGATAATAAATCCTTTCCCATTAAAATTGAGGATCAAACGAACTTACCTGTAAGTGAAGTTGAATCCAAACCCGGTGAAAAATATCCAGGTAGGAAATCCAGACGGATTTCCAGCTGGATTCCAGGTGGATTTCCTAGCTGGATCAGGTAAATTCACGTAGATTTCAGTAGATTTTTTAGATAGATTTTCACTTTGATCCATGTTGCGTAAATTTGCTACCTAATTTCTAATGAAAATAAGTAGAAAATCCACGCAACATGGATCAAAGTGGAAATCTAGTTAAAAAATCTACTGAAATCTACATGAATTCGCCTGATCAAGCTGGGAAATCCACCTGGCATTCAGCTGGAAAACTTCAGAGTGTAAAAAACAAAATCCTTCCCCTATACCCTCGCGTCTGGCTCGCACTCTTGTCATTATAGTTAAGAGCTTCTATCCGGAATGGGTAAGATTAATTCAAGGGTGGGACTTTAATCTCTTTGAACGAGGAACTCGTATAAGTTGGATCGAACTACACTTACAGGTAAGACCCTGTTGTTGTTTGACCTTCAATTATATTTCGTTCCTAGTTCTCGAGATTAAGTCAATGTAGATGTTTAGAGATATTTGAGTGTATTTAAACATTTTATAACAAAATATACATCTAAATTTAGAACATGTAATATGCGCATACAAGTACAAAAGTATTTATGTAAAAATTACAGATGCAAAATTTTTCTCATTGGTTTCAACTTGTCGATTATAAAATCTGGAAAATACTTGAGAATTATTTGACCATCCTGCGGCCTTTTTAATCGCACTAATACTAAGTCCTCTTTGAAATGCTACTGACGTAGAGGCATACCTCGTACTGTGACCTGTAAAATCTTCATCGACCCCACGGTGGGGTGATTAGTTCAGCTTTAAAATTCAATAAGAAAAATCCCAACTCATGTTTGGGCTATGTGAGATTTTTCTTTGAGTTGTTTCAGCTCTTGTCTGAGCTCAACAAGAAAACTTCTCATACATGAACTTTCACTATCCGAAGCTCCCGAATCCGAAAATTCCGAACCCTCTGGACTCGCCGGATCGTCGCTGAAGATTTCCGCTTCCATATCCTGCAACTTCTTTTGTATAGCTCTCAATTCCAGTCGTAGACGTTGGGCTTTTACGACTTTGTCGCCGGGGGCTGCGCGTTTAGACATGTTTTCGTGCCGTTCGTTATCAACGGCGCCAAGAAACGCAATGACAAGAGCGCGAGCCAGACACGAAGAATATAATAAGGGAAGGATTTTGTCTTTTACACTCTGAAGTCTAGCGTCATCGACGACAAGTCTTGCTACTACATTGTCTTAAGGTAGCATGAGCGGTGAGTGCCATATCAAGCTGGGGTCCCGAGAAGGGCTTTTTGATTTTACTAAATTTTATGATTAAATTTTAATAAGAAACATGTATTTTTATTTCTAAACACGTTAATATAGAAACTGTGCTTATTAAATATAAACTAAAAATAGAATTAGAAATTTATTTCTCGTTTTAGATCGGGGTGCTGTTATAATTCACACTCCTGGTCTATAGGTATATGTACACTTTAGCCGCTATTATTTATTTATTTTTATCGGCAACCCGTTATTATTTTTATACTGACAGAATCCTTATTATAAATACTATATATAACCACCTACTTTTTTGTTAAGAAATAGTATTTTATAATAATGCCATGAATTATTAATCAGCAAAAAAAAATAGACGTGGCCATAAACTCCGTGTAAAAGTGTGCTATTTTGCAACTGTTTTTCTTAATAATTTGGTCGGTGACCTTATGGTTTCTTTGCAGCTATGAAAAGTTTAAGACTTGAAAAATATTTCAGTTAAGTTTTCAAATTGATTAGTACCTATTTTACAAAAGTCGCTCATGCTACCTTAATCTCGAGAACGAGGAATGAAATATAATCGAATAAAAAATAAAAATATCCGTAATAGATAGTTGTACTTCTTAATAAGCACTATTAACACTAGCAACATTTTGAAATTCAAATTATTAGATTGTTTTTATATTTTGTAGAATTATCTAAAAATGACTTTTTTACATTAGGACTATCACATCGATTATATAAATTTTTGCCAATTAGTTTTTTTTCTAAACCATTAAACGTCCATAAGTCTTGTTCCATTAAGTATAAAAAATTATATATACAGTTATACACGAAGAGAAATAGTATATTACGCACCTAGGGAGGAATAGTAATGAATGTCCCAGATCGTATGTAAATTGTCATCCGAGCAGAAGACGAGATTCTTTTATATTCCTCCCGTGGTGCGTATACAATTTTTGTCCACGAGGAGCGTAAAATGCGTAGGCTGTTTTTCGCCCGCAGGGCATACAGTACGCAATTTACGCGCCGTGTGGAGGAAAAGTTTGTTAAATTTATATTAATTAGGTATTGATTTTATATAAAAATGTTAAACAGGAAAAAGTTTCATTTAAATATTAGCTACTTTTTTTTTAATTGGTTATTTAGCGTCGCATCCCCCGTTTGGGTATTAGCGACGTGTTAATAACTATTAAAAACTCGTGTTTGATACTGTAGTGGTTGAACTGTAGGAATGAACGGTTATGAGCTCAACCTTCGCCATCGAAGAAACCAGTAAGAACATTTTTTTGGAAAAACGTCTCCCGGCAGTTAGCAGTGACGGGGACTCGAACCCACAACCTCGAGCAGCCTTGTCTTGCGAAGCTAAGTGCGGCGTTTACTGTAATGTAAACAAACCGACGCCTTAACCGCCTGAGCCACGGACCGCTCTTACAGCTTTTGTATTTAACATTTTTGTATAAAATCAAATCCAGTTAAGCTATCAACGGAAATCAATCATTTTAGGTACATTTAGCCATTAAAAATCGTTTTTTTTTTATTTAACTCGTCAGTAATCAATTGTAGAATAAAACTCATTTTGGATGGAAAATGATTTTTATGTTGTAAATTTTCGGAATTTAAAGTGTTACAATTTTCACCCTGCTAAATTACTATAAGGTTCTCCCGAGATACGACCGTGCCTATAAAAATTAATTTGAATTCAAACAACTTTGACTCTTGATCTCAAGGTTATGGTCAATGCCACCATTAGTTGGCCCCCTCTAAATACTACACCTTTTGTGCTTAAAGTTTTTTTTTATATCCTATAGTATGAGATATTCTTATTCAAAATGGGACACCGTGTATAAATATCCTAAACTATTTCTTTGTAACTAACCACTGTGTGGTCAACTTACTTACTCTTGATCCTATAGATGGATCAAAGATAGATTACAACAATAGAAACGTAAAAACATTTTTTTTCTTTGAAAGATTTATTCCAGCTCCAACATAGAAAGATGTAAAAAAACCTTTTCTATTCACTGAGGTCTTAAAAATGTGGTGACACCTGGCAACAAGTTTTCCTCTATAAATCCTCTATAAATAAATATAATAAAAATATTGATATAAAAATATATTATATAATATTACTGAAATATAAATTCAGTATTCCATAATTTTTAAAATAATATTTCTTATATTGTAGTAATTTTACAGATACCACCCAGTAAAAAATATTCAGCTGAAAAAATACGTAAAAAAACACCTAAAATAACAGGTAAAAATACAGTTATTATTCACTTGGATTACAGCTATACTCATGTGAATTTTTAAATTGCACTTTTACCTATTTTAGTTAATAAATACAGCTATTTTTTAACTGATTTTCGAGTTATTAACCGCCGGATATTTTAATGAATTTTTTAGCTATATGTACATATGAAATTTTAGTTATATATCCAACTATTATTATAGATGTTATTTTAACTGTTTTTTATTTTTTAGGCATACTTTTGTACAAATATAATTAATTTTATACCTATAATAATACGTTTATTTACGTAAATTTACATCTATTAAAATATAAAAACCAAGGGATCTTTAAGTAAATATTTTATGTAAAAATGACTTTCTAGCTGTATTTTTATGTAAAATTAAAATAATTATTTGGGATGGACATAAAACCATAATCGCGTAAATTTTTATGTGAAACTTTTATTTCAAAACGGGTAGATTTTTAACTAAATATTTTACATAAAAATGACTTTAGCTGTTTTTTTATGTAAAATATTTACTTAAAGATCCCTTGGTTTTTGTATTTTAATAGATGTAAATTTACGTAAATAATCGTATTATTATAGGTATAAAATTAATTATATTTGCAGAAAATGATACATAAAAAATAAAAAACAGTTAAAAAAACATCTAATAATAGTTGGATATATACTTAAAATTTTATATGTATATATGGCTAAAAAATTCATTAAAATATCCGGCTGTTAATAACTCGAAAATCGGTTTAAAAAATAGCTGTATATATTAACTAATAAATAGGTAAAAATGTGATTTAAAAATTCACATGAATATAGCTGTAATTCATGTGAATAATAGCTGTATTTTTACCTGTTACTTTTGTTTTTTTTTTAATGTATTTTTTCAGCTGAATATTTTTGACCGGACAATGGGATACAAGAGCATACCTGCTGTATGAAAATGTCGCGGGGTTTTAATATCGTTGCAATATCACTGGTAGATTATCGCAATAAATCTAGTAATATGATGATGTCAAATTGATGATGTAATATTTGAAAAAATGATAAAGTTACGTTATTCACGGTATATGTTTGAAATAAATAATAATTTAAGATGAAAAGAAAAAATTTAGCAAAAAAACATCATTTTGTGCAGTTACTAAGAGATATTATTATTAACCGGAAAACCTGACAATTTGTTCCTGAATGTTTAAACAAGTAGAATATATTAACAAACAAAAAAAATTATTTTTATCACTGACTGTTGTTATAATTGTTAATTCTTATATAAGTGTAATAAATTACGTATGCAAATTTTGGACTTAAAATATCTCGAATAAAATGACATTTTACATCTAATCATAGTTGTTTGATATCAATATCGTCACACATTCTCAGACGCAAGAAATACGTGATGATGGACGGCTTTAGGCGCTGATCATGATTGTGCACATCTCCTCTATAGTTAAAATTCAAAAGACTGTAATCTTTAACTTAAAGACTTAGGTTTAGAATATTTATTTTGAAAATAAATATAAGAAGTATTTTGTTTCCGTAACAACTGTTTTTTATTTGTAAATGGTATTGTACAAGTCTTTATCATGTACTTCAATTCATTGCATTATCAATCATAGATTAAGCTTAGTGCAATAATTGAACATTCATTCTGAGATATCTTGATATTTAGTATAAAAATAAAATATCTTTCATGATAGTATACATAGGTAGTATTTTTATAACTATGGAAAGAACATTTGTTTTTCTCACAGCTCTGCCACGACAGTTCATTTTACATTAATACAGGTAATAAAAAAATCTAGATAAACATAGTATAAACAGTTGGCTAACTATGATAATACGATTACTATTTTACGTTTGGCAAATATAGAGAATATAAATAATGTTTGATCCTATTTTTGTTTTTTGTTTCCTTTAGAAATATACATTTCTGTTATAGCAAAATATTCAAAAAATGCAATGTTTGACATGTGACTAGAATCTATGTACAAAAGGCAAAATTCTTAGATGTAATTAATTCCTTGGTGGAAATTTACAGATAGTTTTATAAAATAGAAAATATAAATAAAAATTTACAAAATGTCAAAAAAACGCTAATGTTAACTTCATTATTATTATTTAAAAATATTAGTATTTTGCAAATTATTCACATAATAGGAGTATTTTTTAATTATAAAGCAACATTTCCACCAGGGACATTGCAGAAATAATACCAAAATTATTAATAAAAATAGTGCTATAATACTTTTATATATCTACAGGCGCATGCCTTTAATTGCCTCTTTAGCATTCTTGTCAGTATGCAGCACAGGCTCATTTTCCTTACTTAAGGAATAGTCAAATTGAATTCATTTCGTTCACATTAGCTTAATGCTTTTGATAATTTGAAAAAGTTGATTATAAATATAAGGATTCATTATAAAAATTGTTTGAATGAAATTTAGAAAACGTTAAACTTAGTTGTATCTATGAATCCAGTCCCCTGTGTTTTCGTTTCATTCGAGCATAAGGACCAATGTCAGGATCCATTATAAAGTCATACAAAACAGATACCCAAGAGTGATGTTGTGGTAAATTTTCATAGAATTCTGGAGCTATTTTTCTGACCTAAAAAATTGATGTTATGAAAAAATTTAAATCAGAGAAAAGTTTATGAATCAATTTAAAATACCTCAGGAAGTCTAGAGCCCGGAACTGCAGGAAAATCGTGGTGCTCATTATGATAACCAACATTGAATGTTATAAAATTTAAAGGGCCATAGTAGCTGTATGTTTCATAACCTTTTTGATACATGTAGTGCTCAGATATGAAATGTCCTGCAACTGGATGAAGGCCCATTGCCATTAATTCACCAACAATAAAGTATAGTAGAACTTTTCCACCTAAATTTATAATTTATATATTTTTTAGAAAAAATTACAATTAAATTTTAAAAATAAAAAAAAATCTTACCAAAGAAGTACCACACAAATGCATCAAATGTAAGTTGAATAACTAAATTAACATATTCTAGGAATGATGGAGGCTTAGGATAAACCATAAGAGGCCTTAGTGAATAGAAAAATGGTTGTAGAAGAACCCAGCAAAATTTACCAAAAGTTGTACAAAATAATTTTGCTTCTAATAAAGTGGGTAAGTCTGTATCCAATTTTTCATCCCCTTGGTACTGAAAAATATAAATTGTTTGAATTTGTTAAGTTTTAATAATAAATAGGTAATAATGTTTTATTATAAAATATCTGTACTCTATGATGTTCAAGGTGATATTTTTTAAAACTTATCGAGATTGGAATGCCTATTGGTAGATTAGCAAAAAATCCAAAAAGTTTATTTGCTAGTGGTCTTGAATGTCCAAAGGCTAGGTTGTGAGCAATTTCATGCACAGCTATAAATAATAATTTGTAATAAATTTAACTGTTTATCAAATATTATTTTAGTGTAATTACAGTTAACAAGTATACTTTTTTTAATCATTCTGTAAGTTTGATTTATATTTGATACTATATTGGAAATAGTTTGGAAGTTATACAATTAGTACTGTTAAGAATTAATATATTTATTCAATTTAAATTAATAAAGTTACTAAGTATATTGAAAAATTAATACAAATTGTAAATATTTTTATATTATTGCTATTTTCTGAAATTAGTCATTATTACTAGAAATTGAGATAAAGAGTTTTCAAATGACGTAATGTGTAGGAAATACCTGCCTGATAAAAAACCAATATACGTACCAAGCATAAGGGAATGATTAATCACTCCACCAATGCAATAAGCCATTAGAAAAAGCATTGGATAACTTAAATCCTTTACAATGAACATTGATGCAAATTGTATCAAAACCATTCCAGTTACTATCCATTTGAAGTTGGGATCATAGCCAAAAAGTTTCTTTATCTGTGGATATTTTGCTAAAAAAAAGTACATGCATTGTAAGTTACAACGTTAAAATGACGTTGTTATTGTAGTATACAGCTAATTTGTAACGAAAACCAAATGGTAGTTTATTCGCATTACCCAAGATAAGTTTTCGTCGACTTGCGTGTGGCTCTTCCGTATAAGACCACTCAAAATCTGTTCTAGACACATGCTGGCCCATCGTGTCAATTGTTTGTATCACTTCATGAATAAAAACTTTCTGAATATCCACCACGTATTTTGCACCGGCAAAATTACTCCTGCGTCAGCTATAGACAGCGTGATACGTGACCTCCGTTAGGGTCGAGCCGTCCGGCTGAGTAGTAAGTAGTAACTGAGTTTCAGAGAATTACATACTATAGAGGAGAAGGAAAGACTACGGAAAAAGCGAGATAACGAATGAACTCCGAGCTGTTATTGGAGGAAGAAAAGAAGTTAACTGTTAATGTTTCAGTTCGCTCCGAGCTTCGATTGGTCTCGTTGGTTTGTTATCGGGATTTTTTCTTGGGGACAGTCACTGACAGTCATAACTACTATATCTTTTTGAATTGCTTTTGTGATTCATAATATTTATTATTTTATTCATGCACTCTTAGATTACAAATAGTTTTTATGTAAATAAAACTTGTATAGCAGAGATATCCAATGTATGTTTCATGCTTCTCAACTTTTGACAGTGGTATATTACCGAATTACTGTCACTGTTTATAGGCTATGCCATCGCCCCATCGGCACTCGTCACTCGTCAGTGCCTGCCTCTATTACTATATATGAGCTTGATCAAAGTGGACACTGTACAATATATTCTATACACACGTACGGAGGCAAGATATCAATTCAAAAGTCTGTTGAAGTTTGCATAAGTATTCTACGATCGGTTTATATTTGAGCGCATGCGAAAATGGTGGACGAATCAACAAGGAAAACATTAAGCAGCATACCATTACTAAAGACGAAAGCAGGACCCCGAGACACAGAAGCTTGGAGTCAAAGGTTAAAGGAAGAGTACCTATCATTAATAAAAGTGAGTTCCATTACTAAGAAATCGGAGCCTTTACCATATGGTGCAGTTTTCGACTATTTACTCTGAACAGCTGATTTTGTTGATGTTTGTCAAACTCTCCAAGCTTATTAGATTCTTTGAAATAAGTTAATTTAAAATAGAGATACATCAATAAATAAATGTGGAAATTTATACTATTTTTATTTCTACCATACTATTTATGTATTTTTCAGTATTCTTTGCTTATTGATAACTTTTGTATTTTAGCCTTTTAATATAATTTATAAAATTGAAGAAAATATATAAAATTTTATGAATCTAAACTTTTTGCAGTATGTTGAAAATAATAAAAAAGCAGATAATGACTGGTTTCGTTTGCAATCAAATGAACAAGGTACAAAGTGGTTTGGAAAATGTTGGTATATCCATAATCTTTTGAAGTATGAATTTGATATTGAGTTTGATGTAAGTAAAAATAACTTAAATTCTAATTCATTATTTTTTCAAATTAATAAGTGTTAAAAAATTACAGATTCCAATAACTTATCCGACTACAGCACCAGAAATAGCACTGCCTGAACTAGATGGAAAAACTGCAAAAATGTACAGAGGAGGAAAAATTTGTTTGACTGATCATTTTAAGCCTTTATGGGCAAGGAATGTACCTAAATTTGGTATTGGCCATGCAATGGCTCTAGGAGTAAGCAAGTTTTATTTATTAAAAAAAATCTTGAAATAAGATGTTTTATATTTTAATGTTAAAATGTTCTTCTCATTATTTTACAATTTTAAAGTATTAATAAAAAATAATTCCTTTTTTAGCTTGGTCCATGGCTTGCTGTAGAAATTCCTGACCTTATTGAGAAAGGAGTTATAAAACACAAAGATAATATTAAATCTGAATAATTATAATAGCAAATTTTTTAAAGAATTGTAAATAATTTTTTTTCACTACCAACAACAATTTTTAAAAATCTATATTGTTTGTAAAAAAATAAAAGAGATTTTATTTATAACAATTAAATAAATTATATTTAATATTTTGTACATTATTTACATTTGTTACTATACAAAGTAAAAATTACTTATCTTCATCTGTTAACTTTACTTTTGTTTTCTCTTTTACAATTTCGTCAATTCTATATATATCTTTTAGAGATATTTCTCCAGATCCTCGTTGAATAGGTTTTGGTTGAGATTCATGAGGTCTCCAACCAACCATGTAGATAATTTGAAAAGTAGCTGGAACACATCTAGTTCCATCATCTTTAACCTTACCATAAAGCTCATCATAAATTGCAGATGCAGCTAATAAAGTATCTCTTTTTAAATGCAATTTTCTATTTTTCGCTGCATTATTTTCTCCCATACCTTATTAAATTTAAATAAAATTATCATAATTGATCAAATTGAAAATGAAAATAATGAAACTATACCTTTTAAATCCCACATAAGTTCAAACATAGATGGATAATTAACTATCATTTCATCAGTATCTATTGTCAACATTGTGAATCCAGCTCTTGTTAACAAACTACCAATATCCCTAATTTCTGTAAATGGTGAGATATGTGGTGCAATTCCTCCATCTCTCTCTAGTTCTGCTAATTGTAAGGATCCACTATAATATATTAAACCACTAATAAGTATTTTAAAAATTGTTTACATTTTTTTATTACTCAATACTGTACCGCAATTCGTATAATGTATCACCACCAAATATAGCTGCCATAAATACCCCGTCCTTCTTGAGACTATTTAATATGCGATGGAAACAGCCAGGCAGATCGTTAACCCAGTGCAAACTTAAACAACTAATGACAAAATCTAAACTTTCAGGTTCTATTACAAAATTTTCTTCATCAAGAATTTTTCTTTCAACTTTTATGCCTTCAGTAGTTTGTGCTTGTTCTAGCCAACTAGGACTCAAATCTGCTAAAATAATTTCATCAACAGACTCTTTGAGAATATGTTTAGAAACATAACCACGTCCACAACCTAAATCTAGAGCTTTATTAAACTTTCTTTTGACATCAAATAACCTATCAGATAATCTATATCCAATTTCATCTTTGAGATAATCATAAATATCAACATCAGGTGCTTTCGCTGCTCGTTCTCTTTGTAAAAATTTTGAATTACGATCAAAAACATACATAACACTATTTGGTGGTAAAGCAAATACTAATTTTGATGTTGAAATATGTCTTGAAAAAGCTTTACAAAATATTTTTTTGTTATGAATTAAACATTCTAAAAAATATTTAAGGTTATTTTTTTTGTAAACAAATTTTTATTTTTTTTTTAATTACCTTGATATAAACGAGGAAAACGTTGAAATACCATGGTTGAAATATATATCAGTTTAAAAGTCGTTATTGTTTATGAAAAATTAGTTTCAAAATTCATTTAAATATATTTATTTTATGCATACTCCTACTGCATAGGTACTAAAATGCATTGGGTTAGATCTAATCTAACCCGAGTTCGTCGCTTGTGTTTATAATACCTACCTATATATACATTTACGACATGCCGGGTTTTAGTCGACACCTGATTGGTAAATTCAGCCTTGCAAGAAGAATTTGAACCAATAAAGAATTTGCTGCTAATTTCAAGTAGTTCCGTGAGGTTATTCCTCGTGTGAGTGCAGATTGCGTCGTCGATGTAAACATTAAAGAATAACGGCACTACTTCATAATTATAAGTACGACTTTATAAAAAAATGGAAAGTGAAATTAATAAACAACAAGAAACAAATAAGAACAAAAATATTGATAATCCTAACATTGAAAATGTCACAGAAGAAACCCAATGTAAGCAAGAAATTATCGATAGTGAAATTTGTACAATTACTGAGACGCAGAAACTTTACTCTGCTGAGACAGATCTGAATACGAACGGTATTTATTTACGCATAAAATTTATGAATTGTTTAACATTTATATATAAAAATCATATTTTTATAAATTACTTATTATTTTTAGATAAAGAACAAACTAATACAAAATCTGAAAAAGTTCAGGATGATTCTCCTAAGGATACATTCAAGAAACCTGTGTTAATTATTGGACCTAGACGGGGTCATCCTTCAAAATTAAGAACTGTTTCTCAAGGTGCTGTAGTTGAAGCATTTACAAGTTCTGAAGTACAAACAAACAATAAAAGTAGACCAATTCCTGTAATACAAAGATTAGAAAAACAAGAAACATCAATAGAGGTTCCAAAAGATAATAAAAAGTTGTTATTTCCTTATTCAGAACCTTCTTGGAGTGGAATACCAGATAGAATTTATAAATTAGAAATTTTAAAATCTGGTGTTATTTTAGAAACCATAGACTTATCATCGAAAAATTATCATGTAGTAGGACGATTACCAGCTTGTGATATTTCCATGGCACATCCAACAATATCTCGTTATCATGCTATTTTTCAGTACAGATCTGTGAGTGATGAAAAAAATGGAAAAGGCATGTATGTGTATGATTTAGGAAGTACACATGGAACTTTTTGGAATGGGAATCGTATAAAACCAAAAGTATATGTTCGCCTCCAAGGTGGTCACATAGTTAGATTTGGTTGTAGTCAAAGAAAATTTATTATACAAGCGCCATCAGATGATCAAGAAGAAGAATCAGAGTACACTTTAACAGAATTAAAAGAGATGAGAAGAATCGAATTAGAAGAACGAGAGAGGTTAGAAAAACAACGTTTGTTAGAGGAAGAAGAACAAAAAAGATTACAAAAAGAAAAAGAAGAAGCTGAAGGAATTGATTGGGGAATGGGAGAAGATGCTGATGAAGAAACTGATTTAACTGAAAATCCATATGCTCAAACAAATAATGAAGAATTATTTTTTGACAACCCAAAAAAGACTTTACGTGGTTGGTTTGAAAGAGAAGGGCTTGATCTACAATATCAAACTGAAGATAAAGGAACAGGAAAATTCTTGTGTTGGGTTGAGTAAGTTATTTTCATTTGATCTATAATATTTGAAAGTCATTTAATTAAAAAAATTTATTTCTGATTTATTATTTAATTATTGTTATTAGTGTGCCTGTAGATGACAGGACAATAAGAGCTGAAGCACTTGTAAGTGGAAAAAAAAAAGAAGCTGTTGTTCAGTGTGCTTTAGAAGCATGCAGACTCTTAGACAGACATGGACTTTTACGTCAAGCTAATCACGGTAGACAAATTGTTACTTTATACTTACAGATTACTTATATTAATATTTTTACAAAACTTTGTTTGTGTAGAATCAAGAAAGAGGAAATCTAGAAATTGGGAAGAAGAAGATTTTTATGATTCTGATGAGGACACTTTCTTAGACAGAACTGGAACAGTAGAGAAAAAGCGAGAACAAAGAATGAAAATGGCAGGAAAACTTGAAACAAAGGCTGAAACTTATGATTCATTGGTATATATTAACGATTTTCTAAATAATTTTATTGTAATGATATTTAATACTTAAATTAATTTTTAGCTTGATAAACATTCTAAAGTTGCTGAAAAAATCACAAATATAGAAAATACAATTGCTTTGCATAAAATGAATAAAAATGATATAGATGATTCAAATACTGATGCATTGGATGCATTTATGTCTTCATTAGATTCTTCAACATTAGATAAGACAGAAATAAGAAAATTGAAAATTGAGCTTATTAATTTACGTAAGGAAGAAATGCAGTTATTAAAACTCATAAACATAGCAAAGCCAGCAAATTTACCACCTTTAAAACCACATATACCAGTTCTTACTACAAAGTTAAAAAGTGATTTCAAAGATTTAAAATCCATCGTTGGTCATGTAAAAATCACAAAAGGCAAACAAGTAAGTTTTAATATTTTTTTTTTACACACTCATAAGTATACGAATCGAATTTACCTCATTTCAATGAAGTCATGCTCACTTGGAATATTCTTTTTCTACTTAATAGAATCATGAAACAGCCTCATCAACAGTTGAAGATCAGAAAAGGAATAAAAATGAACACAAAGAAGAGTCCAATGAAATAGCAAAGGAGAAATTAGAAGAAAAAGAAAAAATTTATAATTCAAATAAAGAAGAACCAGAGCCAGAGGGAGAAAAAAAAATTATTTTGAATAATGAAAATATAAAATCTATACCAACAGTAAATAGCACTTCTGTAGATGAGATTGAAGAGATAGAATTAGAAAAAGAAATATCAAAGAAAAAGAAAAGAAATAGCAAACGAAATCAGCAAAAAATTGACAAAGCAACAGAAGAGTTGCAAAAAGGTTACAATGAAGAATTCCGTGAAGATTATAGCATGTGGGTTCCACCAGACAATCAAAGTGGAGATGGAAAAACCAGTCTTAACGAAAAATTTGGTTATTGACTTTTTACATTATACTTATATTAAGAATTGACATTTTAATTTCGTATTTTTTTTTTTAATAGAAATATTTTTACGAAAAAGTTAATTTGATGTACTTAATATAAGAACGATTAAGTATTCATACGAAATGCATTAAATTTATTTTAAAAGCTTTGCACTACCGCAAAGTATTGTAAATAATAAGAATACATAATACATTTCTCCCTCATAACAAAAACATTTTTCTTTTGTTATATTTTTATTGTAAAACTTGTACTAAAGTTGTATATAAACACATAATGTATGTGTACAATCTTTATTTATTCTTATTACTCCGACATATATCTTGATGATCTATCTTAAGCGTTCAAGAAAATAATAATTTTAAAAATATCATGTACAAAAAATATTTATAAATAAGGAATACAATTTAATAATTAAAATCTGTTAATATTATTGTCTTTTTCTTAACATTAAACATTTAAATAGTATTTCAGAATGAATTTGTCATCTGTAATTATTATTTATTAATATTACGCAAAATTTTTGTTGTATTATAAAGGATGACTTATATGAAAATTTTGCTTTGCTTTGTAACTGACGTTATATTTCCTTTCTATAAAAAATTTTATGAAAGTATTTGCCAGAAATTTATACAAAGCTTTCACACGCCGGAAAATTTTGAAGTTTTTTACCAAAATTTTTGTAGGACTTTTTGTAAAAATGTCTACAGAAATATCCTGCTAACTTTTCGCTACAAGTTATGATTGTGTATTTTAATTATTTTTTTAGATTGACATTATATTTTACATTTGTTAAAATTCAAGCATGTTTAAAATTTTAAAGTATACCGTTTTCGTAAAATTTCAATTGCGAATGCGTCTGATGTGGTTATATAGAATGTGTATAAACGTAATTTTCATAGTTATAAGGATAGGTTCGATCTTCTTATCACCGATTCGTCTTACTTAGAATAATATACTTTTGGATGTAGAATTACGAAGAAAACTAATATTGCAGTAGTAGACCCTAAGGTTAAACAAACTCGAGCTCTGAACATATTTATCTATATTTTGCGAAAAATTCTTTTTCTTGAAACGGTAATGTTGCAAAGTCTTAAATATCATTTCAATTAAATTATATCATTGAATTTCATTTGCTTTCTTCAAGTTAAAAAATATTTATTGAATTCCAAATTTATCGAAGAGTAAAGGTAAACAACGAAAATGCATCAAAATATGTGTGAAGTTTACAAATTTTATGGATTTAACAGTACATATAGTGCTCCTTCTCGATAACGTTGCGGCCCCATCCAATTCCGTTGCTGACAATAGGATCCAAGAGAGATCTTTTAAATGACATTAAATATTATCATTTTAAGAAAGCAACTTTTTCAAGTTTTTTATTCATATTTAAAAATATAAGCCAAAGTTTGAGTCGAATGTTAAGTTTGATCCAAAAAATCTGACCCTCCTAGTGATCATTTTTCGTCATGGTTTAATAAAGAATCTTAAAATTCGTAATTGATGCGAAACTCAATATCGCTGCGTAGACACATAATATTAGTAAGTTTAGAAATGTTTACTTTATACTGATACTATATTGTATGACGGGTTTAAGCTATAAGAAAATTCTATCAACTGGTAAGCGCATTCCTCTTCTATATTTCTTTTTTTTAACTTTGAATTTCTTACGAGTTATTTAAATTTATATTATTCTATAATGGGTTTTACAATTACAAGATAAGAAGCTATCAGATCG
>JAWWEQ010000001.1:19421810-19454797 GCA_035583055.1 Torymus tubicola
TATATATTCTAAAAATTATAAGCAGAAAAATTTTAATGGGAAAACAGAGTAAAAAACGGTGCTCTTATGTATAAGTATAGACTTACTGTCTTTTTAGGTGTGTTGGGACTTCGGAGGGATGTATGAGCCTCCGTCCTCGCATTGTTTATTGACAATTGGGGCCCTTGTTGAGTGAAAGGATAGAATTTCATCACTTTTATTTTTTACGAGTGAACTGGTGTATACATGGTGACTATATAACCATACGTTAAGTTTATGGTTCTAGATCTTTTATTGCCGAGTCATATAATCATTAAACATACCCTTATAGTTTACAAAGATAATACGTTTTGACGCCTTTACATTCTAGTACTTATTTATCAGTGATTTTTACTTTATTATTTAATTTATTCAATTTAAAATATCTTTCAAATATCCCGCAAATAAATCTATACTCTTATAGTTTTATAGACGTCGCAGCCAACTTCACAATAGTATATTTGTTCAGTAAAGTCGTACAGTAACAGTTGTCACACTGAAGAGTGAACTTAGCCACGTCAGGTAACTTCAGAATTTTAGATACACACGTATGTAGTATGATGTTAACCGGATGGTTAGTGGGTGGGAAATTTTTATGGTAGTGAAGTGAAAACGTCAATTTCTAGTTCATTCTGTGTAAAATAGTTTTAAGAATCATACTCTGTTATCGTACAAGATGAATGAAGAAGAAATCGAGGAATTTGATTGGGAATTCAAACCTCCTTATCATAAATTTTGTATGCAATTTTACAGTTGGAAATATTAAAAAATTCATCAATATTTTGGTTATATCTTGTCATGATCTATTATATATTCATAAAACTTTCAATCTATGACGTTGATGCAATCTTGAAAACTTGTCTCTTTGATGCAATACTTTTGATTGCTAAAAAAAAAATTTTTTTAACTTTTTTAAACATTTTATATTAAGCAATATTTGTAAATAATAATACAATATTTGTAAATAGTAATAATTAAAGAAAACTATAACTAGAAACTGTATCAATATTATTTAATACTTTCAAAAGTTAGAGATTTGTTAAATATTAGCCAAGCTTCATTTTTAATATTTAGAAGTTAAATATACCCTTTGTATATTTACTTACTTAATAAGTACATTTTGTAATGAATTTTTCTTTTAAAAATTTATTTTCTTTTTAGTTTGGGCTGTAATAAGGTCTGTAGGATGGTACGTTGTTGGAATCTCTGTTGTATTAATATATACATGGCCATATCTACAAAAAAAATGGAAAAGTTGGAAAAAAGAAAAAGATGATCGAGAATATGATGCAAAATATCACAAAAGTAAAATTTTTTATAACTCTGTTGTTCTCCTAATATAAAATATACTTTAATAATAACAGAATAATTTTATTTTTAGATGTAGATTTAAATAGTGAATTGCTCTACTCTATGCAGTTGGCTCGGGAAAAACAGCAAGAAAAATATTTGAAAGACAGAGAATTAGCTCTTCGAAAGGAGGAAGAGGTTTGCATCAATAAAATTCTGATGTATTGATTTTTACTGATTTGAGATTTTTCATTCTCATACATTTGTTTTATTTAGAGAAAAGAAAAGAAAAAACAAGAACAGCTGAATCGATTAGAAAATCAAGATTCTTCTGGCTATAGATTAAATAACGATTCATCCCCATCTCCTGGGCCATCATCTTCAACATCAAAATCTTCAAAAGCAAAACTTAGAGGAGGTAATATTGTTCAATAGATTCATTAATTTTTTTTCAAGAATTAGTTATAACCATTAGTAAAACCTTTTTATGTTAATATTTTATGTGAAGATAAATGTGTATCATATAAATAACAATGTAAGGTAAAGTACACATTATCTGAACAGACTAAAAATTGATATCATTACCTAGGCAACACTATAACTAAACTATTACTACTATTAGTACTATTTATTATTTGTACATATGATAACTATCTCAATTTATCAGCATTATTTATGCTCTTTATTATGCAATGAAGTGTATTTTGTGTCAATTGAACTTTTTAATTTATTAGAATATGAAAAAAGAAAATATTATGTTGCATAGGTCATTTTGATTAATAATTTAACATTAAAAAATAAGAATTGACAGAGTGTCATATTTTATACATTAATAATATATTGTAAATCATAAGTAGTCATATATTAACTTTTTTATATTTTAATATTTCAGAATATAATCCATTGATGGGTGGTGGAGGTGGAAGGTATGTGCCACCAAAACGATCATGCTGTGGAAAAGGTGGTTGTGGGTGATTACATAGATTCATTAAGAAATACATCGAACTTAGTGATGTTTTGACTTTTATTGAAAATAATTTGTACAAATTTAAAATGGTTCAATATTTAAAAGAGAGGATGAAAATATGGTTTATTGATGTGTATTTGTAAAGTAAGGAAAAATGATTTAACTATGATACTATTAAACAAATCTTTTATCTCTTAGATAAATTTGTTTTCTTTTCACACGAGCACACAAATTTTATATATTTATATTGCTATTACAATTAAAAAATAAAATCAATGGAATAAGTACATCTGTAATAATACCATACGCCCATAGATTTTATCAGTATCTGTTTCCCGGAAGTAGTGGGGTTCAAACGATGTCTTTTATAAATCGGGGAATGCAGTCGCGCTCCAAAGGTAAGTTAGAGTTACGAATATTATTATTTTATTTATATGTTTTATCTTATAAGTATAATCTATAAATTAAACTAATTGAATTAGTATTATATGAAAATATTTTTATAAGTATATTCTCTCTCTATATATATTGCACATGTCAATCACTTTTGCTACACTTACATCAAAGCTAAAAAATTTTAAAGTTTTGTATCTCAGTCGGAAATCATCGTATCGAAAAAATTCAAAGTGCGTTTTGAAGGTAGATGCAAAAGCTTTCATTTAACGCAAGCAGGAAGTTTAAAAAGAGAGTATTGTGTTTTTTTTACTTAAAAAAGCCGATTAAAAAATTTTCGATTTTTTTCATATTACTTTGAATCAATGCCAGTTTAGAACCAATAAGTGGAGGGTAAAAAAACCAATGAGGATCGAAAGGTATTCCCTTCCCCTTTACAAAGTAAGTTCACACGCGGATTTTTCTGCGATGTTTTTTACCGGATTTACAGTAACTTGTAAAAAAACAACCTTTTCTTTAAATCTTCAATTACCTCAAGTTCTATGGGGTATGGAAAAAAATGTCAGGGAGAAAGGTTTCGTTTTATGCACAAAAACACGAAAATAAAGTCAATATAAAGAAATCGAAATTTTTTTTTTCATATTTTAAGCATATAAAAAATAGGAATTTAGCTATTTTCTTCGATTTTTAATTATAAAATGCCTAGGGCTGTAAATAAATTACAAAAAGAGTAACGTTAATAAATTTTATTCATTTCCAACATTTTTTTAATTATTTGACAAAAATATCAATAAGTAATATTGATCAATAAATTAATAAATATAATCAGAGTGCTATATATAATGCAACAAGAAAGAAAAAAATAAAGGTAGATTAAATCGAATAGCGTGAATTGTAAGTGTATATGAATGTATGTGATAGTATGTATAAATATATAATACTGTACTTAGTATGATTATGTTTATTTCTAATAATTTGAAAAATTATTGTTTATTTATAGTACTCTGTTTATATTAAAACAAAGTACTCTCTTTTGAAACTTCCTGCTCGCGTTAAATGGAAGCTTTTGCATCTACCTCCAAAACGCACTTTGAGTTTTTTCGATACGATGATTTCCGACTGAGATACATAACTTTAAAATTTGCTTAGTTTTGATATAAGTATATATGGCAAAAGTGATTAACGGGCAGTGTATGTACACAAATTAAGTATTTATATATGTGCAAATCTTACGAAATCTGCGATGAAACTCGAAATAGTACATTACGATACGTGTGATCTAGGTAGCACTTTTTTACACGGCGTGAAGTTAGAGCTCGAGTGTAGCAAGGGTCCTAATCACGCCGTGCAAAGTGCTTCTTAGGTCGCAAGTCTCGTACAAAATTTTATAGCACTGCCTGCATAATCCGCCGTCACGCCTATCCGTGCCCTAAGTAGTCCTTTTTTGCACCGTGTGGTTAGCGCACCAGCGTATAGTGAGTACTACGCGAGACTAAGGGCGAGCTTACGTCACACAGTGCTATCGAATAGATTTCAAAATTTTTTTTGAGCTTATCATACCTGGTTTTTCT
Source organism: Torymus tubicola (assembly GCA_035583055.1). Classification (NCBI taxonomy): domain Eukaryota; kingdom Metazoa; phylum Arthropoda; class Insecta; order Hymenoptera; family Torymidae; genus Torymus; species Torymus tubicola. The sequence goes on from JAWWEQ010000001.1 coordinate 19,426,050, forward strand.
TGTTGGTTAGAGTATCGAGAAAGCAAATTCGCAGTTGAAGAAAGTCAATCGAATAGTATCATTTTTTGAGACAACTAATCGATTTTCTTTTAAATGATTAAAAATAGTTCTAATTTAGTTCGAAATTATTCCACCAAAAACAATTTAATGTGAAATTGAAAAAAAAAAATAAAACTAAAGACCAAGAACTTTCCAAATCTTTTTTAGAATTAGAAAATGTAGATTCCTTAAAAAGTTATGTGAGCTCTAAGTTAAGCTTAAAATTCGCAAAAACTGCGACAAAGGGTCAACAATTGGCCAATCGTAATTTTAAGCTCAACTTCAAGCTCATATAAGTTTCGAAGGAGTCAATTAATATTTTCTAATTCTTAAAAAAGATTTTAAAAGCACTGGCTCTTAACTCTCTTTTTTCCATATTTTATATTGAGTTTTGTTTTATGGAGTGATTTAGAATTAAACTAGGTTGTCTGTGAAAAATGATACCATTCGATGGACTTTGTTCAACTATACGGATTTCCTTTCTCGATACTCTAACCAACAAGAAAAATCAGGATTGATAAGTGTGCTCGAAAAAAATTTTGATACCTATTTTTCGAGTTTCGTCGCATATTTTTTGAAATTTGTATATATAAGTATATTAAATATTATGACTGTACTTAGTCAAGTGGGGGCAAGAATGTCCTATGCCTATCTCAGTCGAGCGCGTGCGCGTCGAGACTCGAGAACATCGTAGCCTATCTTACCCGAACGTGTTATAAAACCGCTCTATCTTTGATTCTCAGCTGGGCATGCAAAAAAACGTTATATATAAGTTTCTGTCAAATCGAGAGGTCAACAACTTAGTTTTCTTAAAACTCTCAGTAAATGTTCTGCTATTCATTCCGGATTTCCCTGAATTTTTTTTAGATTTTTTTGACTCATAGTTTTGGAGATATCAGAGGTCAAACACTAAATTTTGATGATTTTTTGCATTTTTCACCAATTTTCATTAATATATCACTCCTCAAGGAAGTATTTCTCACGATAGATACAAGAAAAGTTTTTTTTATTATTAGATCTAAAAAAATTCATTCGTCTCATCATTAATAAAAAAAAGGTCGTACACAGGTATGAAAAAATGTAGTTAAATTCTACGAAAAATTAAAAGAAAAAAGTCTACGTAGGATATTTGGAAATTTGACTTCGTTCTTGAGCTAAAAAATCCTTTAATATTGATAAAATTTGGACCGAATTTCATCTTTAAATTCAAAATTTTGATTAATTTTTAGCTCAAAAACGAAGCAAAATTTCGAAATAGACTTTTTTTCTTGTTAATTTTTTGTACAATTTAACTATATTTTTTCAGACCTATGTACGACTTTTTAAACAAAATTATGAATGAATTTTTTTAGATTTGAAAACAATCCTTAATCATTACAGGATTCATACACACACTTTTGGACAATAAAAAAGTCTCTCCACACAGATAGGAAGATTCATTTGATTTAAAGCTGCCGATTTAACTGTTAACGAATATGTATTTATTATTATACCCTCCGGCTGGAAAGCGTCAACTTTCTGGCCGCTGCACGAAAGTTACCGCTTTCCGGCACCGTCGAGCAGAAAAATATACAGACCATGGCCAGTAAAATAAGAAATGTCTGAGATCACATGTAATTGTCGGCCGAGGCGAAGCCGAGGTCGGCACAAAAGATTCCGTCTCCGCGAAAAGTCGGTATACCGTGAAAAGTCACAAGGGGCTCCGCGCGCTTTTTGACTTTATAACCAAATACGTCACGTTTTTAACCAAAAATTGGGCTAAATTATGCTTAAGCACTAGTTTTTTGCCTCTTATAGGTGTTGAAACACATGAAGTACGTAGTCTAGGTGTTCGAAATAGCCGATAACGGAGTCTAGGTAGTGCGCTCCGTAGTTTTTTACCTCTAGGTGTTGAAACACATCGAATGCATGGTCTAGGTAGTCGAAGTAGTCGAGGTAGCCGGTGCCTAGATAGTGCGCTCCATAGTTTTTTACCTCTATAGGTGTTGAAACACATCGAATTCATGATCTAGGTGGTCCAGGTAGCCGATGACGGAGTCTAGGTGGTCTACACCTGCTGCGCTCGTGCGCTAACCTCGCGGTGCAATAATGGCCTGCTCGGTCATGAATATTATGTGTGACGGCGGGCTTAGGCAGGCCGTGCTATAAAATTCTGTACGATACTCGTATCTTAAGTAACCCATTATTGCACGGCGTAAGATTAGCGCCCGAGCGTAGCGAGGCACATGTATCGTAATGTACTATTAGATGAGTTAGTGTTTTGTAAAACAAAATTTAGGGAGTAGGTAGAATCTTGAAGTTTAAATCTTCTTATGAAGCAAATTTGGTTCGTTAAAAACGTTTTAAATATATAAGTAATGTTTTTCTAAAGCTTTCTATGTATAATAAAGCTTATGAAGTTAATTGACTTCCATCATTGTCTAAGTTACTTCAATTTAGATCATAGATCCATATTTATAAATATTTTATTAATATTTCCTAAGAATCAACATTTTTGGAAAATTTTTAGGATTAAATAATTTTGTTGAATTTTAGTATATAATATTTTTAAAGAAATGCGGTTTTGAATAGAAATAAATATTTATTCTGCTGGATACTAAGTTTTTATGATGGTCAAATGCGGTAAGATAGGTATGGCGAAATTTAATAAAAAATATACGAAAATTTTTTTAACATTACTTTTATTAATCATTATCAGTATATAATATGCAATAATATATGTACGTAGTACTCGACAATAGTGATTGTTATGGATTATCTACAGTCGTATTTTCGTGTGCCTTAAACTATAATGAAGTTTTATTTTAACTTTATAACTCAAAATGAGTTACTTCGCATTTAACACACTTCTTTTTTCACCATTGTCGATCACCCATGATTCAATAATAAATAAATTGATACCCTATATAAAACATACAGCTCCCATTTCCTTTTCCAACTCTTTATCGTTTGTCTTGCGTTTATATTTACAAAGTGTAAAAAGAGAAGAGGATCGCTTTAAATAAAACATCCGTCAGCCTTATTGTTTAAATACATTTTGCGAAAATCGCGCATTTCAGTATGCTACTTTTATTTTTTTCCTAATAATAATTTACGTGGGTACTTATTCGGCACTGTTGCATATCTTTTTTTTTTATTTATTTTTATAATTGATATGATCTTTCGCTTTTCTACTGCTGGTTCGTAATTCTTATGGCTTTTGAGAAGTAAGACTTTCACCAAAGAAATGTCATCTGTAAATATAAATAAAAAGCGATAAGTATCTAATGCTATTTCAGGGAAAATTGAAAAATCAGTACATTACATCAAATTAAGAAAACCCCAAACAAAAAGTTATTAAATATCTAAAAACTCAAATAAATATACTTATTCTAACATTCAATGAAAAATCGCTTGTCTCACTTCTCAATTATTTTGCAAAAATCGCCATGAATGTATTCAAAGAAAGCGCAGAAATAAGTTTTAAATCTTCATAGAATGCTATAGCAACGATTGTTTGCATTTTATCAATTGGATTACATTAAATAAAAAACAAATTTTCTTGTTTTTCTTCAATTTTCATAGTTTGTATGTTTTTCAATAAACTGTAAGGGTATCTTGCATTTACTGCAAGAGCCTCTAAGGAAACTTTTTCCGCGGTCACCATAGTAAAAACTTGGACTGAACACACTACAAAAACGAGTTTACACTTATACAATCGATATTTGATATTTTCTAATGTTAGTAGGATCAGTCATGTATGTATCGGCCATTTGAGACAATGTTTTTTCCATATATGCATACTAATACGTTTTATTCGTTTATTTATTTGTTTCATTCGTATTGTGTTTGTATACGTGTTTTTCGCTTACATGTACGTTTGAGCGACATGACATCTGTGTGTTATGAGTGATTGTATGTGCGCCGCTTTATTCTTATATCATGCACTATTTACGCAAGGCTTCCTTCGCAAGAAGGAACAAAAGTAAAACTTAGCGGCGCGTACTTTACAAAAATAAGAGAAATGCGAGAGGAAGTGAGCCATCGTTTCGAATTCAGCGGGATGTAAAATTATAAAAATAATATATTATGTTCATCACACATTATTCAAGGCGATGGCTCGTTTAAACTTTGATTTCCTAAAATTATGTGCATTTTATATACTCTTCTGCGTTTGATGAAATGTTTTTCACATTATAATTTCAGGGATCATCAGTTTGCTACTTTAATTTTGAAGTTAATCTTAATTTCTACATTTGAAAATGACTTCTGCTTTGAGAAATCGATAGTTTTGAAATCGTTCTTTAAAGTATTAGTAATTACCGCATATCTGTAATCTTTCTTCGTAATGTGACAGTTTTTATGAATCAGAAAATTATAATATGAAAATCTTTTTTAAAATGAAAACTTTTAACGCTTAATTTCTTTTCGTTTGTCGGTTGGATGGATTTTTGTTAAAATTACAAGAAAATCATGATTTTATCGCAATTCTCAAAAAATTTTTGAGTATAGGCAGAATTCGTTTAGACAGATCATTATTATAGTAGTGAATATTCTTTTTATAAAAAATGGTTTAATTTAATATTTTCAGTACTTTAGGGTTATTAAAATAAATGAAAATTATAACATTTGTTATCTATGATATATAAAATAAAATTTATTTTACTTTTAGAAATTCTTCACGTGTGCGTGCGTTTAAATGTAGCACTTTGTAAAAAATTTAGAGATTCTGAAGTGGCAGTGTCGTCACGTCTGCAAAATGTATTTTGAGAGTATAGTTTTTTCAAGAATATTCTTACATTGCGCCGCTTTTATAACTTTTGTCTACGTATTTGTGAAACCTTGTGTACATTTGTGTCCATCGAAAATTACTTTTTTATCTAATATACACGTATTAATTACATAGAATTTGAGCGATTATATGGTTTCAACGTTATTTGTCTAGTGTCTATAGTTTTTGCATACACATCGAATCCAACTACATTGAGCTACGCTGGCAGCGACAATGTGCTGCTTACTGACGGATCAATAGCAGCATGGATCCGGTTATTCCTATTAATGTTTTCGGTATTATTGTACAATTGCAAAACACCGTAGTAATCATTTGTGCTAGTTACTCGAGAAAAATTAGCGCTTTCCAGTTAAAAACTGTGTTCGTGTGACCTATACTTGTAAACTCAACAATAACCAGTTTGTAAAACAGTATTTGGCATACTGAACATGTCATCGGTAGTTAAGTATTAACATTTTAGTAAAAAAAAGCGTTATGATAATGCTTACTTATTTCTTATACATGGCAGTAATAACAATCATCAGGTTCAATCGATTACAGAACTGTAGCGAGAGAAACAATTTTAGCTATGAACTATAATTGCGATGGAAGGATACAAATATACTATATCTATATTTATACTGTACATCGATTAAAAAAAAAAAAAAGAAAAAAAAACAAATGATGAAAAATTTTCGCTCGGCAAAGCTCTGGTATGGCAGCGAATGAGCGTTATATATCACACTCCTTTGTAATTACGAATGGCTAAGTTTTTAATTGTATACACCTTAAGCATAAAATCGCAATCCGCTTGCGTTTTATTTTCGCAACTGAATATACACATTCTCACTTGGCTGTCGGGGATGGTAATCTCAGCACTTAATAGTCGTTTACTTAAGATCCCTATAGCTTCCCTTATTATCTATGACGCGTTTATTTATATATATATATTTATATAACTTGACGTGTAAATTAATAACTAATGACTATATTCATTTTTTCGTCACTGTACATTGTTTACAAAAAATCATCTGATATGATTACACATCTGAAACGCTTTAGTCGTTATTTCATTACTTCGCAATGCATAAGTGCATAGTTAGATTTTTTCACTCTGGAAGAAACTTACAAGTTGTTTCTTTCGTTAGTACGATTATCGCGCGTCGCCCTTGACAAAGATTTAGGAACGTTTATATCGAAAATAATATATATTCTTTTTGGCGACGTAACATCGGGCGTCCATTTCTGTTGATGTACGCTAATCACATCAGATATCGACGCCGATGTCATGTAAACGAAATTTTTTTTAGAACAATAACAACAGTTCGGAAAAATCGACATGTACAAACGAACCGAGTCAACGACTCTTTATAGTCGGTATTGCTCAAATGCTTGGCGATAAATTTCTCGGTGTATAAAAATGGATACTTAATTAGTCACCAAATAACTGCTCACGCAACCGCTCTTTCCTGCTCGTCAATCGAGCTTTCCTCATACTTACTTTTTCAATCGCGAGATTCGTTTGAAAGCCCATACATTACAATAATACATGCCAGATTTTGCGACGGTCGCTTTTTCACGCAAAAACACGCATGCAGTACTTCCGTTATCCCTCTATCGCCAAGCGACTACGTTTACTATAACCTATTTACAGTGAGTATTACTTCTCCAACATAATTTTTATGAACCTCGTGCCTCAGTCCGCGATGCCTTATTCTGGAGGACATCGTACAGCATTGGCAAGCATTTGCTCGTTCGACGTTGACGGAAGGGGTCGGCTAGTCTCTTGAAGACTTGCAAGGTTGGCGTAGAAATGAATTTAGCTGTCTCGGTGGTCGCTCAGGCGACTGGTGTCCGATTGGTTGGTATTGTTTCCGGTGATGAAAAGGCTGTTCAGTTTATTGTAGCGCTGGCTGCCAGAGCTGCCGATTGAGTTTGTGGCCGACGAGTTGTGTTGCGGGTAGCCGCCAGATCTTGTGAAGCTAGGCACTTTGTCTGCAATAATATTCGTTATGAGTAACTAGGGATTTTCATTTTTTAAAGCTAATATAATGTGATAAGAGCATAAGGCTTAAGTAATGTTACCTTTACTGCGGTTATGCCTGAGTCTGTCCTGAGAATTGACGGATGGGCAGGCTCTTTGGGGAATGCAGGAGTAGTTGCTGTCGGTACTGTAGGTGGGCGAGGATGACCTGTTTCGTCGCCTAGGACTGGTGTTATTCCGCGACCTGGAACCGGCGCTGCCGCGGGTATTGGTCGTGTGATTGGCGCAAGCGGGGTTCAGCTGCACGGCCGAGGGTGCGAACTGGTTGTTGTACTCCATCGTGTCGGCGTAGAGGCAACTTGACTCGGAGCACGAGCAGCACATGTCCGAGTGGGTGTTCGAGTCACAGGATTTACGGTCCCACTCGTCGTTCTCGGGCTGGTAGAGATTATCATTTCGAAACATGTCGCCGTTCAGTCTGAAGGCCTCGTCGTTCGTCTGGGGCCGGGCATTGAAGGCGTCTTGTGCGCGGAAATCATCGTTGGTCATGATGCCGTTCTGGTGGCCGTAGATTAGCGAGCCACTCTCGTACTCATTCTCCTGGGCCTTGTATACGTCGTAGTGGTTGAAACCTTGGGGGAAAGAGGGCACGGGCGGAGGATTCGTCTGGGGTGGCAGTGTCGTGTATCTCGCCTGCTGATTGTTTACGTCGTGAGGGTTCTGGCTGCAGCCGTTCCAGGGTGTCGGAGACGAGGAGAAGTTGTTGCCGCCTACTCTTACCGGTGGTGTTGGCGGGCTCTGAGATTTGGTCGTCGAGCCGCAATCCAGCCCGTTTTGATTAGCGTTGCGCTTGCCGAGGTGAGGACTGAAGGCGGCGCTCTGCTGTTGCATGCGATTCGAGAGTGAGTTTCCCGGGGGTGGCGGGTGCTCCGGTGGTGGAGGCAGCATGTCACACCAGTTAGGTAGGGTTTGCAGCTGTTGAGACTGGCTTTCCTGTTGCTGCTGCTGCTGCTGCTGTTGGACGCGGAAGCCTGTTCTGCGTTGATGATCCATGTTTTCGTCCGTGTAGACACTACTGGCATTATCACTGCTAGGTGACATGGTGGACTTGTTATGTTCCTGAGCGGACTCGAGGCTCGAGTAATCAGGTTTAACGCACGAATCACTAGAGCTGGATTTCTGTCCACTCGTTTCCATAGAATCAGGACTGCGATTGGCTACGCAAAGGGTTGTGGTCGCATAGGGCTCAGGAGGTGCTGAGGGCTTCCTCGTGTTGTAGAAGGTTGTGAGATTGACCTCGGCGTACTCAGAGTTGGCCATGCTAACAATGCCAGGGGCAATCATGTGGTTGTTGAGAAGTTTCGTTTCGCAGTCTTTATCTCCAGCGCTCTGGAGACTGTTGGTCGGACGCCATCCCCGCTCCAACCATAGGGTATCCTTGTTCAGCTGGCAAATGTCGTTGGCCGTACCGACAGGCACGTTTAGGTGTCCTAGTTGTTTGCTCATCGCCTGGCGGCGCTTCACATATAAAGCACCGAGGAGAGCTGCTATAACGCTGAACACCATCATGACCATAAGAACGAGGAACCAGGTCTCCTTAACGATGGAGTTATTGCCATGGTTTGGATCGCTTCGGGGCGGATGCTGTGTCAGTTGTCCAGGATCCATGTTGAGCAGAGTAGGACTGGAGAAGGGACCAGGTCCGACACGAGTCATACCAGCGACTCGAGCCGTGTAAAGACCTCCGGACGTCAGACTGTTGATGATGACAGAAGTGGTCGACGCATTCAAAGACATTTGACCCAGAATTTTGTTGCTACTGTTGCTTTTTATTTGAATCTGCAAAGTTAATGAAAATAATGCAATGTTAGTATAAGCAATCATGGCGACAATGTATAGACAAATAAAATAGCATACTTTGTATCCAGTGAGCTGTCCATTGTGATGACTCTTAGGTGGTGCTGACCATCTGACGAATGCAGAAGTTGAATTAATCATGCCAACGTGAACGTTCTCCGGTGGACTAGATGGAACATCTTCCAAAGTCATGGCAAGCTGAACATTGCTTGGTCGACCTTCGATGGTCTTGTAAAATGGTACAAGGAAGAATTCGTAGCGCGTGTATTTTTTCAAATCTGATAGCACGTAACTTGTTGCCCCTGCATTCATAACGGTAACCATTTGATATTCTGGAGGCTTATCTGACATCTCTCGATAGCGTATGTATAGACCATCAACTAGATCAGGTGCACCGAGAATCTGTAAGAAAGGAAATTTTTTAATTTATCAATTGCATTAATCAATTTAGAAATAATAAATGCAAGATAATACTCACATCCCAGATGATTTTGACGCTCGTACTACTGAGGGGTATGACCTCTCTCAATTGTAGAATTTCGCTGTTCAAGCGATCTCTGGCACGTATTAGTTCGGTTTGGGGCACCGTGTGTTGATCAACACTCATGGTATGAGCAACATCCGACAGTGGACCGGGAAGTGATAGACCATGACTGTTTTCCGCTCGAACGAGGAAAACATAATTGGTGTCAGGCTTCAAATCCGTCACCTATACAAAATGAACCAATCATTGATTAGTAAAAGTATGTGGACAATAATGTTATAAGGTTTCTCAATTATTTTTCTTACAGTGTAAGTGTCCTCAGTTATGCCACTAGCGGCGACGACCCATCCAGTGTTCAAGTTGCTGCTGAAGTACTCAACGTGGTAGCCGATGATTTTACTTCCACCTTCGTGTCCGGGACTCCAGGTAATAGTAACCGAATTACTCGTGGTGTTAACGATACGTGGTTTGCTTGGATTTTGTGGCAATTCTGAGATGTCGGGCGTACGGTGAAGCGTCGTAGTCGTGCTGACGGTGAGGGCCGCTGACCATGAGGTATTACCAGACTCGGACGAGGCTATGCAGGTGTACATGCCTGCGTCGCTCTTTTGAAGGTCTTCGATGAGAAGGGTACCGTTGCTCGCCATCGTGATACGATTGCCGAGCTGCACGAGCTGGCCATCCTTATGCCAGTTGACCTTGGGCGTCGGCGTGCCAACCGCGCGACACGGCAGCGAGGCAGTGCTTTTCAAAGGCAGGGTCTGGTTAGCTGGTCCCAGTTCAATAATTGGCGGTGGCAATTCTTCAGTTGATGTTACCTATTGACAAAATCAGCAAAGATTGGTAAGTATAGCATGCTTACAATATCTTATCCTTTTGAGGCGAATTCAATTTGTTGCATTTAAACATAAATCGTTTCAACACAGTTTCAATGCATGGTGGTTCACAAAACAATCTTTTAATTTTAGAAAAAAGTATAAAAGCATCAAATATCAACAAGATCTTGTATTTCAGGCAGTGTGTCGAATAAAATGTACTCGTGCGCGTACGTACGTGTATATATAGCTGTACAAAAGAGAACTTCGTAGCTTTTTCAATATGTAAATAGTAGAGATTTTCAAACAACTTTATTTACTTTTGCGTATAACTCGCAGTATTCCCAAGGTCAACAAGAGCTTTTTTATAACACAAGCTTTCAATGCACTTTCAGAAAATTGACATGTTCTTCTGGCTAACGCAGTGATCGCTATCCCGGTTTGTAAAGCAAACAGGTAAACAAAGTGCAGAGTTTCACGTATAGGGGTTTGTACAATTTTTCAAAATGAAAAAAGTACTTTTTGCAATAGAGATACATACCGCAAGAAAGACTGTGGTAGTCTTGGCACCAACTTGACTGATGGCGCTGCACACGTAGTGGCCCTCATCCTTGCGTACGACCTGCTTGATGTGCAGGCTGCCATCCTCGCTGACGGTGTAGCGTTCCTGGTATGTGTGACCGGGGAACATGAGCTCTTGCGAGCCTTCACGCGTCCAAAAGATCGAGGGCGAGGGGACGCCGCGCGCCGAGCATGCGAACGTCACATCTGATCCCGGACTCACTGATTCGTCTTTCGGGAAATTCGTGAAGACTGGGCGAGCTGTAAAGTTTTTCGTTGTTATTTGCTGTGGCTATATGGACATGCTATTGGAAAATATAAATAAAAGGAGACTTACAGTGTACAGTGAGGGTGGCACTGGCGGAGATGGCGCCTACACCGTTCTCGGCTTCACAAATGTAAGTACCCTGATCAGTGGGCATGACTCGTTCGATTCTCAGACTCTTGTCATCCAGTATGTGTCCACGTCCAATCGGCATTTTGCCATCGTGTCTACGCCAGAGGATTTCTGGCGGTGGGTCGCCTCCCACGCGACACCCGAACTCTGCTGTCTGGTCCATTAGAATTGTCTGATTGGACGGAGTGTTCAGAAAGTACGGTTTCACTGAAAACGCAGATAGTTTTTCTTATTTTTCCTCCTACTTTCACAATATAAATCCTTATATTGGTTCAAGAAGTGATAAGATTTCTTACCATTGACGGTGAGTGTCGCGATAGTTGATTCTCGGGCTCCGACAATGTTTGAAGCAATACATTGATATTTTCCTTGATCAGATTGCTTGACATCGGTTATCATTAGGTTACCTCCATCAACCAGTGACATTCTAAAAAATAGAAAAAGGGTGTGTTAAATGAGAAATATATCTACCTACTTCTATGCTGATTTCTTAATATTTCTAATTTGAAATTATTATGGGTTTTACCGCAAGTCCGCAGTAAAATGCCATTCAAATAAAGTACTCGACAGCATTGATTCAAGGTAGCGCGGTAAGAAAGGAACAATACGAGTGTATATGGGACCGAATTCCCCGCGCCTGAAGAAGCCAGGAGCGAGCATCCATTGAAATTAATAGTCAGTATTGTTGTTTGTCGAGAGAGGTCTCGCCGCGACAAAAGCGAAAAAATGCGGAAATTGCCGGAGTTGCTCGAGAACATGGAAATTTGCGAGTCTCGCAAGGAATTACGCGGCGTGCGTGTATATATAGGTTTTCCTTAGCCGCGCTTTCCAGAATCGGCGGCACTTACGAGCGCGCGCCAAAGCCGAGGGCCTGTGTAGAGAGTCGCTCGCGGCGAGAATGGAGGCGAGGAATTCAGTGGCCGGAGAACGGGAATCGATAGCCTCCCGATTGTGTCCTCTAATTTATAGTATCAATTAATTTGAGCGGCGTAGGTAGTGTGTGTATATGTATATAGAGCTTCCTCTCTTGGCCGAAGAACGCGAGCGGATTTCATTTCTATTAGTGGCTCTAATTTATTGGCCGTTCAGTCAGCGTTGGGCCGCGTTGCGCCAGTGGCGAGATCGATCGAGAAACAAAAGAAACTCCTGAGAACGGAGTGCGCGCGTGCGCTTATACACACTCCGTGGCAATGAAAGCTCGCGCGCTTTAATTGCGCCGAATTAAAGCGCGAAGGCGTAAAGGCTCGGGAGAAGGTGGGAATGCGCTGGGACGTGAGCGTGCGTGCGATGGGAATTTTTTATGCGCCCCCGCGCGAGCGCGGAAGACGTCGTAAAAACGTCGGGCGTAGGGCTCGACCCGTAACTCAGCTGCTCGAAATTCCGAGCGCTGCCGATTAGATTAAGGGTCGTTAATATGCGGCTAATATTTATGGATTTCCAATCGAAACTGCGCGCGCACACCGAGAGTGCGATGCATTATTCATGCGCCGCGCGCCATGATATACGCACTGTGTGTATTTTTAGAATTGAATAATTACCCTTGCCGCCCCCTCGTTCGTCGACTAGCGCGCGAGATTTTTAATATACTGTCGCCTCACCGGTCTATCAGAAGTGTGCTGATGAGCCGTGAAGGCGCAGCAAAGTCTTTTCGAATCCATTTGCCGGAGTAGCGAATCCGGCGCGGACGAGTCGAGATTGTCTATAGGTCGACTTTCCGCGGCGGCTCGCGGAAGAAACCTATTAGCAAATTAAACGGGCAGGCTTTTATGGGGACACAAAGGGGAAACTTTGAAGCGGCCAGTTAGGATGTTTCTCTCTCTCCCCCTTTTTCACTCAGCTCGCTCGCCGTCTCTCTTCGACGCTTATACAGAGGCACGAGTGCGCGCGGCCAAGTTTCGCTTCCTCTTCCGCGCGGGGTCAATAATAAAATTTGCAAACCCTTTTAAAATGATATTTTTTCAATGGCTCCCTTTGTGAGGGAAATATTAAAAACTGGGTTAAATCCTGGTTATTTTAATGGATATGTTTTACAATCGTAACGCTGCTTGAATATTCCATAAATTTACATCTGAACGTACAACGCTGTACTTTGTTTTACAAACTAAAAAGATTTAGTTTGCCTTTTTTATGGATAGGATTATTCGAATACCGAAGTAAAACTAATTTCTTTTGTATATTTTTAAAAGAGTTTTAATAACTTTCAATGGGAATGAAAACAAAGTTTGTCGAGGTAAAAGATCCTTTCTTTTAGTAAAACCTGATTAATTCAGTTCTATTTGGAATGAAAATTTCTGGAATAAAATTTTTTATTTGATTATTGCAATAGTGTACTCGTGCTCTCGTCGAAGCCAAAAAAATATCAAAGAGCTTTCTGAGCGCTGTGCAAAATATTCCGATTTCAACAGGCGCCGACTCGAGCGAGAAATTCAATACAATGATTTTCGGCTTTGGACCTATATATAATGCCCTCGTAACAGGCGCACGCATTTCCACCCGTCGAAAACGAAATAAACAAACGGGAAATTCCATTTTATAATGTAGGGCTGCGCACAAAAACTGAGCGGACGGGACCGAAATAGGAAAGGATTGGAAAACGAGTGGAGAAGAACTCATAGAAAGACAACTGCATCCTACCGGGAATATCAAATTCGAGAGCCGCGCGCGCGTAAAAAGGGGGGCGATGGAACATGTTTATCTCGCGCGTAGCGAAAATCCTCCTCGTTGGAGGCCCGCGGCTATATGTACGTCGCACTCGGCTCCCGAAACGAAGACGTATTTCCCGCGTATCTCCCTCTCCCCTTCTTTCTCGCACTCGCGCCACTGTGCGGGAGGGAGCCGGGGGGAGGGTTCGAGATAACGCGGCCGAAGCGTCGGGCGCGCGCGCGAGTAGCGAGCGACAAGAGTAATGGGGGGACATCCTTTAGCGGCCATTCTCATGCAAATGCACCGGCAGATTACGGCCGCTTGTGCGGATTATTCTTTCATTGGTCCCGATTCCTCTTCCCCCCCCCCCCCCTCGCGCTCCTCTGTCTCTGTCGCGCGCGGCTGCACAGACTCATTGGTCCTCGTGCAGTTAGTACATGCTCGCCTCTTTTACCTGACGCTCCCGCGCCAGTTTGCTCCCCGGGCCCCGACGACGTTTGGAATAACAATTACGACAAATTTCCCGGAGGACGTCAAGTCTTTACTTCTTTTTTTCCCACTTCTGGCGTAAGCCCTCCTGCGCCCTTTTATATATTCAAAATATTCTCAGATAAGATAACTTATTTCTTCTTCTGTCACGGTAACTGTATTGTCAAGGGAGGCACGCTTTTTATTTTGGTAAACTTTCAGGTTTAGTCAATACATTTTCGTATCTATTTTGCCAATTCTTTGAAGAGTCATTAAAATATGGATATAAAAATTTCATCATTTCATAAAAGTGGTTAAGTGTGTACGTGTAATTTAATAAATGAGTGCTTTATTAATGCAAAATAATTATCAAAAATCATTCAACTGTTACCGTATAAGTACATAAGTGTTTTCCGGATAATTTAATTCATTTTAAATACCATTTCAATTCGTTAAATAAACTCCGTTCTTTATTCATTTGTTTTGTCAAATATTATTGCTGTTAAATGTTTGCATCTGTAATAATCATAATAATTGAGCTATTGATACAATTTCAAGAAGCTTGTCTTCTCGCTGGAAAAACGAAATGGTAAAGCAATCAACCGCATCAAACTAAAACCGTGCGAAGATGAGAAATCGACAGTTACAACAACAACAACAACAAGAACGACAATAACGGCGTCAAAGAGTAAAGAAGTAGTCTGCGGGAGCTTGGGCTCGGCAAGTTTCCCATTGCCATGACGACAGCGCGCGCATTGTCGCCAACAGCCGGTTCGACAACCACAAACGTGTACATCGGTCTACGTTGCTTTGTGTGTGTGTATGTATGTGCACGAGGTATGTCGTCTCGTAGAAACTTACCGTTTGTTGCTCTCCAAGTCTATGACGTGGCCGTTCTTCTTCCACTGGAGGATGGGCTCGGGATGTCCCCGCGGCGGGCCGCACTCCAGCAGGGCCGTCTCGCCCGCGGCTACCCGCGTGTTCTGTGGCTCAGTACGAAACTCGTCCCGTAGCACTGCAACAGAGAAAGATGAGGCGTGTAAGTCGCTATGGATAATAAATGCTGTTCTTACATTTAAATAATTATAACTCTGCGTGTATATATATGACAATCTAAGAATCGTGAAAAAAAAAATACTTTGATAGAATAATAGCATATAGCGATGATGAGAATTTTTCATTTGAATCACCTGATGCGTCAATTATTACCATTGAAGCAGAGGAGAACAAAGTGAGCGTATGATTAAAATTCAGGCCGTAAGTCTCGGCCGCAGCCTGACAAATGGCGGCCAAAGAAGAGTAGGGAAAAGAAGGCAAAACGGGCCGCGCGAAAGGGTTAGCGCAGAGAAAGCCGGTGGCAATTAACTTGCGGTGCGCGAAGGAGGGCCGGGGGCGCGAGGAGCGAGAAGCGCGTCGCGATGATCGCGCGATTCGCTACACCAGATAGCATCGCAGCTGTGCCGTTGTTGCGAAAGTCAGGAGGAGAGAGACAGAGAGAGGGCATGCAGTTTGGCTTTTGAGCCATCACACACTCGCACACACACGTACATATATGCGCGGCTCTGCCTTGTCGAGTTTTCGTGAGAAAGAGCCGCACGCGCGCGCGAGTGAGAACTCTGCGCTTGTATGTGTGTAAGCAGCCGCGAGCCTTATGTGCATTGTTCGTATGTACTTTGTCGCGAATGCAGCTTGACTTATTATAAACTTGGGAGCTTGGTAGAGAGAGAGTCAGAGAGAGAGAGAAAGAGAGAGTGAGGGCGAACGTTCCCAGTACCGTGCCATTCAACTCTGCCTTTATTTTGATACAGCGCGTAATTGTCTTCTTATAGCGTAGCACAGTCGCGGCGTTGGAAATGCGGAAAATGGAATACCCGATTTGCACGGGCGTTACTTTTGATCGTTGTCGCGTGTAATGTAATACCCCCACAACAACTGGTTTTACTTGTCTCTTACTACACTTATGCATTTTTCGTTGTTCAATCTACATAAAGCTTTAATATACAAAAGTTCTTGTTTATACACGTCTATTCGAGGTGAATAATAATTATAAAAAAAAATATAAAAGTAGTTATAAAAATAAATGAACTCTCTTTTGAAAAATGCCTCGTACAATGCGATAGAACGAGTGTGAGAAGGAAGGATGGAGGGTGGAAGAGAGCAGCGCACCTCTTCAACTATGCATTCGTCGTGATCGCGATATTTCTCGCAGGCGATAATCTCTCCCGGGGCGTCGGAAGTCGCGGAAAAAGCGCACTTCGCCAGGAGGTGCACTGCTCGTGAAATCCCTGCTTCTCGACGCACACATACGCATACCTCTCATATACACACGTACACACGAGACGGGCGAGCGATTTCGCAACGTAAATCGATTGTGACGCCGTTTCTGAGAGCAATTCCATTCGGAGAAAACTCCTCCCTGGCCCGTTGGCGCCTTGTACATGTATATAGATACGCATGCAAGTTCCGCGATTTTTCCGATCTTCGTCGGAAGCTCACTACTGCAGCACCCCGAAGCGTCGGCGTGTCTGTATATACGGGAAATTCTTTATGGTGAAATGCATTTTCCGGCCAAGAGGATGCTTGATTTTCCATTCAGACGATCTGATCATTCTCGCGATATATTCCATTTTTCTGGAACGACGGTAATGACGTTCATTGCCCTCTTCATTGCAAAGTGAAAAGCAAAATCCGTTGCATTGTGGGAGTGGCGTTTCGCAGAAAAAGAAGATGACGCAAAGTTAGTTTCCACAACAATATTTTTCCATCCGGAAAATAAAAAGTGAAAATATTTTTCTAGAAAATCCAAAGAGATAATCATACGTCAAGTGATTTTATGGAAAGGCGAATGGAAGGCACACTGAAAATGTTAGGAGGTGGGAATTTCTATGAAAATCCGGCAAAAAGAAATGTGCGCTCGAAAATCCACAGCCGCGCACACGCGCACGAGATTTAACGCGGAATGCATGCAAATGCTCGGGGCGCGCACGCGTTCTCGCTGCGACCGCATACGATTCCAAGTGCGCGAGCATAAACGCGTCGGGAAAGAGAGAGCAAGAAAGAGAGAGGGAGAGGAGAATGCGAACGAGGACTTGTCAATGCTCGCTGAATACATACATATTTTTTTCCCTCCGCGCGCGTTTATCGGCGCGTTTCTCGGCGCGACGTGCGCACTATTACCATTTATCACGCGAGAGAACGCGCGGGCGTAGGACTCCGGGGCCATTTAGGAAATGTTCGGCGCTCGCCTCCGCGTGTGTAAGCCCTCCGTGCGCGAAAGGGAAAGCCATTCGGCTTCCTTCGAGACGCCGCGCGTACTCTTCTTTCCCCTCCATCTAGCGCGCGAGATTTCCGGAGCACGAGCTTTTTTCTCTCCGGCACTGCTTTGTGCTCCTCGCGCGCGCTCGGCTGTATATAGTGCACGCGAAGGGAGGGCCAGAGATATATGTACACGCACAGTGCATTAGAGGGAGGAAGTGGCGGCGGAGGAGGATGGGGCCAGTCCTTTTAATTTCCACGATGTCGAAGGCTTGCCAGGGAAATGGGATTTCCCTGCTAGGGATCATCGGCTGTAAATCTCGCCGGGGCGATGCTCGCACTAATCGCCCGGGCAGGGGAGGAATGGCAGGCAAGAAAAACGAAGAAATATATAGGTGAGAATCACGAGGTTCGCTAATGCAGAGTAACAAGAGAGTAAAGGCTGCAAGAATTGATACATCGTTCGCTATTTATTCTCTTTGAATCCGTGTTAATTAGGTTTACTCGGCAAGAAGATATACGCATTTTGTGTAAGAGATTTATTAAAATATGAAAAGCCTCATCGCGAATTCACAAACGATAATATGCACTGATACTGATAAGGCGGCATAAAATATTGACAAGAACGGGTAGCCTGTAGAATTTATTCATAAATCAAAAATTAGCCAAAGAACAACAAAGCCGTGAGCTCCGAGTCAGAGGAAAGAGCGGGAGCGGGAGGAGTGACAAAGGGATCGCGAAGCCGGGAATTGAAAGCGGGCGCGCAGAGGAGATAGCGAGACGGCATAAGAAAGGAGGAAAGAGAGGAAAGTACATCGAAGCTCCGTCGCTTCTTCACAAGTACAATGGCTCTGCCTTTCATTTTGAAATTGGATCTTAGATCTCGCCCCCGTCTAGCTGGCTCTTCTCCGGGCGGCACGACGACACGTCTTTTGTGCAGAGCGAATCGAGAATCATATTAATCCCCCGGCCTACTCGCTCGCGCGACAATAAATTCCCGAGATAACACTGGAAACAGACGCTTCGATTCGCTCTGCTCGCACATTGTTTTGCTCTCCGATGTTTGCGCCTCTCGTTAAATAACACCGCGAGTGATTGTTATGGCCGTTTAATTTCTCTCGGAGAAAATCTCGTATTGTTCTTTACAAAATGAGCATAAATAACATATGCGCCTGCATATATTGATGACTGAGCTCTTGTTACTGTGTACTTGCGTTACTTCAGCAAGACGATTGTTAAATATATATTTTCAGCGTTTCACTTGTAGATGATTCAGCACCGAATTCTAATTTGCGACTTTATGTAAGCTCCTAATGAAAGCAATTAAGCCACGAGGCAGAATCTCGAGTTTTAATGAGTCCCCAGAATAATGTTATACAAAAATATCCAAAAAGCTGGCGCCTCAGCAATATAGAGAACGGCCGTTAAAGTGTAACGATCGAAACAATGCAGGGATATTTTGCGAAGGAGCGAGAAAAGGCCGAGGGGAGCGCATAATAAAATGCGGTGCGCGTAAATCGCGAGGAGCTGGCCGAGAGAGGCGCGACGAGAGACAGCGGGCTTAATTATTTTGGAGGAGGATCAGGAGATTGAGATTTCGGGGAATCGGCTGTGCGAGCTGCAGCGGCCTGTTGAAAACGAGCCGACGGGATTACGCGCTCGTTGAACTTTTGACTCCTCGTTTCGCCTGCTTCTTCTTCTTCCGCGAAGACGTCGCGGTGTATATATACACGTAGACGCGAGGAGCGCGGCTTTCAGCGGGATTCGCCAATTAAGACATTCTTCGGGCTTATTAATTTTTTATTTCGCAGCACGGCTACCGTGCAGTACGCTCGACACCCGTCGTTACAACTGGACATTCCTTTGTTCTTTCTTTTATCTGGGTTTCTTTCGGAATGGTTTTTTTTAGACTTGACACTGGGCTTGCGAAAGAGGCCAGCGCTAACTAGATGGCTCGAGTAACATGAGAATACAAGTATCCTACAGTTAGGTAGATAAAAAACAGTAGCGCAATGTTTTGAATTTTATTTTTGAAAAAACTTGTGCTGCCACTCGCGGAAGTAGTAAAAGTCGCGTTATCTTTTTCAACGCGAAAGTGGTAGTATTTTAAAAAGAATTTTATTTTAAATTTTATACGTCGCATCGAGTAAACGTAGAAAACGGAAAGCGTATAGAAACAGTGAAAAAGTAGATACCGGGATCTTTATGTAATATCCCAGCATTGATTCGTACAACTATATACACAAGAAACAACTCGCTTAACTCGTGTAACGTGGATCGCATGTGTGTGTAGAAAATGAAAAGTCGCGGGTATATAAGGGGGTGGACTGGCTCCGGCAGACTTGCGCGTCGCAGCGGCGTGACGCACATAAAGGCGTATAAAAGGGCAGCACACCTTCCCCTCCCCCTTCAGCCGTCGCGCAATAGATAACGCTGAAAAAAATGTATATATATACATGGTGAGCTTTCGCCCCCATAAGTCAGCGGTGTGCGCGCGCGCGGCAGAGACAGCGTTCGCATTCGCGACACGCGCGCGAGCGCACGGCCGGAGCGAGCTGTGACGTACGGCCGGCGCGTGACCGTTTTCCACCGCCGTCTCTCTACTCTGTGTGTACAGGCGAGAGAGGGAGGAAGAGAGAGAGAGAGAGAGAGAGAGAGAGAGAGAGAGAGACGGACGAGTTTCGATATATCTGCACGCGGGGGATATTTATCTGAGATGCGTCGCGAGCAGTTGGATGGCACGTACCGAGAGAGCATACTGGGTCAACTCCATTCAGTGGATTTTAAGTAGCCGAGGCCGGATGCGACCTTACGACGCGATGCGTCTTCGTTTTTCCCTTAACGCAGATGGAGCTCCCTTAAACTTTTAACAATTTACTTTTATTGCAAGCACTCCCGTAACCTACACACCAACTGCTCTTTCCCGAATTAAAGTCCCCTGTAGGACAACATTACACCATGTTACTTGCTGCTTCCCTTCTGATTTTAAGCGTTATAAAGTAATAGTAAAGTGCTAAAAGTATACTGTAATG
The DNA here is from genome assembly GCA_035583055.1 of Torymus tubicola. NCBI lineage: Eukaryota > Metazoa > Arthropoda > Insecta > Hymenoptera > Torymidae > Torymus > Torymus tubicola. The sequence continues at coordinate 19,446,335 of JAWWEQ010000001.1, forward strand.
TCAATTTTAGGGTTCAACAATGTTTTGTACACTAATTAACGCAATATTCTTGATGCTTGTAAAGGTCCTCCCAGCATTTACTTATATTGACAAAAGAAAGATGAAAATTTTATTCGCATTTATATACCGACGTGGGCGTCGCGTTTATCGCAGCTTGTAACGTAAAAGTGGCTAACATGCGAAAGAGAAGGCGAACTGCTGAAACAATGCGCGAGCGCAGGCTGCAATAATAACTTTTGCGGTGACGATTACACAAAGACAATGGCACGAGCGCGGGCAATTATAGAGCGATAATGGCGCTGATGGCGATGACAATGATAACGGAGAGAGATGAAGGTCATTAACGCGCGTTTCGAGGCCAGAATTAATGCTTTTAATACTACTTCGGGGACATAATGTTGGTAATGAAAATGATAAAGGTAATGACGGTAATAACGCTAAAATCGCGCCAACCTCTCGCACAAACATTCTCGATCGTAATTAATATCAAGCGCCTTCGTCAAAGGTATTTCTTTTACCACCAAATTCTTACCATCGAATCTAACAAACTATTCTGTTTCGGCTTGGCGCCGATTTTTTTTTTTTTTATATTTGTTGTTATGTATTGGTGATTAAATGAAGCGTCTGACCGTTTTTATCTTTTATTCTTTATTGATTTTCTCAAGCTAGATTTATACATGTGTGGACAACGACACGCACGGTTGGACCGTTGCGCGAGAACTGAAATACGGCGGTCGCGTCGCGAGAGTCGCGAGCAGCGAACTGAATGGTCTTTTACCCCATCGTATAGGTGGCGCTGAATTTGGGCCCTCGCATAGGCATAGTCCTTACATATACTTTTAGCACAAACATATTCCATTGCAGAAAAATTATCATACCTATATATTGTTTATTCAACAATTTTCGTAATCGTCTGAAAATAAAATACTTTTTTATCAGACAGAGATTCCCCTCAAGTACTGATTAATTCTAAATCAATTTACATCTCGAAACTTCAAAAGCCCGAGCAGTCTTCCCCCGTCGCGCAAAGACAGCTTTGTAAATTATCTCGTCGTGAATCGTGCACCCGTAATCATCCCAGTCCGCATCACAAACAAAGCTGCGTCCCCCACTCCATTCACACATATACACAGATAGAGAGAGAGGGAGAGAAAGAGAGCCAGCGAAGAGGACGCGCTTTTAATTATTTCGGCAGTGCTTCGCTGTCTCTCGCATCGTCAATCGGCCGGATCGAGAGCATTGTACAACGGTGTATATACGAGAATATGGCTCCCCTCTTTTCTCCCTCCTTCTCTCGGGCGTCGCTTCCTCGAGCTCTTTGTCACGGGCGGCCGGACTCGCACGCGCGGTCGGAACCGAAGGGAAGCACTCGGCGCTTTATGGGGCGGAAAGCCGCGATGATTTTCGGCGTGTGTTTTGTGTGCTGCGATAGAACGTGCATCGGCCGGGCGATAATCACGCTCGAACTCGAGTGCTCGCGAGCGGGCGCGGCAAAAACTGACCGAAATCGATGAGTTATGCGGGCCAACGGGGAGTCGCTCGATTCCACGCGCAGCCGGCTGTTGCGCCTGCTGTCGATTTTGGCCTATCGGGCTTTTTCTTGCGAAAATTATTAATGCCCGCTGCACGCAACACATGTCTTCTGCCCTGCTATATTTACTTTCTTCCGGTCTGCGAGTTTTATAAGATTTTTTTATCCACCTACTCCTTGCAAAATATTAATCGATTTATCAATGTTATTATATATATGTGTTCAAGAGGCAAAGCACAATAAAGAGGGATTCGTCGTTGTTTTCTCAAGGTTTGAAATTTTAATGGAATTAAGCCGTCTAGTGAACGCAGACCCGCAAATTTATCGGCGTGACGAATCAATGATTTGGGGATTCTTGAGAGAGTGAGAGCAGCAGATGCTCGGCTCGATTTCCCTCGTTTGCGCTCACCCTCGCCTGTAGATAATTTAACTCTTGCGTAATGATTTCATTTGAAACGCTTTATTAACGCCTACATTTACTGCGCTACACATCAATTCACGCTCTTTGAAATATTCACGTTACAAATCATTGTGCAGAGCTCGCAAGTGTTTCATTAAATAATCAGTCGAGTTCTAGAAACATTTTTTCCTTTCGCCGCTGATGCATCCGCCAGAGTGAATAAACTGAATGCTGCGTTAACAAGTAATGAATTCCTAGATAAAGCGATCCACTAATGGAACTAGTCAATTATTTATATATCCATCAACTATGTATAGGTTTTATCGTACTTGTCAAAAATGAATTGGAACAATATTTATAGCGAGGAAAAATTCGTTATTAAAAATATTTCAACGCTGAATAGTATATCGAACGCGTGGAATAACGGATGATAGACGAAATAGCAGGTATCAGTGCGAAAGAAAGTACGAAAATTGAATTTTCCCGAAATTGTCGTTATTTCATCGAAAGGCGGGCGTAATCCGACGTTAATACACAGCTAATGCACGGCTATTACCTGTCCGCGCTCAGAAAAGTCGCTCAAAGCTCGGCCTGAGGCAACGGCGCTCGGCCGCCCGCTCGGATGAAATTACAGATTGCAGGACAATGCGTGTACATATACGCGCGCGCGGCGGCTAGCTAATGCACGTTTATTACGCGCGCTCGCTCACTCCGCTGATATCGCATTGCTACGTGCCGCGCGCACGCGCGTGCGATGTCTATCTCAGTGGCCCCCCGTTATGGCAGCCCCATACACTCCGGAAGATGCTAATAATTTCGCTACTTTGTTGGAGTCGGCGCCTAGGCACAGGTGGCTCGGCTATGTGGAATTGCGCTTTTTACCCTCTGCGGCCTCTTAAGCCGAGCGATGGAGTGCGCGCAGCTGTGCCGTGCTTTCGCTCTCGATACGTGCGTGGGTAGCCCAAAGAAATGCGAAGGGAGAATCACTTCTCAAGTTTGGAAGACAACGTAGTCGAAAGTTATTGATAAACTTGTTCACAAGCTGTTTCCGTGGAAATTTCTTCTTATAAGTTAAAAAAAAAATCAACGACGGCCATTTGCGCGTAAATTGAAAAAAATTTTCTCTACACGCATTTAGAATATAACATTAATATTACGCGTGCCTAAAGACAGTGTAGTACTTTTTTACATAGAAAATATTAATCTTTCACAAGACATGTAAGTACAGGAGTAGCTCGGGCAGGGCTTCGCAGCCTATAATTTACAAAATACACCCCGCGTGTAGATACTACGGGTATTATTATTATTATGCGCAGGGCGCGGAGGACTTTGCCGCATTAAAACGAACGTCGAGCGAGGAAAAACTTTCTTCTCATCAAATATTTGTACTTTTAATGGCGTATTAAACCAGCCGGTGGGAGAGAAGAGGGTAGCTTTAAAACGGATGTCCTTGCCCGTGAAAACGACGCTCTAAACGCGACGAGCAAAAAATCAAGCGCGCACGACCGTGCAGTATCTATAGCTATACGTCAGCCGTCGTTTCTCTCGAGAGTAGCAACTTATTTCCCGGAGAGAATATACACGCTCGTTTACCCACACACTCGCACAGCTATATGCGCGTCGAAACTTTTCTCTCGCAACAAATTTCATCCGACCCTCGACTACGTGCGCGCATTATACAAAACTGGCCGTGGGTTTTAATCGTTCCGGGCGATTAGACCAACTCTGCTGCTGCTCTCTCTCTCTCTCTCTCTATCTACGAAACAAAGTGTACGTATAATGTAAGGAGGAGAGGAAGAGCTGGTCTACGGCGCAGTCGAAATTTCGTCGACTCGCGCGGTCGTCCTGAGAGGGAGAAAGAGAGAAAAATCATTAGGCCGGAGCGCAGGGCACGTCCGAGTGGCCGGGGTAAACGGAGCGAAACGCCTGCACGTGTACGGAAGTTATCGCGGTCGGTCCGAGGATCCGGACCGACAAAGAGAGAAAGAGCTGGAGAGAGAGAGAGAGGGAGAGAGCGAGGGATCGCCGGTACAGCCAGCGGCGGAGAAACAAAGAGGGGAAGAGAAGACAGCGGCAGGGGTGGTTGCCGGACGCGCCGGATGTCGTTCACCCCCGCAACGCACCAGCCAGTTAATACACGCGCGCAGGGAGAGAGAGAGACGCGTAGTTACCGACTCCAATGTTTATATTAATGCTAGAGAGCTCGCGCGCGGCCAGGGGCGGGGGACGCTGTACGTGTGTGTGCACAGTGCGAGGGTGGCTCGATAGAGATATATATCTACCTCGCCACGTCCCCCTCTCTTTTTTCTCTTCCTGCAAGCCTCGCGCTGTCAGAGACTATACGTGCGAGCAAAAGTCCAACTGTAATGTGTGCTTCGCGAGGAAGGAGACGTGGAAGAAGAAGAAGAAGAAACAGAGGGAGGAAGGCATAAATAAAGAATTAAAGATAAATAATAACGAGCCCGCGGTATGAGGAGGCGCGCACGCACAGGGAATAAGAAATGATACGCCGCCGCATGCGCGAGACTTATATAAGTATGATATTAGCAAGTGTTCCGAGGACGTAAATAAGTCGGATTAGTGCGCCGGGCAGGATCAAGTAGCTGATGATGTTATTAAACTTTGAACCTGCGCACGCACGCTTCCCTTTTTATTTATTATTCTTTTGCGCGTAGTATTTACAGTTTGCGAGAGAGCTAATAAGTATTGCATTAATATTTGCTAGCCACGTTTATTTTCGCGACTTCCGCTCACTATTCTTTGTCTTCATTTTAATATTAACTTAGAGTTATTTTAAATTTATCTTATATCTCTTGCTCATGCATACTTTAGAAGTTTATTTATGGACATTTACGTACGTGATTCGATTTTCTATGGTTAGTTTATATTGTGGAAATGAATAAACCGCTTCGAAAAATAATAATACGAAAGTTATTCTCGTATTTTACTAAAGTAAGATCATTTCCCAAAAGGTCTTATGAAAAGAAAGAATAAAGAACAGCAGGCCGTTATATAAGAGCTTTCGGACGTTCCGCCCACAACGAAATAATATGAAGACCATAAGGCGAGAAAAAGTATGGATAATAAAGGTGAGAGAACAAAAGGAGCACGCACACGCGTAAGGAATAAAGACTCAGGCACAGTGCGAGAAAATATCGACGAGTCCCACGAAGCAGCTACGATGTGTTTGCGCCCGTGACGCGGGGAATTCGTAATTCGCAGCATTTGTTCGCAGTTACCGCGAGACACATCGCACCGTGCACACAATCCTGCGCGTGCGTCCAGCGTAAACACACGGACGGACGGCGCGACGACGTCAAATTAGATTTTCAGCCGACGAGCGGACTAATCCCCCGCCGACATGGAAGGGGAGGGATGCTCCGTTTATTGTTACATGTTTGCCTCGGACGCTCATTGATTTCGACCTGCGCTCGCTTAATGGCTAATACGTCTTCCCTTCCTCCCTCCGGCCGATGACGGCGAAACTTTTCGTTGCCAATTTATTTTCCATGAAATTGCTTTTAAGGCGCGGTACCCAGGTACTCGTAGCGATGTGTTTCTTTTTCCTCGGTAAAACTTTTATAGATTTTCATTCGAGTATCGAGTATTGGCGCTATGTTTTTTTTATTTTTTTATTTCAACAGAACGGAAACGAACTCTTGACAGTCCTGGCTGAATTGATGAACAAATGTTGCGAAATGGAAAAAAATGTCTGACCGAGGTTCGAGATTTAAAACAAATCCATAAAGGGACTTCCGTTTTTCCAGAAAATGAAAATTGGACATTTGATTGGGCGCGGGTGTAGCTCCATTCACCGAAATCCGTTCATGTTATTTTTAAAAATTATTGCTGTCTGCTCTATTCTTTAGGTTTGACTATGAATTACACGAAGCAAAGGAGGCACAGTAGTTGCTCATTAAAAGTGAATCGAAACAGTTTAACGCGTGCGCGCGAGTAAGAAAGGGAGGCAGCGCATAAAGGCTCGGTAGATAATTATTTAACATCATTGCCGACGAAAAGCCATTCATCTTCAATAAATCGTGCGCCGTGGACTTTTTCACTTGTTCCTTTTCTCGCGCGTGTACGTACACACGACGACAAGAGCTTTAACTCAATTACCCGGGCCGCGACGACGCCGAGGAGGCGAGTGTACATACTACAGGTAGCCGCTGCAGCCGCCACGGGCCGAACAATCGATAATGAGATCTTCGGCCGGGAGTAGCTTCGTGCCCCTCGCGCTCCGGTGATTTACGGGACGGCTTGAAGTAACACAGGAAGGAGACGAGGACACGGGGACACGAGGCCTCGAGATTATTTCGTCGCTCGCGCGAAAATGCGCCTCGCTCTCGACAATTATACCGGATTAATACGGCGCTGTACACGACTGCGTATACAGCCAGCCTGATAAAGGCTCGATCTTAAATCAAGTCCGCCTTTACAGGCCTTTAATTCTGCGCGCGACCGGAGATTAAGTCCAGTGCGCGTGGAAAGATAAAAATGTTGCGGGGGGAGAGCTGACGCTCCCGCGAGCCTGCGATTTATTTTACGAAAGCGAGAAAGACGCGCGCTGCGGCTACCGGAGATTTTAAGAGCTTGCTTCCTACGTTTTTTCCTCCACGTCTTCCTTTTGCAGCGATTATTACACGCGTTGTGTGTTTGCAAGTAAAGGATGGGGCCTCCGCCTCCTCCTCCTCCTCCTCCTCCTCCTTCTCTTTCGTACCGGACGATCAGTGTAAAAAGTTATGCTTTGCCGTTTAGCAAAAGAGTAGCGGCTCGGTTAATTAATGATGATGCCTTTAAACGCGCGGCCAATGGGAATTTTAATGAGACTTGATTTTGGCGATTATAAGGTGTTGTTTATTAAGCTACCGCTGCATGATTTATCTTCGACAGCACCGATAATCATCTAAATCGGACCTGTTGCTCGTTAACTAATAATCAGACTTCTTCCGACTACATAAGCAGTAAATCATGACCTCAATGTTAAGTTTATAGTCCTTTAATTCGCCATCAATTGCTTACACAATTTATAATAGATAAAGAATAAAATATAAAACAATCTCGGCTAGTATTTTCCCGCATTCGCTATATAGATTACAGAGTATGCAGCCAAAAATAACCCAATCAATCACGCGGGTTTTCCCGAAAAAGAAGGACAGGGAAAAAAAAACAAGATAAATAAAAACGTCAAATAACGTCTCAAAATAGTCAATTTTGTCGGGCGGACGTCTCGCCAGGGTTTGCGGGAAAAAAATTGCGCGGTTCGCGTTTATCGTACAGCTCCCCTGGCGTGCGCGATGGCTCGCGCAGAAATATTGATATTGTCATCTATTCGCCGATCCTGCGGGTTCAATGGGACGCGGAAAATAAAAAAAAACACGCGGGCACGCCGTCGAGCGATGCGCGACTGTTATACCTCTCGTTTCGTCCGTTTTAATGATTTTTCACTCCCAAATAGAAGTAAAAATATACACAATATCGATTTCGAAATGAAGAAGGATTATATTCACGCGATTTTATTTTATATCGTTATTTTGCTTTCATATTTGACTGTCAGTTATGTTTTATCAATACGGCCTTTCGGTTTATACATTGGCTTTAGCTTTTTTTATTAATTTTTGTTCTTCTATCTTGTATATCAACTGAATTAAAAAATGATGAAAAACATAGTTTTTTAATGAACGGATCAAATATCTTGCAAAGTAAAATTTATTTATTTTTTAAAATTAATATAGCTTTCATTGGAAAAGTACAACGGTAAAATTGATTCTATTAAATAAAGTTGCTATTATCTAATTCGGCTATGCACAATATTTCCACACTTCATTTTATAAAATGATTGATTCGACCTATAAGTAGCTGGAATATATAAAAAAATATGACGTATAGATAGAATTATTATTAATTTGAAAAGTGATCTTATTTTAAAATTAAATATTATATTTCGAATTAAAAAATTTGTACAATGTGGCTTTGTGTAAAATCAATATCACAAAAATGGAGCATTCTGAATCTTTTTGTGTTTGTCGAAAATATATTTTTATCTCTTTAATAATTTTCTTTAAAATTGTATGTAGAAGAATTTAAAAAAAAATTGTGTTTTAGATGATCGAGGTATCTTTATACTATGCATATATAATAAGGAAAGATCAGGCTACGTACAAGATTAAAACTATATCCAAAGCTTATAAGCACCTACTTTAACTTTAGTGGAGTCATTATCGAAAGCAGTACCCCGGAATTTCATTAATAAGCCATTCCCGTTCATTGATTAATTATCATACTGCATCAAAAGGAAGTACTTATAAAAATTAAAAAAAGTCTTTAAAATGACCTATTTCTTTTACTTTTGTACATCCACGCAAATTTATTAACATTGTTGACCTATAATAAAAAATAAATAGGATAGCAGAGAAATAAAGGTAAATAACAGTTCCAACAAAGAGAACAAGGTGAAGCAGGGAAAACTAAAAAAGGGATAAATATATATATATATATATATATATATATATATATATATATACTGTACATG
>JAWWEQ010000001.1:19454897-19498405 GCA_035583055.1 Torymus tubicola
TACATGCGCGGCTACCAAGCAGAATTTGGCTGTTTCGGTCGCGCCTGTGCGAGCACTTGTACACACGGACACACGCACAAGCTATACGAACTGCATGTACGCATCGGCTGGCAATCCGGGGGCGCGCCAGCATTGCACCTACATGGGGCCGTTATGGTGCCTACATCCGGCAGGCCCGGTATTTGCGATGGCGGAATGCAATCCATTTAATTTAAACGAGCTCGACGCGAGCCACACACCGAGAGAGTGAGAGAGTCAGAGTCGGGAGGAGGGGGAGAGACAGAGAGACAGGGTAGCTCTCTGCTGGTTGGTTTACCGGACTGTGTACGCGCGACTCTGCGCCCGCGTGAGCGCGCGCAAACTGTTTAATCATAATTCAGACCCACTAAATTAAGCCCATTTTCAGTGATAGTTACATTGTGCTTTTACGCGAGTACGCAGCTGCTCTCTCTCTCTCTTTCTCTCTCTCTCTGCGGCTTTCTCCGCGCTTTTCCGCGCACGCCCTCGTCTTTTTGTCGTTGTTATGCGCGCCGTGTATAATTTGCGATCGCGTACACAGGCGTGCACACACAGCCGAATGTTTTCGATTTGGAGCGCGCATGCGGCAATGCAATTTTTCGGTTGCGTAATTTTATGATGAATTTCACCCGCGTGAATTGCGACCGCGCGGCCAACGCTGCTTGAATAAAAATGGCGATGCAGGGCTCGCTCTCTTTCGGGACAATGAAAATTCATCATAGCCCCCTTTTTCGACAGGCTATTCGATTATTTATTTCTATTTTTCAAGATTTTTTTTTCTCTCTCGTTGATTGAGGGGATCTCTCTTTCGGAACGAACTCACCAATTTTTGCAGAGTTGCTTGATTAGACCGATTGAATGATTGCCCATACCTGAAACAGACAATTTATGGCGTTTAGTGAACAGTTATTCAATAGTTACATGTATTTTAAAACTAGCAATATACACAGGGCAATCATCAGTTTACCATTGGCAAAGTATATATTCCATTAGTGAGCTATCCGCTGGTAGTCATATAAAGTTATTATGCTAATATTTAAAATGGGCAATGATTATGCGCGTATATAGCATCGTAACATATGGACATTATGAGTTTATTGCGAACAGCAATATCCGCGTTCAGCATTGGCATTTTATTCAAATGTGATTGATATACTCATTCTCGGAAACACGAAAAATAAGTTTATTTATTCTTAAAAATTGCACATTTTTAGATAAGGTAAGCCAACCATAATAAAATATATATTGTCGGAATTTAAAACAAAGAGACGCTTATAAACTTGTTTTATACTTCTTCAGGGAAAATAAATTTAGTTATCATAATTTATCTGCATATTATATGTATACACAATGTATGATAACATAAACGCACGCTGCCCGTTTCGCATAGTTAAGTATGCAAATAAATTCTCGACACAGCCTATATCTCATTTTCAACTAAAAAGCCATACTACTGTGACAAAACCAGCCCCACGCGAAACATTGTTTTTCCAGAATTCAGTTGAAAAAATAAATTTCTAGCCGAGGCCGGGTAATTTTTCTCAACAACACACCGGGGGGTCGGCCATCAGAAATTGGCAGGTTCGCGGAATAATGAAGCATACGCCGAGCGCGCGGCGATCCGGCCAAAAGCGTCGGCAAAAAGGCGAAGAAGAAAATGTGAAAACACGAGCGCGAGCCACGGCGAGACGTACAGGGGTGAGGGTCCGCGCTGGGGGCAGGGCAAGGGTTGAATTTATCTGGCGTGTAGGAGCTCGCCGCACCGGGATTTACATAGGAATGGCAGTGTAAGTAGCGCTTATTTATGCCTTGTAACAGGCAGCACGCGATCGGGCTTGCATGGCGCCCGCGCGCATATACACACGTACGTGCACGCGCACCAAGAGAGAAGCCGCCGCGGTCTGCCGCGGCTTTTCCGCCGTAATCTGCGAGAGGGTTGATACACCCCCGATCCTATTAAACGCCGATAAGACGCGTGCACGCGGCTACCGCGCGTTCCTCGCGGCTTTCATAATTCGCCGGCTCGCCTCCTCTCTCTCGTTTTTTTTTCGCCTCACTCGCGCGCGCTCTTTTATATGCCCCCGTCGTAAAGGTAAATATGGAAAATTACCCGTTGCAAGCACTGGCCTGAGCGGTTAAGTGTATTATATAGCGTCGCCCCTGGCTTTTAATAGATTTTCTATTTATGAGAGAGTTAGAGGCCGCGTGCGCGAGCTGTGCCTGTTTTTTTTCGCCGTGCCTCGCGCGCGGTGTGATTAATGAGCTTTTATGGATCGTAAAGCCCGCGCGGAATAGTCGCTGATTTGCGAAGCCTGCCAGTGAGATTGGGACCCACGATTGTAGTTATAGAGACTTACGGCTTTCTTTTTGCGCCCCGCCGACGCGGCGATCGAGGGCTTGGCTGGCAAGTGGCTTTAAGAAGGCTTTAGTCTTCGCTAAAAAGTGCAATTAAAACTTTTCACTCAGAACGCCTTGAGAGTTTTTCGTTTTTTTTTCTATATTCCGTGCATGAATATTCTTTTTTACCCTTCGAAAAAATGCGAAAAACTAGTTTTATTAAGTGCAAAAGCGAGTAAAATATTGCTGACAAAGTACATTTTCAAACTGTAATCAGAATCGGTATAATTTAAAAGGCACAATGCACCAGAATAAATCTCTGACAAGTGTTACGCACATTAATTTCTCATTTCTACCGTAAATTTCCTGCTTATTTTCGCATTCAGTATGGCACTATTAAGCGTAAAATGGTTAATTTATAAAAGGACGCTGTGTAATTCAAAATTTATGCTTGACCGCACTTTATCAAAAACACCCTTTCTCACACCCGGTTCACCCGACAAATGAATGCAATAGCACAAATACTTTTAATTTAACATTTTGCATCACCGTCATCTCCATTCAAGTACGTAATGAATTCATAAGTTTCCGTATATCTCACTTTTCTATCGCAAATTATTCGAGTGCTGAATGACAAGTTGAATTTAAAAGGAAATTATTATGGACTAAGGAAGATTTTCAATGTTAAGCCAAAGGGGGAGAATGGGAAGTAAATCTAGATTCTTTTTTTAGAAACTTTTATCTAGTGTCTACAGATGTTAACAAAGTTTTGGTAAACTGGCCAGAGGAGTTCTCAATCCTTCCGTCGTTTCTAGCTCTTTCAACAACTTTATCATAAGCTTCGATGTTCTCAGCGGTCGATAATATAAAAGGAGCAATGACAAATAGAACTTTCAACTAAGTTCGATATACTCTATATTTGCTATCGCAGAGCTCGTTGCCCACTGATTCGAACATATCTGCATGATCTTTATATACCCACAACTATGTCAATAAAAGGACAATTTTTAATTGGTGAATAGTTTACAATGTAAGAAGACTATACTTTCACGTGTAATATACGAGCCACAGCAGCTTGTTAAAGCTGCACTAAACAGAGCAATGAAAAAAGTGCAGAGCTCAATACGTGCGACGACGCTCGAGTATAATAGCGCACAGAGTGCTGCACTGCTGAATGGAACGCACGCATTGTCCCGGAATCGAGCTACTATTCTCCGGAGCGGGAAGACACACAAATACACACGCGAACGCTCACGCACGAGAAAATAAGAGAGAGAGAGAGAGGGAGAGGGAGTTCGCCAGCTCATTGTTAGTCGTAAATCGAGCTAATCGCCGTCCGTCATTACGGGCCACACGGCTATCGTACACATATATACTACAAGCACACGCGTTTGCGCCTCGCGCGATTGTCCGCACATGTGCGCGCGCGTATATATGTGCAGGAGAGTCGCGCCGGATGATTTATCCGTCGCGCACCTGACGCCACGACGCGAATCACTATACGACTCGAGATGCACTTGCTAAACGACCGCGTAAATTAGCCCGATCGCATTCGCATTTGCACTTCTACACGTCCTCCGTCTGGCTCCAGGAACACGACACCTGCGCGTGCCGTCGGCATTATAATTGCCGCATTAGCCGCGAGTGCGCGCGTGCGACCAACTTTTTAATTGCCCAGCGATTAACTATTTCTACATCCCCCGAGGAATGAACTACTCTCACCGCCAGTGTGTATAAATGCTAAAATGTGTTTGTTCACTATACAGCTACCCGTTCCTTTGATGAATCATGTTTATTTTTCATTACCATCATCGTGCTGTGTATATACGCATTTTATCATTATTACATAGTTTAGTAGCAGAGTCATTTGTTAACTAAATTTAATTAAAATATACTTCACCATTTATATCATCCAATACATCGTTTACAGAAAATCTCGTTATTCTCATAATTTGGTAAATTGATGTAATGATATTAGGGAGTTGAAACATAGTCGGTCAAGTCTCAGCGATGCAAAGCGATGCGCGGCACTTGACCGCGCGCGATAACGGCCGCGAGTTACGAGGCGCAGCGTTGCCTCATGCCTGCGTCCGTTTATACGGAGGCGCGTCGCGCGTCCAGGGCGTCGCTCGTCATCGCCGCCGTGATGCTTTTGAAAGGGAATCCGATTACGTGGCTGCGTCGGCGGCGCAGTGCCAGTCCACGCGCGCCTACACTGGGTCATCGGTGTTGCGCGCCGGCCGTTTACGGGCTTTCTCCATGATTTACGACGCGTGTCACCCGCTGCGCGCACCGCCAGCGGACAGGTACGCAGTGTGTCCGCCGAATGATTGCCCGAGTGCTATATACACGCGCGTGGCCCTTCCTTCGCGTACAGGATACTATGCTCTTTTGACAAAGCCGACGCGATGTGTTTTGTTTGCGCGACACGCCGGCAGGTTCAGCGGGGGGAATTTTCCCGGCCGAGCATTTTTTCTGTGTCACTGTGTTATTATCTCTAGCCTGTTGTATATATACATACGCTGAGTTTTGCAGCTTTTCAAAAGCGTTAAACAGAATTTACGAGTAATGGCGTTCCTTGTAACGGTGCATTATAATGGCGTAATTAATTACCTCTTCGTCTTCTATGTATAAAAAGACGAGTTTTAAGTAGTAATAGACCGTTATGTCAGACGCAAGCTCGGTTTGGAGTTATTTAAAAAACCTAAAGCACAAGTTGATTTCTCTATCGTGTAATCCAGTGGAGCACAAAGTCGAGTTTATGAAATTTTTCTCGAGTTCATCTTAATTTCCGCAACAACTTAGCGCATCTAATCCGGCAAAAGGGCAGGCGGGAATTATTTTTCAAATTAATTTAGCCCGCAAAGGGGGAGAGCCGAGCGCTGCGCAAACTTGTATAAGAAGATTAAAGGACGAGACTACGCGGCGGGCCTACGCGTAAAAAGTTTTTCCATCTCCGCAAGTGTATATATACATACACCGGCCGAATTACATTTACCGCAGCGAATTAACGCAGCGACGGCAGGGCTCTATACGTTTGTGTACTCCCCTCCTTGCGCCGTCCCGAAAAGCCATCAGCCCTATATTGACAGTGACGTGCCCCGGCAAAACACAAGAACCGCGCGACGCTCGCGCACTTACGTCCTCCATAGCGACAGTGTTTGGCTGTTCCTTTCAGTCCCGCGTGTGCGCATTAAACGTCGCGAGCGGATAAAGAGCCCACACGTCTAGTTGGCTCTCCGTTTGCCGATTTCGGGCACGCGCAAGCGTCCCAATCGCGTTACGGTGGGGCATAGCCCTAAGATGACACATCCTTCGATACACACGCGCAAAGAGAGAGAGAGAGAGAGCCGTAATTCATTTATGCGCTGCGGCGTGTATTTGCAAAGGGGCGGGCGGGTGCCGACGATTTCTCCCTTCTAGAGTGTAGAGCTGTGCTCGCTCGGGAAACGGAGTAGCTGCCGAAGGGAAGATGGATGTATGAGGTATTGGTACTTGAAGAGGTCTGCGTGCGCACGTCGAGGGAGGTGAGAGAGCGAGTGAAAGGGAAAGGGTAAACAGGAGATTAATAGTGCCAGATGGAATGGCTTTCCCAACATTTGCTACTTGCACAATATTTGTTTACGGTGCAGAATTATTGTGCTTCTCATTTTCATAATCGTGTTACGCGAGACAGCTGAAATAACGGTTTCGTACAATAGAATTATTAATGAAAACTACTCATTTGAGCATGGTTGTTTTCACTGCAGTACAGGAAGACGGAAAAATAGAGGAAGAGAAGGAGTTTCAGCGTGATGCCAGTCTCGCTTTGGAAAATCCGAAGCGAACGAGACACGCCTCGGACGAGAGTCGATGCCGCAGACTTTATAGAAGGGGGCATTAGCCGATTAGGCGGAGGAGCGACGACGGCTGGCGGAAAGCGACGGCGGCCGGCCGGGCAGTTTCGGAGTTTTGATTGTTTTTGACGTTAAGGACCGCGCGTGACTGCACTTTTGGGATCCCCTCCGTGCGCGCGCGCCGTCGTGTATACGTGAGCGACGGGAGAAATCGATTGCCCTCGACGTGCCTGTGGCTGCGACTGACTTGGATGGACGACATTTTCAAATTGATAAAGTCCTCGCTGAATCACACACCAACAGTTTCAACAGATTTATTTTCTAAACGAGCGTCAAAGAGGAGTAGTGAAATTGTTTGTTTTTCAAAAAATAAATAATTCAATTCAAGGACTATTGGTAGACATCGTTTATTTGCGCAAACATTTTGGATTCGTCCTTCGCCCGAACAAAAGTAGCTTAAATAATTGAGAAGAAACCAGGATCCCGCGTAAATCTGGAAGTGTTGTTGAGCCACGGATTGAAAAACAACACGTTCGAATCCCCGATCGACGCTCGTGCTGCACACATGCCAAGCTTTCCGCAGGATTCGATGCGAAAAGGTCCCCGCACCACCGGCGAAGCACCTTCAATAATTTATCCATCCTCTCCAGCACGAGAGCTAAGCTGTCGACGCGAGGAACGAACGCGATGTGCCTTATTTGCTCCCTGACGCGTATATAGACATGTACAGTCGTCGACCTATGCGATGACGCGCAGCACTCGCAGCTAATTAAATGTGTATCGCGCTCAGCACGCGGGGAATAGACCGGCAGCGGTGCTGGGAACGGATTGCAAAAGATAAACAGAGTGCGAGAGGAAAGTGAAAACTGCGAGAAAGAAAGTGCGGAAAACGAGAGGGTAGAAAATTAAAGAACAAGAGAGCGGGAGAGGGAGTGAGTAGGAGGCGCGCTGATCCGGAGATTAAAAGCCCCTCGGTAACGAGCGCCGCGCGTACTCGCGGGACTGCAGAGGCGACGACGAGAGAGGAAAACCCGTAGACAACTGTCGTTTAATTAGGGAATTATCGGGGGATTAAATAAAGTAGCCTGGGCCCTGCCACCCGATCGTTATATTTCCGCTGGCCCGCGTCTTCTTTCGAGTATCATGATGAGTCATAAGACCTCGTTGGAAATTCACGCTAAATACCGCTGATCTTTATTTATTTTGCTTATTAACACCGCCTGCTGAATTATCGCGCTACTATATTTCACAATTATTTATATATAGCAATTTGTAAAAAAATCAGAGTCTCTCTTACCAATCTAATTGTAAGCTCTGTGCGTTGTAGTTATTTGTTTTAAGAAATAAATAAGTATAGTAGGCAGAACAATGTTTTGAAAAACGTATTGCCAGTGATAGTTTAGTGAATAATAGGCTGGGCAGTTCGGAGCAGCCTCCCACTAATATTACCTCAAATTGATTTAGGAGCATTTTTAATTAACAACGCGTACGTATAGATGTATATAGGCGCTGGCGCCGAGCGCTCTTTAACAGGCTCCATGCGGGGCGCGCGTATCAGCAGCCACGGATCACACATGGCTGCGCGCATACAAACACTCCCACGTAGGAGCAATATTTCCTCCGACGCAAGGTCGACACTCGGTTAAATTAGAACGGTCGCACGAGCGGGCGACTTATAAATCAAGCAATTTGGATGATGAAACGCTTCCGTGCGCGCTTAATATTCTAATATCGCTAAGTGCAGCGGCCGGGAGAGTCGAGCTGTGCTCCGGCAGCATATTTCCGAGAGGGACTTTTGTCTCCTTTTTCCCGGCTGCGTGCTCGCGACCGCGAGGAAGACGAGGAGGAGGAGAAGAAGAAGAAGAAATGCCGAAGGGGGCGGGAAAGCCGCCAATAACCGGCTGTCCCGTTTCGGCTCGCTGCGACTACTTGCCTACTGGCCGATGAGTAACGGCCGCGCGGCCGCGGCACGCGCGAGCGCGAGTGCACGTAAATCAGCCGCTCGCGCGCGCTGCAAGACTGCCCTTTATTGCCTGCCGCCCTCGACTCACTCGCTCTTTCTCTCTCTCTCTCTTCGCTATGCACTCGCGCCCAATTTTCGGCCCACGGCTATTTGAATATTCGATTCGCTCGTTGCACGCGCGAGAGTTGCATGATTGCACGCCCGCCTATATTCCAGCAGCCTATTTCTCGCCCGCGCTCTCGTTTGTATTGTGACGAATGGCGCCAATAAAATTTCGATTGCCTTGCCACTTTTTGCGTCTTTTCTCCAATGAAACTGTCTTTTCGTGGTGGGAGCTTGTTTTGCACTTTTTGGTACTCGGGAAGTACGCCTTTTTTTTGCTGCTCGTACTTTCAGTGCAAATTTAATTATACACCAACTGATTTATGCCCGCGCTTTTGACTAAATTAGAATTTGCATATTTATAGAATTTTAATTGCCTAATTTTCTATCCTGACATGATTTGAAAGTTTTTAATTTGTTATATATAATTTAATTAAATGCACGATTTACATAATTCGAATTTTGCGATACCTGTACGTTTGAGGGTATTAAATAAAGTGCGCAGTAGTTTTGAAAAGATATTTTACCGAGTCTCACATACTAACCGTTACGAAGCAGTAGTATCGCACGTGTTAGAGAACGTGTCACGAAGGATCATTGCTGAACTGTATGTTTTCGAGAACAATAGGAAATTTTTCATCGTTCGTTTAATAGCTGGGCAGTTATTTAAGCGGCTCATAACACGGAGCAGAAATCGTCCTTACATGTTCAGCGACTGAGGAATCGTTTGTTCGTGATAGATACTGCAAAAAGCCCATTAAATATCTCTCCGAGTCTCGGCCTTACAAGAGTAAATAAAAATCAAGAATAATAAAATAGTCGAAAGGGAAAAGAGCAAAAGCAGCCAGACAGTCGGCAAAGTGCGTCTGAGAGCGTCTATTATTCTCCCTAAACTGCATCTTCCTGCAGAGGCGCGAGGACAAAGAGACGCGCAAGATGGAGACGCGGAAAAAGAAACGAAGGACTCTTTCTCTCTTTTGCAGCGAGACGAAAATTCAGGAGCCGTATCTCCCGAGGAATCCTTAAATTACGGCTCGCGCAGCGGTCGGTCAGGTACACGGAAAATGTCGCAGAGACAAGACAGAGGTAGCTCAGGAGGTAAAAACAAAAGCCCGGGGAAAAACTTGCCTTTTAAGAAGTTTTTTACCTTTCGAGAACTCGTCACTCCCCTCCCACTTCTCCTCCTTTCGCCTGATACGCGCGGTATACATAGGTACGCGCCGGCTCCGGCGGCTTTTTACAGTCGCTCTTCCCGCTCTATTCTTCGATCCCACCTTCCCGCTCTCTATTCTCTTCCGACACGAGCTGCTCTTGGCCCTTCTATAGATATACTTAGGGTCGGCGCCGCGCTTAATGGTCTTAGTTTCAAACGAGCAAAATATGGAAAATGCATAAGTTGTTCAATTGCTTTTCTTCCTGAATATTTATTCTTCGCGTTGTTCCCGCGCCCCTTTTCTTTCTCGGGCTCCACGTTCTGCCCCCCCCCCCCCTGCATCTGCGCGCTTCTTGCTACAAGCAAAGTTTAGCTCCATTTAGTCGCTGACTTTGTACATTATACACCGCTGAAAAATGTGTGCATTTACATATAGGAATCGTTTGCGATTTGCACAATTTCCTTCCATTTTTTTCTTTAGCAACAGAAAAAAAACTTTATGTAAAATTCATGAATAATTTTCTCTAAATATTAAACATTTTGAATATAAATTTCATCGAAAAATATTTACAAACAGAATGCAATGAAATTTGCTAATTCATAATTTATTAAAGGCATTTTAAAAATATTAAAAACACTTTAAATAAGCCTTCAAAAGCAAATGAGAGGAATTTCCGATTCATAGGGAGTTTGGAAGCTAGAAAATATCATCGGATGCCAATATAAATTTACATCAGAATTTCAAATGAATTGAAATTGGGGCATCCAATCAGAATTTGATCGATGAGTCATTGCGCTTCTGAATTGGGCTCAGACAGAATAGCTCGATCTGCTTCCAATTAGAACTCGGGAAAGACAAAAATGTTTCCAATTAGAGCAGAAGATTTCCGCACACGCTCTTTCTCTCTCGTGAAATGCTCTGGAAAGCCGATGAATTGGGCGAAGCTCCGCTCACCCATCGCTCAGGCCCTATATGCTTTTTTCATTAACCCGCATGTGCGCTCGCTAGACAGACAAGCTCTGATTAAATCGCGCACTCGGCTCTCGATATGGCGCTGGCGCGCGGACAAAAAGAGCCGAGTCGAATGCGCTGCACAATGCGCCCTCGCGGGCTGCATCTTCGAGGAGAGAAGAAAAGAAAGGGGCTTTCATTTTGCGATCCTCGTCACTCGCCTCACTCGTGCATCTCATTCGCCCGGTCTTATAAATTCTCTCGCTTGCACGAGCTCCTTTTCTTTTCCCGCTCCTTTCCTCTCCTGTTCGTCTCCTCTCGCTTTCGTTATTTTTTTAATCACCGTTTGTTGGCGTCAAGTGGCAGGGATGAATTTTCGCAATTTGCTCGGGCGGAGAAAATTCAGTCACGGAGGCACACTTGAAAAAGTTCTCGCGCGCGCTCCTTCGAGGACGGAGGAAAAAAAAGAGCGCAGAGGGTGGCCAGGTGGTGAAGAAGTAGGAGAAGGCGGGGACTTTAATTAGTCGCGCTAAGTCGTCATAATTTTCTTCGCGCCCGCGCTCTATTTATTCTCGCTGTAAGGAATTAAACTTACGAACGAACGTCTGATGGAGGGCGCACGTGGGCGCAACTTGCGCGATGCATTTTTCCCCGAGAACACAGCGCCAGACGGAACACGGAGATTAAGTAATTGTGAAGAATTAGCCTGATTAAAATAAAAGTTATGCGCTTCGTGATGCATTTTTACCCTTGGAATTTTCACAAACTTTTACACCAACTTCTACAGTGTTTCTTCCATTTGAAATTCAAATTTCCTTTACGATTGTACATATATACATACACACACTCGAGACTGAAGGAGGCTCGTCTTAATGAAATCACATGGTTATTTTGAGATGATAATATTTTGCCGGGGCAGTTCATCGAAAAGTTGAGCTCGTTTCGCGATCAAGAACTTCTTCCACTCCCTCTTTCAATGTGTACCCACTTCCGCTCGGCTCGGCCGCAGCTCACTGGTTAATATAAAGAGCTTCTTACGCTCTCCTCGATGGGTAGTAGAGAAGGCAAGTTTTTTTCCTTCTTTTAATTTGTTGTTCTTGTTGCCGTCTTATCAATTCGACCCTCCCCCAATTAGCGTCTGGCAAGGAGCTTTGGGGGGAGCCCCAAGCCTCGAGTCTGGTCAAGCGGCGAACCCCTCTTATTATTTTTCCAGTAGAAATGTAATGCGATCTTGCGGTCGATGGCTGCGCCACGCAAACTTCTAATTCTCCGGGATGTATAAAGAAGTTATACGCGACCACCGGCGGGCTATTTTTTTTTTACCACGGCCTGCGGACAAAGGATTTTCTTACCCGATTCCCGTTGCGGCATCTTACAATTCAGTAAACCCTCTCCCTTGGGCTTCTTATTATTGTATTTTCTTTTTTCTCTATTTCTTAATTAAACGAGGATGAAATTACCCTGTTTATCCTGTATGATATTATGGGCTCGTTGCGTTCACCTCTAGTCTCCTACTCTTGAAAATCACCCACACAACTGTTATCCTAGATAACACGTTTCCAGTGAATAACAATCAATGTACATAATTAAAGCATCGATACTCTTTACAAAAAGAAAACAAAGGCTCTCTTTTATGCGGAGTTGCAAAACAGCATGTCAGCACTCTGGAAAAGCAAGAAAACCCGAGGGGAAATAGTAAAGCATATAGTACTTTCGTCATCATAAATTTGAGCGTGCAGTTGCGTCGCTCGAGATGATCCAAAAAACAATGGAATAAGCAGTCATACAGGGTGAAAGGGAAAAAGCAAACAATCCCGGCGGGGCAAAAACTCATGGGCGAGGCAATTCCATTCCCGCGACGGCGGTAGGGGAGAAGAAAGAAGTGCGCGTGCATGGCAAAGAAAGCCCGGGGTAGGTACACGAGCGGCGACAAAGCAATCCGTCAAGTTCAAGATCGTCGTCTCGCTGTGCAAGGTTGTGGGAATGTGCGCACGGCTGTACGTGTATATATATGTACCCCGAAGCTTCGCTCGCGCACTCGCTCGGTGTAAAATTCAAATTCCGCCCGGAGGAGGCGGATGGCTTTCGGTGCGGGGCGCTCCGAACAAACGGCACCGAGACCACTCACCTCTACCCTTCTACTTCGATCTCGCTTTTTCTACTCTTCTATTCCTCTCCCTCGCTGTCTCCCTTTCACCGATACTTTTTACGCCTTTTCTATGTCGTCGTTATTATTCCTTTCAGAGGAAAAACTTTTACGCTATTTTTCCTGCAACGATACATTCAGCATTTATATGAATATAAAACTGGATTTTCTATCGAAATCTGATAGCCCGAATCTAAACATATATGGTTTAGTTTGAATTGTTAAAAAATCTTTTCGAACAGGATCATCCACTCATCTGAGACGAAGTTGTACACCTCTCCGGTTCGAGAACAACAGACACGGAGTCCATTGTCAAGATGAATATTAAAGAATCATATCGACACATACATCTGTCCCTCAGCTCTCCTTCGTCCTTTCCTCGCGTCCCCTTTGTTTCTCGCCTAGTGACAACCTCCAATTAACTACGCGCCCATGGGGAGACGGCGAGATTTGGAGCGAAAGAATTGAAGGGCCCACTCGAAAGAGAGAGAGAGAGAGAGAGAGAAAGAGGGCCGGGAGCAGGAAGACTGCTGTTCTGCTGCTGCTGCACGCGCGTGTTCGCAGAAAAAGGAGCGAAGGAGCGCGCACGTGCCTGTGTCCCTTTTTTAACGTGGATCGAGCTCGCCCGGCTGGAATATATGCATATGCCACCCCGCGGCAGACTAATGAGACGCGCGAGTGACACGCGACCCCCGACTCGCACTTTTTCCATCCGCGTGCGTGCCTCCGTGCGCTCGGGCGTCTTTCTTCAGTCTCGAGGGCGCATGCGTTATGCACCGCGACGACGCGAGTGCGAACTGTGCAGGGTAAAAATCTCTCTCACGAGCGCCCTTCAGCGAGCGCAGAGAGACCTTTGAATATCGCACGACCGCTGGAGGATTTTATACTTGAATTTTTCTACCTCTGCGCGCGCCTAGAGCTTTTTAAGTTAGTTATATCTGTGGCTTATACTTGCAACTCAAAAACCGCCGTTAATTTGCCAAAGTAGACTTATTTCAGGTTTTACAAGATTTTACGGAATAACTTTGGAATTTCGAAGAAGTATTTCAAATTCTACAACTAGATTTGGTGGCAAACGCGGCAAGAATACAAGCTCTGACATTTGTAAGAAGCAATAGTCAAGTATTCGCAAAACGCGTGGAATTTACAAGCGCATAAAATGTATTATTCATTGCAATCCATAATCTATGAGTATAGATGCAATGTCAGAGTATTTGCGATATAAATAAGAATTAGAGGTACTAAGGTACATCGAAATTTTTCGCTAACGGTGTTGCGGGCTTTTATACTTCCAACATCTATAACGCCATCTACGAGCTCACGTTCAGTAAATCGAATGCTTGGCGAACGCTGCTGGGAGGTTTGGAAATAAACATGCAATAGTGCCATGAAAAATCTACTTCGCACTTATCTCCTACGATGCTTTGGGTAAACATCGAGCTGTATAAGATATTACACGGCCTGCATTATGCATTTGCTTTTTTTTGTTAAATCGAGATTCAAATAAAACTTTAAATAGAAAATAAAATGAAATTGATAACGATGTCGTACCTAGACAAGTTTATTGTTCATTTGATGGACATCCCGAGGCGATTTTAACTGTACATACATACGTGAACGTAAAAGTTGTACGAAATTACAGGCCTCAAGAGTATAGATGACGTGCACGGATCTTCAAACAGCGGAAAAGCCCTTGTCGAGGAGAAAAATCAATCCTTTTCAATTTGTGCGAGATAAAGAAAGACAGCATTCACGCGGTCGATCTTCCCTTTGATACGCGCTCACGCTCGACTCATCATCTCGACGCGCGGCTCGATGCCGAAACAATATCGCGGCGAGACAGCCTCGGCTGGCCCCCACGCACGCGTACGCACTCGATTCTCATTTCGCCCTCGTAATCAACGAGCAGCCGAGCCGTGCGAGACAATGAAATCTGCATCTACCGGGGATCGAAGACGCCAGGGAATCGAAGAATGAGCGAAGGGTGAGTCGTCGAAGGAGGAGACGCGCGTGTGGCGTTGATGAAAGAGGCGTGCGAGCGGGGGAGGATGACGGAATGATTTTCGTGCACGGACGGATATAGGGAGAGAGTGAGAGGATGAAGGAGTTGGATGCGTACGCGGCCGCACAATGTTGCCCGATGCTAAAGGAATGCCTGAAATGAGATTGCGACGGGATCGCGTCGTAATTATCTCGGGGATAGTCATTATTTTCTAGCCCTCCTTAGTCCACTTGTGTGTCATTCATCGTTAGCAATGATTTTCTTTTGATTTATACTTGCGAAAAATCGATATTTTCTCGGGGCGAAAATCGCAGTGCAAACAGCAAAGTTGCGCGTGGTGAATTCAAAATCGCATAATAAAAAGTTTAAACCGAGCAAGTTCACAGGGCAAAGGATGCATAACAGTCGTAAAAAAGAAGAGAGACTCGCACGCGAGCACGTGATGAAAGGGAAATCGATTTTCGCAAAGGACAAAGGAGCGAGTTGCGAGAACGGGAGAGAGAGAGAGAGAGAGAGAGAGAGAGAAGCAAGCGCCTAGTTGAAAAAAGGTGCGGGTAGCGCACAAGGGGAATAAGAAAACGAGCGAAAAAGTTGGCGCAGCAGTAGCAGCCGCGGCGGATACAGCGAGATAAAACGCGGAAAGGGTCAGAGGCGTAAAAGGGAAAGAGGGAGAAGGATGCGAGACGAGCGTCCATTTTCAATGGCAAAGCGTGTGCTGCCCGAACAACTGCCTGCGCGTACGTGCGCGTGTACGTATGAGCCGCCCCCGCGCGCTTTGGATTATTCAAAACGGTGTGCGAGCTTTGTATGTCCGCGGCACGGCGCGCGTCTGTCCGGAAAACTCCTCCAAGGCTTTGCGTATTTGCAAATGAACGGCGCGCGCTGAGGATATAGGCGCGTAATATGCACTGCAGTCGCGAGGCTTTATTTGCTCAGGGCCGACTCGCCCGCGGGAGCGGTTTTAATATTTTCTCAGGACGAGGGGGGCCGACTGCCTCTCGTTAGGATGCTCTTATCTGTCTTCCTGCATTATGCACATTTTTTTTCTTCTTCTTCGCTCACTATGTTTTCTTCTCCTCGGCTCCCGTCAGGGGTTGCCAGACCGTCTCAATTGTCGCGGGGTGTCGACGTCGTCCTGAAATGTCATACGACCATTGTCTCGGATATCGTTCTTCAATTCGAGGTGTTTTACTCATTAGGGGATATACACCCTTTCGTCAAGCTGCGAGCTCTGTGGCAAATTGCTTCCAGCGTCGAGATGTTTACGCCCTTGGAGCGCTATTGAATGCGATACCTCATCATCTTTTCATCCTCGTTTGCGGCATAAAACTCTTCGAGTCAATGCTATACTCAAGTATTTGGCGAGTAAAAAATTTTCAATAAATATATTAGGAGAAATAAATAATCCAAAAAATATTTCCTTCACGTCCAAGACAGTCCATATTTCCTTCATCTTTTCTAGGTCTCTCGAGCAAATTCCAGCGCGAGTAGAATAGGTTTCGATTGTGTGGCACGAAATAGATTCCAGCACGCTCCGCCGTTGAGTTCCGCTTTTTTTTTATTTCCTTCGACTGCGCGCCGCATGCATAGGAGACGAGGAGGAAAAGAACAAGACGTTCGAGAGGGAAGTTATTCCCGTAAAAGCGCCCCCGCCCTTTCATATAAAAGAAAAATGTCCTGTCTACAATAAAAACGTAAGCAATCGAACCTTTTATTGTCCTTTTAAATATTTTCAAACCCGGGTTAAGAGCTGAATCGTTCCCCGTAAGATATATGAATAAAGCCCTTTCTTTATTATCTTATTACTGTGAAATTTGTTGCTTTTTTTTGTAAGTACTGATGTTTATTTATATGAAAAAATAAAATATATTAAAGCTCTGGTTTACCTTTCGAGCATGCAGTATTTTATATTCTATAGAATACAGAAACTACACTTTGAAAGTAATTAAAGAAATATGAAACAGTAAATGAAATTTACAATCTATAATATATATATTTGTATAAAACTAAAAATTATTAATAACTTTAAAATATCTTTACAATATTATTTTACCTTTACACACATCAGATACGCGATTTTAACGATGTGGAATTTTATCACGTCATACTATCCCGTAGTAACAGCGTGGGCAGTATATGAAAATTTCGTCATTTTACATTAGAGCGAAAACGAGGGCAAACCGCGGCTGCGCCCGCTCACCGTATCAGCTCGCAAAATTCTAGGGAAATTCTAATAAAAAAACAGCTCTGCGCGCTGGGCTTCTTAATCAGCGAAGCGTGGCAAAAAGTGAAGAAAAAAGGGGAAATGCGGCCCTAGGGAAACCACGTAACCAAAAACCGAGAGGCATCTCGTCGGTACATGAGCCCCCGTGTAGCGCACAGAGCAGCAGGAGCTGTAGCATCGGTGGTGCATCAGAGTATCTCTCGCGGTCTGGGCGCTGCTGAGTAAAGAGAGTCGAGCAAAATAGAGAGAGAGAGAGAGAGAGAGAGAAACCGCACTGGACTGCTTGAATTTGCATTGAATGCCCTTAGCCGGGCCAGCAGCGTTCCGGGGTTGAAGCTGCTACTGCGCGTGTGCTGCTACTGCGCGTGTGCTGCTGCTCGCTGCCTTGTACCATTGTGTTTATTTATGCACTTTAATTATATCAAATATGGTGCGCGTATAATGGGAGCTCGTGCATTCTCCACGTAAAAGACACGTAAAACGGCGGCTGTGTACGCTTGGCTTTTGTTGTTGTTGCTGCTGCTGATGCTGTGTTGGGCGACTTCCTATAGGTACGCTAAGCGCGCGAGCCTCCATATACGAGCGCTTCTTCACCGGTTCACGCCGCGCGCGAATCGCTCGCTACAGCACGAGCGTGCGTCGCCTTTAGCTCTTTCTCTTTTTATCCTCGAGCATGCTCGCGTTTTTGCCTCTCTCTTCTGCGCCTCTCTCTCCGAGCCTTTTTATACCGAACACGATTCATTGTCTTTTTGCTCGGACTCCGTCGCTGCGAGGAAATTACTGTGTTTATTCGACGAGTAATGAGTGCGACTAAGCACGAGTTATACGCTTTTCGAGGTATTTCAGCGCCTTGCCAGCATTTTTCAAACAATCATCGTTAATTCACGGTAAATAACAATTATTTTATTTGCGCATACTGATCGATCGTATTGTTATGGAATTTATTTATTTGCGGTGAAATAAATACTTTATTCCACAATAAAAACTCGAGAATGTAACGAATTAACAGTTATTCCGCAGTGGAACATAAATATATAAAAATATCCCATCGACTTTTGTCGAGTGCATGCGATTGGTCGAACTTTTGTACAGCAGTCGTTGAAGATACTCAAGTGCTCCGCGATAGCGGAATAAAGTAGCTTTTAAACGAGGATATGCCGCATAAAATCAGCCTATAAACAACAGATTCGATCGCAAAATTTTTAACGAGTACCGGGTCGTATCAACACTGCGCGGAACTGCGCGATAAAAGCCGAAAAGGGATTAATAACGAAGTATTAGTATTATCAGTAGAAACTGCTTGTTCAACCAAAACTAGAACAGCCCCGTGACGCGCAACGGTTCTCGCCGGCTGCAACTTGCACCGGGGCGCGCATGCCTTCCCGCTGTTTACCATTAAAATTTATGACCAGATCATCTTTATTGATATCAGCCGGCGAGCGATCGTCATTTTCGAGAGTCTCTCTCCCGAAGGCCCGCTCGGTCTAATCGGCGTAAATCTGTGCGGAGAAGAAAGGACTGTAATAATTTTATAAACGCTCGTAATAAGAGACATAAAATGTATAATCATTTTTGCCTTTTACTCTCGCTCGAAAAGTGCGGCAAAAAAGAGCGGACGGCATAACAAGCGGATCACGCGATCTATCACATTCTCTTTCCCGAGAGCGTGTGGCTCGCGCGCGCTGCTTTACGTGCCTTACGGGGGCTAAATCCCGGCCTGCCATTATATTATCGGCGAAATTGCCCTGCACTCCGAGCATGTAAAGGAGAGAAAGAGAGTGTGATCGAGGGATAGGAGGAAGCGCATTGGGATATAAGAATGTCGAGGGAAATTCTCCTGCTAAATCATTGAACGCCAGCTAGTCGTTCTAAATAATTCAATAACATTAAAATTTATTAGCTTATTTTCCTAACTTTTTTTTCAGCCATATTAGTTTCTCCGCAGCGCATAAGGATAGTGCGCACGATAAAAATCATATAATGCGCTTCTATATGCAAAGCCAAATAAATAAGAAAACGAGCGACATAACAGTGTCCTCGAACGGGATTAGGCTGCGCGCATTATGCGGTATATACTTTGGAATATTTCGTTTCTAAAATTAAAGATTAATCTGTGATAATTGTTTCGTGTTTCGTGGAATGTAAACACCGTTACGCACAGTTTTTCAAGACCAAAGATTAGCCATGCATTGTGTTACCGATACATTTGTTTGGAATTCACTATTATATGTTTCTCTGTTTAATTGAATCTAATTAATGGAAACAGTTACGATGCTCCGAGCGAATTTCAAGAATACATACATGGCCCAATTGATCGTTTATTTACAAGTAAAATGCGACGCATTTCAGAGTGATTTGAAAACCGCAGCTGCCTGGTAACATAATAGTAGCATAAAAAAGGAGCGAGTGAGAGCCTGCGAGACAAAGACAGAGAGAGAGAAAAGGCGAGACAGATCCGTTTCAGCAAAAGAGGAACGGCCAAAACACACTGTTTTGCGCGCGCACTATATGCACAGGGCGGGGACAGCGCGAAACGCATTTGCTTAAAAGGGGCATTAAGCATCAGCGTGCAACGCGCGGGCGCAAGTGACGCGAGGGATTTTATACTTTGCTCCCTCTGTTTTTCTTCGTCCCTCGCACTTCTTATCCTTCGCACTTTTTTTCCAGCTCGTCGCCGTGCTGCACGTAAACGCCGCAGCGTCGTCGCGCACGTTGGCGGGCGAATTCGGAGAGAGAGGGGGGAGAGAAAGAGAAAGAGGCGAGGGCGATGTATGGCAGATAATACATGCAGATAGGATTGCGCGCCGCGTGGAAGGGAATCTATATAAGGAGCGCTCTGTGCAAATGAGAGGAGGGGAACAAGCGGAGGAGGAGAGCTCCACCAAGGCTACCGCGATCACAATACCACATTCGCGCGTGCGCGTGTACATGCTTGCCTCTTCTGCTTCCTATCCTGTTTTTATTCTTCACATAAAAGTTTCATTTTTTTAAACTTATTTTTAAAAAGACTTACTTATTTGTCAGATTAATCCATACAAATCTATTATTTCGACATAAAAGTAACGTGTTGAAAATACGCGGTTTAGTAAACTACATTCTTCGGTTGTTATAGTAACAGAGAGCAAAGGAAAAAGCAAAAATTCGACACGACAATAGAAAGCGCACCGTGGAGAGAAGTAGAATCTCGCTCGGTGGCGCGAGGGCCCCGAGTAAACGAGGCAATAAAATTCAGTGGTGCGCGCGCGCGGCAGGCAGTTTTGTCAGGCCACGCGAGCGCGAGAGAGCGCGAATAATAGGCCGCAGCGTTGCACCGCACGCGCGAGCAAACGAGAAAACGTAAAATTCGCGCGCGGCCGTGCGCTCGAAAAGTGGGCGACACGCTCGGGCGAAGGAAACACGGAAACTCGGGCGATGTCACGCGGCGGGCTTAGTGTGTGTGTGCAGCGTCATCAGTGTTTAGGTCCGCCCGCGCCTCGCCCGAGGAGAGGAACGTTTATTAGCGCCAGTAACGAAGTTCCGACTATACTCCGTTCCCTCCCTCGATGTATACTGCAACGAGAGCGCGCTCGCCCTCCTCTCATTTCCGCATTTCTCTCTATTTCTCCGGTATATATACCCAACGCGCGCGCGCTCCTCTCAGACTTTAAACCCTCTCGGCTTGTTTTTTCGAATCTTCCTTTATTTCTCTTCTCCCCTGCTCTCCTTTCTTTTATCCCTTTTCGCACTTTTTCTCCGACACCTCTACGCGAAGAACTTCATTTTCCCTTACCGTTGTCTGGCCGCACCGTTGCTCTCTGTAATTTTTATGTTTCCCCGGGGTAACGTTTTTCTCTTTTTATTTCTATTTTACAACTGTTTTTACCGTTTCTCCGTGCTGCTGTATTTTCCTTTTCCCATCATCGATAAGATGATAATTAATTTCCATTGAACGCTCGAATGAAAAGAATACGAATGAAAGAAAAAGTAAGACGCTGACGTGTATTCCATTATCAATTAACACATCGAGCGGCCGGCAGTCCAATTACGCTCGGCCCCTAACAATCTCCTCTGATTCTTTTCGCTTTCCTATATATGTTACCGCACGCGTATTTCATCATTTTTCTCGTTCTACACCTCCTGCGTGCCCGTAGTATACCGGGCCTTGCGTAAGCTACTTAAAAAGTTGGCGAACGAGCTGCGTCACCGGAGAGTCGTTAAGGGGGCGATGCATCGGCGCGCGCTACGACTCGCGCCTTTAATTAAACGTCCGGGGGCCACGGGGCTGCTGCTGCTTCTTCTTCTTTCCTCCCTCTATGCGCTTCTTTCTTCCCTCTCTCACTCGCGAGCTCTCTTTAGTCTTCGCTCCCCCCGGAGGTGGCGCACGGGCGCGAGTTCGGTTACTTCGGCTATTAAAGCCGAGGGGGTAGTTTTTGCTCGTCGTCCAACTTTCCCCGCCATATTTCACTTCGTTAGCAACTGAACGTGGCTCTATCATTCTCTCGCTTTTGACTTTTTCGAATAATTATCCTTTCAAACTCATACTTCCTCCCTTGCTCTTATTTGTCTGCAATTATTTTAATAATGATTCGCGACCAGTATTGCGCTTTTAATTGAAGTTTAGTATACAACATGCAAGCTGCAATATTTATTAACATTAAAGGTGAAAAAAAAACAATTACACGAGTGTGGCTAGGAATAATATAATGTGTTTTGTATGCTGCAGGAGTGTGATTAACGAAGCGGCCTCGCGTTACTTTGTACACCTCATCCATTCATTTGCTTACCATTAACACTTCGAGTCACGTAAAATTTTGCGCCCCGCCGAAACAAAAGGCTTTATTGGCAGTTTCCATTACGGCGCATTTCCATTATGATTTGATTAATCTAACAAAAAATAATAAAAATTTACATATTCATCGTCGGCGCGCGCCGCCGCTGCACGGTGTCGAATATGCATGTCTCGCGCCTCTCCGTGTCGCGCGTATACACAACCCTTTTTTTTTTATCCCCGTTCATCGCTGCTCCTACACACGGCGGACTCAAGTTTCACGCGAGCGTACTCGCGCGCGGATTTCATTCAATTTGCATTTTTCGTTCGACATCGTATATATACCTCCAGCCTGAACGCATACAACCTCGTTGACGATGCGGGCTGAATTACCGTTCCGTCATTCGAAAGCGTATATGTATATATACGCGACATCGTCTGCGGATATTTCTTCTTTCTCATATTCTTTGCGGTTCGTTATACCTCATGCCATATGAGGTTTTACGCAAAATGTAGCTAAAATAACATTTGGAAAAATTCAAAATAGAATTTTATATACTTAAATGTCACATGTACGTACAAGAACTGTGCAATATATACGTATTTATTTTGAAAACAAAAGCGCTATTTCTTTGTAAGGTAAGCGTTTAAATTATGCAAATGCAGGGTTCTAGAATAAAATACAGATGCGTGAGTAGGAACGAAAAGAGAATGATAAAATACTAGCGAGTCCGAAGTGGTTCGCAGGTCGGGAAGAAGAATTGAGAGGTAAAGAAAGGATTGGAGTAGGAGGATTTTGTGGGCTCCGGTGGCGCACGCCGCGCGCCGTATGATTCATGGCAGCACGCGCTCATCATTTGTTTGACTATTCTCTTGCCGGTGGTAGCATCTTGTAGCCCGCCCTCCGGGGATTCGGTCCACTTCCTCGGCGTTCGACCACCGCGAAGCTAGAAATGGAGCGCCGCATTATCTTCCAGTCCTAGTAGACTTACTTTTTTTTCTTCGTCGCAGAGTCCCGCTGAAAAGCCAACAAAATGATCCGCTACCCCGAGGATGCTCCCTATATCATAACTTTTTCTTTCTTTGCCTCCTTTTGCGTGTAGCTCAGCCAGGCAAATAATGGAGGTCTAATGGAAATAAACATGCCGTTTTGTACACAAGCCTCTTTGTTTGCTTATTCTCTTGTATAACGATATCATTCTTCTTATATTAGAAAGCCATTTTGTAATTTTATTTTTCATTGAATTACCGAAACTTTAACGATTGCATTATACGATGCGAGACTATAAATTATGCTCAACTTTTCAAGGGCATTCCCTCGTTGCTTTCTCATCCCAGCTAGCGATTCCATTTGACGCTGTGGCGAGCGTCAATTTACGCGCAATGCACCGAGGACGGGGCGAGCAAAAACAATTGGAGTCCGACTGCTCCGGGGCAGACATAAAAGTTCGTCCCTTCCGGGACGGCGTTGCCTGGCGCAGCAGCGGCACTGGAAAGGTTATCCATATTCACGGGCCACTCTGCGAGTGTGAGCTCGCGCGCGATCGCGCCTCTCGCGGATTCATGAATTTTCCATCGTTTATCGAGCTTTCCCAGCTCGTTTCGCCGGACGCGCGTCGTCGAACAAGCTTGCCAACTGCTTTTCCAATGAAAAAAAAAAAAAAAAAAAAAAAAAAAAAATATTACGCACCAGATCCGACCATGGACGACTGAGGGAGTAGTGTGTCAGTAGATATAGCGCGGTATACGTATGCGGACGGACGCATGTGTATTGTAACTTCGCTGGTGTTGAGAGCTCGCACTTTTTCCCTGAATTTCGAGGACGACGCTGCTAAGCACTGGGCATTTAAAGTTTTAATGAAAATTATTGAGCGGCTCTGGAAAAAGTTTGCTTTTGCGGATTTTTTTACCTCCTATCGTATTATCATTTACATCTCAGTGGTTTTAGCGTGCTTTCGAGGCTTGCGTTTGAAAATGTAATAGCTCGGGGGCAAGTAAACAGTTTATTTTATTTAAACGCAATATATTTTAAAACTCAAGGAAAACTGATTTAATGAAAAAGCTTTTGAAAATTAAAACAGGCTTTCGCTTTATGCATCTGAAATGGATAAAAATTGTTTTTTAATCGAGCCATAAATGAAACACGGCTAAATCGTCGGTATGGAATGGAGATCGCATCGTGGAATATCTCAAAATCGCCGAAAATCGCCCGTGAAGAATATATAAGAGGGCGGCGATAGCGCGCCGACAGGGCAAACGAGAGAGGATTCGCCGCGCGAGCACCTCCCCGACTTATTCTGATCCTTATTTATCGGCTCGCCGCAAAGGACTTTCTTCGCAGCGCGGCGTTTTTATCGTGCCGAGCGCGAGCTGCAGCAGGACTGCGAGTGAGATCTTTTTCGGCCGCTGTGTGTCCCTCGGAGCGCGTAAATAAACGGGCGCAAAGAGGCTGTCCGCGCGGCTAATCCCCGGCGAATCGGCCAAATATTTATAAATATCGCACGTGCCGAGCGAGTCCGCTTGTTTTGCCGATATTTATGCGCCTTTTATTTTTTACAGCGTGCGCGATCCCGGATTATTTGCTCGCACGAGCTTTCGCCACTTTGTATTTCGCGGCGCGCCACACGCGCGTTTTTTTACGATGACTCCATAAATCTCTCGTAAAAGTTTTTATTATATCGACCGGATTATGGATTCTATATATCTATTGTGAAATAGTGTGTTAAAAAAACGCGGCGAAGATTTACAAAGAATCATTGTGTCCGCAGCAATTTAACGCGGATTTATGCTTTGCCGCTGAAATATATGTCTTTATTAAGCTCTCATAAAACTTTCTCCATACGCAAATAGATTTTTTTTGCACAGAGCAAACAAATAAAGCACAGGAAGGAAAACGATCTCGTAGTTTTTTCCGCTCTTTTAGTTTCGTCCCATGATTCCGCTGTAATTAGAGGAATAATAAGAACAGAGAGAGGCGAAAAAATGCGGGTCTTATTAACCGGCGGGATCATTAAGAAACAGGAGAAGAATGTTTTTGCTCGTGCGCGAGGGGGTGGGTAGTGTTCGCCGTTTGTACACACGTATTGCGAGCGAAAAAGCGTGTGTAGGGCGGCCATAAAGGCGAATTTCCAAAACGGCTCCTGAAAGGGGCCTAATGACCCTTTTGTGCCGACCGAAACGATCGACCTCTCTCTCTCTCTCTCTCTCTCTCTCTCTCTCTCTCTCTCTGTTCTCCTCTTTCTTTCTTTCTCAGCACCCTCGACGTAGGAGATGACCGTAAGTCATTAGGGAGCGGCGGCGGTTGCGGCTGCGGAGCTCGCCCACGTCTGGCATCCCCGCTGCTTTATGTCTCCGGGCGGCGCGCAACATACAGCGGCAGAACAGACCATGAACCCATAAAATTATCGTTCTCCTACGGTGGCCCGCGAAAAAGCCCCGGACGACGCGGGGGAGCGCGGCACAGCGCCTCCGGCCTCGCGAGCTTTATCGCTCTCGAGTCGCGCGAGTGCGACGTTATCTAGCCGATTTTCATGGGAGATCGACATCCGCACCGTTATCTGCTTAGGCACGCTTTCAGTAAATCGCCCCCGCTCCGTTCCTATCGAGATCGACAGCCCGGCGATTTCGAGTTCATTATAAACTGTACCGCTGCTGCAGCAGATATGCTTGCCAGATCTTGATCATTTTTACGCGTTACTCCGATTTTCCGAGATTAGCCGCGAATTAATTTTACGCGCTACTCGAGGGATTTCAAAATTATCTAGGCTTACATAAACCATCAAGGAAATTAGATACATTAAGGGGCCGATTGACCGAAATGAGTATTTTTTCCGACCTAAATTTCTCATTTTGCAAATATTGAATATTCCAAATTTTTTTTATTACATTCATAATTATACAGGCGTCTAATAAAAAGCCATTCATTCGCGAGCAAGCTCTTCTCTATTTTTTGAGCATAAAAAAATTGACAAGTTAAATCTGAAAAAATTTGGAACGCCATGTCAACATGTAAAGCAGAATGAAGCATGGAAATGGAGGGACGACGAACAAAGAGAGAAGAACCAGTGCGGGTAAAATGAACAGGGAAAGAGAGACTTGCAATATGAGCTCTTGATTACATTGGGCTCGTGCACGGGCATGCGGTTCGGTGCAATGTTGCCGAAAATGTTTCCAGCTCTTTAATTAGCGAGACTGGCTTTATACAAAATTGAAAAATTTTCTGGAACTCTACATAAAAGCATCCATTCATTCTATACATAACTTTTTTCCCTCAGAGACCCGAAGATAAATTCGAAAAATTCGGTTTGATGTTTTTGCGTTGTTTGAAATAGCGAATTAATAACCCTACAGTCCGGTCATTCTGGAAAAATAATATATATTGACGGATCCCGGGCTTTGTATATAAGCTCAATCGTCGAGTATACGGCAAGGCTACAGAGAGAGAACGATAGCAATCGCGATAGTCGGCATACATTTTGCATGAAATATCTCGTCGTCTAATTCCTCCTGCTGCCTCGGCCTGTATATCTATAATTCATTCGACGCGCGCGCGGAGCCAAAACACGTGACAGTCAGGCGCGATAAGGAGGAGCGGCGCCCTACTCGACTACTCCCCCGAATCCGAGGTGCAATTTTATCTCTATCCGTGTGCCGCGCGCATCTGAAAAGCCGACTGCAAATCTCGCGGTAATTGGCAGACGACTTATCCGACGCGATGCGCCCGCGCCAGATCGGATCTGCCGACGTCGGCTGTCGAAAGGAAAATCCGCGCCAGGCGCGAGCGAGAGAGAGACGAGGAGCGTTAACTATAAAGTGATCGCTTGCGCGCGGTCTCTAATACGGCGCACGTGACCGCGCCTCGCGTAATTGCCCGACGCCTCGCCGGCCCGGGATATCCCGGTGTCTGCTGCTGCGAAAAGGGGGGACTTTATCTCCTCTTTGCCGCCTGCTGCTTTTTTCCCACTGCGTCACACTCTGTCTTTGTTCCTAGCGATGTGTACTTACGTCGTTTGCCCTACGTTCGCGTGCTCTTTTTCTAAAGCTCTTTTTCTATTTTCGCACAATCCCGTACGCGATTCTTCTTTTACTCGCAGCTGCGTGAAAACCAGATTGATGTCTAGATTTTTAAGTTTATTTCGGTGTCCTGATAAAAATTGTGCATTTTTGTGAAATGACTTTTCGAACAGTTTCTATTATCGTATGACGAATTGACCAAAATCGTTTTATATAATTCATAGAAAAATGAATATTTTCTATCAAGTCATGAAGGATTAAAGCACAATAAAAAGTGTTTCTTTCTTTAAAGTCATCCTCTTGAATGAGTGCAAAAAAAAATTATTTTAATCTTTGAATTGAAAGAGGGTATCTAATGCATTGTTGCTCTATATGTATACAGATCAGCTCTTGGGGCTACAAACTACTACATGACGCTTTTTCCGGAGCAGACGAGCGAGAGGCGCGATATCGTCCGGGGAAAAAGACCTGAAGGCGATTGGCTCACGCTTCTACATACATATGTATACGTATCTCGTGTCTGATATCTCGAGCTATCTTCTTAGAGATCTAATGATTTTCTTTCATACATTCGGCCATTATTCTTTACGACCCTCCCGTAGAATACATACGCAGGGAGGCGCGTGCACGCGGCGGGGCAGACATGCCGGCGTCTACTTCATATTTTTCTCATGAGCCCTTTTAACAGGATGCGTTTTCACGGGCGTTTAGATAGCGCTCGGTTGCGCTGTGCACGACTATATTAGGCGGCTTGCCAGATAGCCGAGCGGACTTGCTTATCGGAAAGTCAAGCCGAGGCCGAAGCCAATTGAGGCGTGTGCCGCGTCGCATCGATTCTCTCCGCCCCGCAAGCGCGTGACAATAAACCGGAATTAGGGGGATTGCCCGTACTGCCGCTGCCGCTGCCGATGCAGGGATGCTGCACGTCGGGCGCGACTTTTCGGTTATATATCGACTCCCTTTCTCTTCATATCTCCTTTGAGCCCAACGACTTTTGCGCGGCGTTATAATTCTTAGGTATGTATGGGGGCCGCACTCACCGATATTCTCCGGTATAGAATTGATTGTTACCCGCAGAAACCACCAATGTAGATTTTACATACCTGAAACAAAAAAGAAAAAACATCTGTTAGTTTATACACTTGTGAATATATTTTTGATTTTCAATCTAGAGTGAGGAATGTTTTTCAAAGCGATGCGCCACGAAATACCGACATTGAGATTCAAAGCTATCGCATTTGAAAATAAGCAACAGTTTCTTTGGCAGAACGTGTGTGCGGATCGAGAGGAGAGAAAATTTTCTGCCGGCATTATATCCCGAGTATGCAGCGAGTATGCACGCGGAAATTCCGCACTCTTCCCCCGGTAGATATACTCACGGCGTCGAAATATCATATTTCCCGGCCGGAGTGGCGCCGGAAAAGCATCAAACCTCGGGCTTGGCGCGCTTTTCTCGGGATGCACACGCGCAAGAATTCCGGCTCTTTTCAGAGCGAGCGAAGAGGAACCGCCGCGCCAGCCTGGAAAATCGAGCGTAAGCCCTTATTTCATTATGCGCGGCTCGAGAGAGCTGGTGTCAAGAGGAGCAAGAGGAGCCGCGCCGGCGTCTCGGCTTCCCTCGCGCGCAAATAGCGAGCGCCAGGCAATTACTTTCTAATCGAATTTCCAGCCTAGCATTGCAAGCCGATGCCTCGCTCGTGTACAGCGTGCCGCGCTCTCGAATTTCCTCCCATTCTAGTCGCTTATTTATCCTTTGGATTTTTGCGGAATAACGTTGAAAAAATGCCAGTTCGTTGGCTCGCAGCGCTCTAATTTGAGAAATTTTCAAGACCCGTCGAGCGGAGTTACAGGAGTTAGGAGAGCCCCGGCAAGGGATACTTCAGATGCAGCAGAGGCGCAGCGGAATGGCTTTGCCGGGGCGGAAATATCTATATGCGGGGTTGTCGAAAAGGGCCTTTTCAATTCCCCCGGCGAAATCACTCGGCTCCTTATCGCGCGGAGCGAGAGGCAAAGCTCTCTCGGCTACACTCCGGGCTATATATAGAGAGCAGAGAGCCGCGCGCGAGGTGTATAACAACGAGGAAGCAGCTGCGAGATTGGAATCCAGCGGCGGCTAGTCCGCGCGAGCGAGCGGGGGCGCAATTATAGTCGACCCATTTTCCGGACAATAACGAACGAATCGCTTGCTCTCCTCGCTGGAATCCGGCCAAATCCAGGCGAGGCCGAAACGCGAGGTTTGTTAAAGCCGGCTTAGGTTTAGAACGCGAGCGAGCGCCTCTCTCGCGAAGGTCGCACTTGGACGAGCTGGAATTTATTGCGCCCGCCGAATAGTCGCGTCACGTCGCGAAATTTCACATATATAGCGGCTGGAGGAGAGGATATTGCGCGCGCGTGCGCCGGGAAATATTCCGCTTTCTCTCTTTAGCCGCCCTCTCTCGAGTGGCTCTCTTTTCCACTTTTGGGACGGATATATCTCTCCCGGGGACTTGCTAGCGCGAGCACGCCGAAAGAATAGCAAAGTACCTCGGGGAGTGGGGCCGCGGCCCTCTCGCGATTTTCACCATCTCTCTGACTTATACGCTGCTGCTACTGTTGCTGTGGTCGCTTTTTTACCGGTCTTTTTATCCCTCGCTCTCGCCGGATTAGTCGATTTTCTCTTCTGCTTTTTATATGCGCGCGCGCAAAAACTCGCTTGCACTTCCAGCGTAACAAGCCGCGCGAATACTTTATTCCCTCTCTTTCCAATGGACTACTGCTTTTCGCCGAATTGAACACGGAAATGAACACGCGCTCTATTATGTAGTTGACGACAGGTTATAGTGCAAATTCGCGCTCGTACAATAGAATACGGAAAAAATTTAGATTTTTATATACTTTGTTCCAAAACAAAGTATAATATATTTATAAATTATTACCGGGAACTGCGCTGTACATCGCCGTGCACCGTTAATCCATTGTCCGTACACACAGAGCGCAAAAAAGCACGTTAAATTGATTCCCTCGCAATGCACAATAAAGGAGATAAATTAAAATCCTTCAGCGCTGCAACAAAACCTCATGAAAAATTGCCTGGCAGCGCATTGTGCGCGTCACGCAACACGCCCTGGCCGCGCCAGAGATTAAAGTGTGAAGAGTATCGCGAGGAA
Source organism: Torymus tubicola (assembly GCA_035583055.1). Taxonomy (NCBI): domain Eukaryota; kingdom Metazoa; phylum Arthropoda; class Insecta; order Hymenoptera; family Torymidae; genus Torymus; species Torymus tubicola. The sequence continues at coordinate 19,484,537 of JAWWEQ010000001.1, forward strand.
AAATATTAAGTGCCAAAAAAGAATCCATCAGCGGTACGGGCCGACAACAAGAGCAGAAGAAAAACAACGGGACGCAAAAGTGCTGGCTATAAGCTAATGAAGAATGAGAAGGGAGACTTTTCGATCGGCCGATTTCGTAATTACTTTTTGCAGCGCCGAAAACGCGTGCAATGAAAAAACGTCGAGGAGCACGCGATTGATGAGGTACGATACATCGGTCAGTCATCGCGCACGTCGATCGGCCCGTAAATAATGAGCAGAGAAGCGAACCGTGCCGTGCGGGTATGTAGGTGGAGACGGAATTATCCTGCCTGCCTCTATCTTTCTCTCCTGGCTCATGAAGTCTTTATTAATGCTGCGTGGATATATATAGCTGGCTCGCACGACGGTGAATTATTGTTTTCATTGGGTGGCTGTTCCATTCATCGGGGAACGTTCTTTTGTGTATTTTTCTTTTCACCTGCGAGCAGCCCATTCAATGCTAAACCTTCGCCGTACTCTTCTACTAATAATATTTACCAGTGTATTTTATTTACATTGATTCAAACTTATAATGATAAATGTTATTTATTAGTGCTATCACTATGAGAAACCTGAGAATTTTATTAGAAATGATGGAGGCGTATTTAAATTGCGAATCGAGTTTCAAGACGACACTTCAGAGCTGACTGGCAATATTGAACGGCTCGCGAAATCAAACTGGCGTAGCACGAGAAAGTCATTCGGCGCGCTAAAGAAGACCGACGCGGGCGCATTATTGTCGATCGCGCGCCTCGCATTTCACGGCTGACGGAGAAAAAGATTCCTCGCGCGAAGACAGCCGCTCACGCACATTCTCTCTCTCTCTCTCTCTCTCTCTCTCTTTGCAGCAGCTCTCCTATATATTTCCTCGACTCGTTTACGCGATAACGTCATTCACGATTGGAAAAGTCAGTCAGCGTAAGCCGGGCTGGCGAAATTTTCTTTCGCTGTCTTCGCACGCGCTCGTGAAATCCCCCCGGGGAACGGGAATCCATGCGAATTGTGGAGAGGCAGAGCAGGGGGGATCGGAAGGAAACGTTGTTTCGCGAGAAGCAGCCTTTATTCCGCTACATTGAGCGCCCGAGTGTCTCCGTGTTTCTTCCGCGTCGTTGCAGCAACGCCGCCCGGGCCACTAGTACCCGCGGGAATTTCGAATCCGTAATTGCGCGCCGGCCGGATCTATATACGTAGGAGCTCTTCGAGTGGATGCGACGAATTCCCCCGACCCCCCGAGTTTGGAGAAATAATTTCTAAAGTATTCAGCCCCGAGGAGAAAGCGCCGCGATACACTAGTGTTATTTTCACGCAGCTCTTAAAGGTAAGAAGATGTTTTCTTTTTCTGCAAAAACTCATTACAAGATCTTAAAGGATTTTTATTTCGAGTATTACGTCCGAGGGGAATGCAAAAAATCTTTTGAGCGAGCCTTCGAAGACTGAGACGAAGGAGCGAGCGAAAGATGTAACAAGAGAATGACACGTATGACATAAAGCTTTATCCGGCTGTTGTTCATCCTCGGAATTGTTCTGAAAGTACGCCGGAAATTTATCGCTCACGCTTGAACTCTCGGTCCGGGGTCGAGTCGACTCTGACTTTTGACGAGTCTTTTACGGCGGTGCATCGGCAAACGAGCCGCGTCCGGTTAAAAAGAGACGCGCGGGTAAAAGAAGGCGAGAGGACGAAACGAGTAGGAAGATAAGTTCTTTTAAAGGAGCGCGCGAGACAGAGAGACGCGTCGAGCGCTTCTCATATTCCTTTTATGACGTGCCGCGTGGTAGCTCGAGCGCGAGCCTTAATTTGTCGGCGTACATATACGCGCGAGCTCGAAAATTTCGCTCGACCGGCTCTGGCGCGCGTGCGTCTGCCTTCTTATTTTGCGCCCGCATCGCGACGAGGATGATGTTAACATAGCGCGAGGCTCTGCCTTATAACAAATCGCGAGGCGTGAAAGATCTGATAACATCGTACAAGCCATCGACTTATTAAATATTCCCTCGTCCGCCTCTTCGTCTTCGCCGCGGCCGGCCTCCTCTTACGTGACTTGCGCGCGCAGAAGTCGTTTAAAATATTAATTTACACGCGGCTAAAAAGCCGCAACCGCGTGTCGCTCGCACCTCTCGTCCTCGCACTGACTAATTTTCGAACGAGAGGGCAGCTGTCAAAATAAACTGCCCGCACGCGGCACTTGAATTTGTCATTCCTAATTGATCCGCCGTAATTACATTCGATTTGGCATCTCTCAGTTTTGTATCGATGTTGCTCTTTTTATCGCAACTCCATATCAGTCTCTCTCTCTATATACATACAGCTTTCGTGCGGGGTCAGAGAACTCGACACCCTGGCAATGCATCAAAATAAGACAATGAACTAGCGGAAGAGCGGGTATAGGTAAACGAAGGCACTACTGCAGGGCCGAGGTAGGCAATAAGACACGTCAAACGTGGCCGACTTTATTATCCAGAGCCGCGGGCCGCGGACACTTGGCGCGCGTATTTATCTTTCTCGAGTGCGCGCGCGTGCAGGAGCGTGATTTACGGAAGAGGCCTCCCTCATTGCCGTCGAATCGGATTTCGCGGAGCGGGAAACGATCGCTCTCCAGCGCTGATGCATCGCGAACTTCCAGAGAGTCCGCGCGCCATTTTTCAATCCGGCGGCGCGGTTCGATAAACGTCGTCGCGTTAGGGAAGGCCCGTCGAGCTAGGCGCATGCAAAATCGACGTACACGCTCGTTCCCGGAAGCGAGCGCAGCCCGGGTACCAAGACGATTTAGATCCTTTCTCCCTCTGTCTTTCACTTATAATTGCCCTTTTTGCGGGAAAAGCCTGGGAAGACGGGGCCACGTTCCCTCAACGTCACTGCGGCGCTTGCCTCCGGTGCACGGGGGGAGAGCCACCGCGGATAAATGGAGCCGGCTTCGATGATTTATGCCAGTCAGGATAAATTGCGATTGTTGCAGGGCCCACCGAGAGGAATAGCGAACAATTAGATAATCCGTTTAAAGTTTCAATTGCTATATGAATGGTCTAGGAAAATGAGAAACTGGATCTGGGATTAAAAGAATTAATCTTCGCCAAACCTCGATCCGCTTAAAATTCGCAATAACAAAAAATACAGTTTGGCTTTCGGTTTAATAAAACTTTAGAATACAGAATTTTCTCATTACAAAAAGCCAAAATTATCTAGGCCAATATAGCCATTTTTCGAGGCATTAATAATTCAGCGAGCGTGAAATTTACGTATTTTTGCATAAAACCCGTTTGCCCAACAATAACCGGCGCACACCGGGTGCAATCCAAAATTCCCGATAAATCAATAAGCATTGCTTATTCATATTTTCTATATAGACCGGCATAGAAAACAAAGCGATATACCTATAGGCGTACACGCAGAGAGTATCGAATGGGCGGACCGGTGCTTATACATACACAAAAATAGGCAAGCAGCGTGCGTTTTCTCCTCTCGAGCGATTTTTAAACTTTTCGCGATCGCGTCAAGTGTACGTAAGGCGACGAGATGTAGAGCGTCGCAGCTATAATAGCTCTTCCGCGTTCGGGCCGGAACCCAGCTATACATATATGCTCTGCAAGCGCATTAATCTCGCTGCTTCCACGCGAATAAAGTGCTTCCGATGGCTGAAGTCGCGTTCGCTCCTTCTCTGAATTTCCTCGCCGATCGCTACTTCGCGCTCCATTTTTCTGTCTGCGAGATTCCTCGCCCCTTTGTCTTTTTCGCCTTTCCTCCTCAGGTGCCTCCTATTTTCCTCCGCACTTCTCTCCACGTCTGGCCGCGACGCAACTTTTTCCGCGCTTTTCGACTTATCTTCCTCTCCTTCCCCCGGATTCCTCTATTTTTGTCTCGCATTTTTCCCGCGCCCCCGCGAGCCAGCTCTTAATCCGGCCGTCGTCTCTCTCGCGTATTTTTTACCCCGCAAGCTCGGTCTGCGCCGCCGCGTCATTACGGCCTCCCCTTTTTCCACTATAAATTCTCGTCTCCGTCGTCGGCGCGTCGCTTCTACCTTCGCTTTGGCGTGCGACCATTCATTTTTCTCCTCTTACGCGCCTGGGATTTTTCCCGGCGCCTCGGCCGCGACAATAAAATCTCTATCGGTGTTATTATCGAGCGATTCGACGGGAGAGGACAGCGCTGGACAAAGCGGTTTTGCGCGCCACGCGCCGCGCCTGAGCACATAAATCTGTCACGATAGTCGTAGGCCGAAATTCGTTTAATTTCCCGCCGTGCGCGCGCGCGCAAACGGCTCGTCGATGTTGCCGATTCGAATATAAATTGCTTATAATGCGAGAGAGAGAGCAACAGAGATAAAACTGTGAGCACGCGCGACCGAGTTAAAAATCGCGTTAACCGCCCCGCATGGCAATGTAGATGCGTCCGTCTTCCACGCGTGCTCTTTTATTGTGACGGCTACAGAAAAAATTGGCAGCAATGTCGAACCGTTTTTTCGGACTATCACGACAATTATTTTGGCTCTGACTCTGATATTAAGCCCGATTTTATCGTGACGTTTTCAGCCATTATCATTTGTATATATTACTTTGCAATATTCCTCGGAATAAATATCAATTGATAATATAGTTATCTGGACTAATTATTTATGGAAATATAACGAGTTATTGTTTGCCAGAGAGTATTTCTGATTATTTTATTCCAGACAGTTTTATTAACAAGCAAACGACAACACAACACTTCAAACTCGATTTTACGATTTTTTCATTGCAAACGGATGTCCTGCATGAGTAGTCTTGCGTGTCAAATAAGAAAAAATCGACTCGCAGCGGATATACAAATTTCGTATTATACACGGAGAGAAGTGCATTGGACCTTCAATGTCGCCATGGTAATGTACTTTATATACACGAGTCGAATTGCATTATTTACCGCGCCTCCTTGACTTTCAGATAAAGCGTTCGATCTCAAGAATTTTTCTTGTTTCTCGTTCGACTAGCAAACACGCTCTGCAGTATATTTACGTATAGAAATAGTGAGGCGTTCAAAAAAGTGTGAATTTCTCTTTCGGCGACAATCGTAATTATCTGACATTTATATTGATATCCGTATTATGTGATCTCGTTATGTGCTCTGTTGTCGCTGCGTACTTTCTCTTTCGAATAAATACGTCCATTTATTGAAATGCCAAACTGTCCGTATCTACAAGTTCGAATTGAACTTCTAACGTTAATGGCATTTCATTTGTCAATGGCTTGTTATAGTCATGTTGAAAGATACTGGCTGGAAAATCACCGCAGACTTTTAACTTTCAATGTTATATTCTATCTTGTATAAGAGAAGCAATAACAACTCTATCATGTATTTTCTCAATTTATGTAACGTCCAATTTATACACAAATATATTTTATATATATAGTAATTATTTATGTAGCTGTTATATTTATAAAAAAAACTCTATTAATACCGACACACCTTTAGAAATCATATATATTTATTGACTATTTTCTCTATATGGCACATTGAAATTAATTGAAATGTTATAGAAAGTTAGCGCACACTTTTTCGGGACGTCACTTAAAAAATATTCGGAAAAGCGATGTCTAAAAAATAAAAGGACATTTCATAAAATTTATTATTGAACAATTTGCCTATGCATTTGTGGTTAACGTTATCAACGTCATAAAGTAATCGAGTCAGGGCAATAAGCATTATTATTCAGCAAACGCATTTGCATTATTTGCATTAGCCATATAATTGAATACGCGCAGCATTCCAGCAATTAACAGAGCCATTGCTAGACCACAAAAATTCCAGTGTTGCGTTATAGTGTCGCGCGGCGGGCGCTCGCAAAACAGCTCGAGCACCTACATATACACACATACACATACACGACGGCTGGCGAAACTCGAAGCGAATGGAGCGTAAACACAGGCGGCGATCGTATAGCCCGAATAAATCGCGCGTTGGGGCCAAAGCACGCACTTGAAACTTGCGCTACACTCGCCGCGCGAAACAAGCGGCATTAGACGTCGAATAAAAAGAGACGTCAGTCGAGCTTGCGTCTAATAAATTGGCTGGTCTATTTGCTCGCGCGCACGCGCGGTCCATCCGTCACGACGGCGAGGCAGCGGGTTCTCTGTCTCTCTATCGTGCGAGCGGCGCGTGGGAGTAGAAAAGCGCCGGGCGCATGCATGCATGCACGCGCGCGCGTCGCGAGCATTTGCATATTTGATTGTCAGCGGCACGCGTAAATTCGCAAGCCGGCGAGCGTAAGCGCGAATGCAAATGGCGAGAACTGATTCGCGCGCGACGCACAAACGAACCGCCGACGCTGACGCCGCCACCGCGGATCGTCCTTTCATTTGTTTTATGATAATGCGAGGCTCGGGGAGCCTGCGCCACTGTCTCTTTCACTTTGGCTGCGGTGATGGCCTGTGAGAAGCGTGAGGCGATTCATCATCCGCAGCCGATGCACAAAGGCGATCGCGGCCACTCAGCGTCTGCAGACGAGTGGATTGCTGTGATGATAATTGTTGCTCAAAGATATGAGTTTTGCGCGGAAATTATGATTGGTTTATTAGCGACTTTGTCGCTTTGATGGATTGTAATAGAGGTGAGATAAAAAAGCAATGCAATATTGCTGCTGCTCGTGGCCGTAAATATTAAACGAAAATATCTGCATTTCTGGAAATTCGAATATTAAAATAATGAATGTAACCGTTAATATTCAGAGAACGCACATATGCTTTTTTCGGCATAAATAATGAAATACTGCGTGGGAAAGCCACAATAAAATAACCAAAAAACGAATGAGCCTTGCTCGCAATAATTTTCATGTAAATTTAATAAGCCGTAAAAAAGAGCGCAATGAAATTGCGCGTTATTTCGTTAAACTCGCTTGCTCGCTCTGATCTAGAGTGAGACGGCGACTCTCAAATAGAATATAAATTAACATTATGAATGAAGCGAATTCTATGAAAATTTCATAATAATGTGCGTCGATATAGCGTTGATTAAAAGCAAAATCCGGAGGCCTGTCTATAGTAGAATGTGAAATTTTGCGAAAACAATTTCGGACCGAGGCAGAAATGGGGAAAAACCTTCGGGGGTACGGTATATATTGTTCATAATTTATCGAATAATCGTTCCGGATGCGCGGACGGGGGCGGCCGCCGTGATTGGCCGGATTGATTTTCTCCCTCGCTCGCGCGACATATTGGATATTCCGCGGCGCCCGGCCACTACTCGATTATTCAAAACACGGATTGAACGAGAGGTTACCTGTATTTATCGACGAGTCGAGACACTCTCTTGCGTCGCGCTCATTTTTCCTCGGGCTCATCGTATCTATATGCGACACCCCCTCCTCACCGCTTCCTTCCTTCTCGGCTCCTTTATCGGCTCGGGAGTGCGCGCAATTGTCTCGCGCTTGTCGGATTTGCAAGTCAATGGAAGCACCAAGGAACTTATCGGCGTATATCCGTAACTGCGGAGCCCTCCCCTACCCTCCTCCGCCTTCTCCCCGTGTGCACGTCGTCGTCGGCGTCGTTCGTTTTTCATTTTTGCAGCGCAAAGCACGAGGAGAGAGAGAGAGTGAGCTTTGGGCTGCGCGCGTGGCGAAAACCAATTTCGCCGAGGCTTTTGTCGCGTCGATACGGAAAACTGCTGTAAACGCTATTCTCCCTGGTAATTAGCAGCTTTACTTGCATTTTAGGTTCGCTAAATTGCGCGATTATCGCGTCAAAGAGGAAAAGAAGGGAGCGTGATTTTTTTATCTACTGCATTTTACATGTGACTCTCTTTACAGGACTGCTTCTGTTAAAAGCAGTTTCGTTTAATTTTCGACGATTTATTTTTCAGAGAATTTAAATTTAATTAACAAAAAGGAATTTTAGACCTTTTAAAATTACATGTTATATAAACTCTGCGCATGCTAGAATTAAAAATTTAAAATGTACTCTCTTTTACAGTTTGAATTTTCGGGCTGGAAGTAAAAGGAATTTTATATAGGGGCGAAAGAGAAAAAAAAACGAGTGCACGCGTAATCGTCCGGGGAAAAATCTAAATTTGTTAAATATTGCTCTTTATACCAGGCGTGCAACAACGTACCTATAATGCACAAGCACGTATTCGGAGAAAATATTAGCACACAATGAGAATAACTGAACCCGCGGTGCTAACCAGAATATTTTTAGCGGGAAACAAGCTCCATAGAATACAGTGCAGCAGCGCACGGAACGGCACGGCACAACAAGAAGAAAAAGTGCGAAAAAATGGGAGAAAAAAGACTACGGGAGAAAAATGGACTGGTGCGCGTGTGCAACAGGTCAACGCGGGTTTAACGACCTCTAATTACTGCGGGTGCGAGCGCGCAATAATCGCTGGTTTTCCCGCGCGCAAAATCGGCGAGCATCTGGCACGGCGAGCGCGGACTATATGCAAATCTGGCCGCTCGCTTATCCTTTCAGCGCGATTAGGCGCGTGTCCCTCATTTAACAAACAATGGAAATGCCTGCTTATAGAGTCGCGGCGTTGAAAAACTCTTTTGCACTTGCGTGTGGCGCGCGCCACCCTGGATAACGCAAACTGCACAGCGCCTTAGGCCAGGGCTACCACCTTTTTCTGTGTATATACATGTATATACCACCGCTTGCTTATATGCAGTTGCACGCGCGCGACTTGAGGAGGAGCTATTTTTAGCGCAGGCGCGACGATGCGAAAAATCGCGCTTTCAGAGATTTTTCCGCGGCACGAAACCACTTGCGATGAAGCCGACAGCGAGCCGCCGCCACCAGCGTCGTCAGTTTGTTAGACGCGACGAACGAGGAGAATGATGATGATGGAAGACACTAGACGTGTCAAGAGCTGCTTTTCTCTTTTAATGGCAGTCGTGTAGTTGAAAATGTTTTCTTATTTACGTTCCGAGCGAAATTCAGCTTTGTTCTTCATTTTTTATTTACGCACTTAGTTTTTATTGTTTGTTTATTAAAGAGAGTCTATATTTAGTATGCTTCAGGGAAAGAACGAAAAAGAGTAAACAGTTTGCTATCGAAATAAATGTTTGTCAACTATGATATAGAGAAAAGAAAAACAGAGCAATCCGTGTTCAAATATTGTCGCGTTCTGAATCACACCTGACTGAACTCCATCATTTATATTCCCCAACCGTAGCCGTAGGCAAGCAAACATAGGGCATAGCTCGACGGCTAAAGCCCACGCGACGCGGGACGGCGCGCGAAAAAGGCGCGAGCATTACAAAGCATAAAATCGTCATATTTCGTCGATCTGTCGACAATAAACGGTGTTGCTCTATGCCACGCGATCCGGTATGCCCACGGAGTTTGCGCACGCACGCGTATAAATAGCGCGTGTGCCGAGAGTCGTTTCTTATACAACGACTCGCTCAAAGATCCGAGCACGCGCGCCTGTATGCGGTAGTCGCTCTTGTTAGGGAATTAAAGAGTAGTAGTAGTAGTAGTCGAGGCTCTTCCGGTAGCTTTTCTTGTATTTAATCGCGATTTATCGCAATGGCACGCGGGGAAGGTGAAAGTAGCTGTTCCTTTAGCTGTAGTAAAATTTTTGCTATTGTTTTATTCACTTGTTAGAGCAAAAATTACATTTGACTAACATGGAAGTTCATTTGTAATTTTAGTGAAAATAAAAATAGCGAATGCGTATAATTAACCTTTTTGTTTGTCAAATAGACTCTAAATTTTTGTGCTCTGATATTAATTAAGGCTATATTCATCGCACCCACGCAGTAGTTTGGCGCTCTATTCAATTTGAAAAAAAATGATAAAATCAACCGCGATTGTCTGAGCACTTTTCAATTTAAAGGTACACAGGCCCAAGGCAGCTGCTCATTCAGTCCGTAAAAAAGGCCAGAAAAAAAAGAAAGACGCACGCGCGCGGGAATCCTCCGGTGAAAGAGGCGCATCTCCGAGCTGCCATCTTTCACCTCCAACAATCTCATTCTCTTTAATCGTCGGGCTTAATGAGCGCGAGCGGCGCCCCTCGAAAAATTAGCAAATTAATATGCTCTCTTTTTTCTACTCTCTCCGAGCTCGTGCAAGGCGTATTTCACGCAAACAATCGCGACGGCCGCCCTATCTCAGCGACGACGAGCCTTATTTAGTTCTTTTCCCGTCGATTGCCTCGGCTGCTCGAACCAGAAAAGGGAGAAACCCTAAGACGCTGACTTGGTCTTCCTTTCTTTCCTCTCTCTTGTCCTTTCTCTTCTCCCTCGCAAATGAAATTTCCTCTTGCAGTGCCCCAGTGCGTACACCTATATCTTTGCGAGCAGTTTGTCTCTCCCGCTCTCGTTCCACGATCTTTTCGCATGGCCTGCGTATACGCAGCGAGGGGGCCGATATTGATTATCAAAAATTATTGGTTGTAATTTGACGTCCCTGCAGCGGGGGGAAGAGAGCAAGGCAGAGAAGCGAGCGAAATCCGCCTAAGCAGCGCGCGACTGCTCCAAGTTTAAAAAGGCAGAGCGAGCGGCCAGCCGGCGCCACGCAGGTTCTTGATTTATCGGTCTGCGCGCGGACACGCGAGCCCACGGTTTTTCGTTCGGCCGTGCGCGCGCGCGCTCCCTCTTTATTTCCCTCGATCCCTCGAAAGAGATCGCCTCCTTCGTTATCTGCGCCCGTGTTGTAGTTGCCCGCAGAGCTAACACCCGATAAATTCCCGCGCGCACGCGCACGAGCGCCTTTTTTCCTCCTGGCCCCGACCAGCGTTCGCTCTTTTTTCCTGAGCTCTTCATCGTGGACTACTCGAGAAATAAGACAAACACATCCCGGCCGCCCCGGGTGAGAGAGATTCGGAGAATGCTGATATGCCGGCGAAGTGTAACGAACGTATGCGGAGATAAAGTTGCGAGGCCCTCGCAATTGAGAGATCGCGAGCGTCGGGATGAATGGCGAGATGGATAGAGATGGAAATTAGGTGGGGAAGCATATAAAATTGCGAGTATTTTGCGGTATAACTTGCTTTTTTACTCTACTGAAGGATGATAATGTTATCGAAACGTCAATATGATGCATGTGCATGACAGATTTTTTAATTAAACCTCCGATGCTTTCTGGTTCTGTGTAATCAAGCGCGTGTATATAACACTCGAAAAATCAATAAAAAAAGCATAGAAACTGCAATGGTACAAAATAATAAAAAAAAACTCTGAGAGAGGAGATTGAAAAGGGCGTAAAGCCGACCATGAAAAACGAAAAACAAAAACACAAAGGGGGATTTTCAATTCCGATAATTATGTTGTTTAGTATAGGTGAACGAAAGAGGAGGATAAATAAAATAGCAAAAAGAATAGGTTGCGAACACGCGTTTCATTTAAATAAACACGCATAGATCTTTTTTCTGCCGTCTCTCTACTTCTTCCTTTCTCCCTCGTCTCTCTTTCGTTCTTTCCATCTCTCTTTCCGATGAAAAAATAACGAGACTAATTAAAGCCACACAGAGAGCTCGGCGCGCGGAATTTTTTCCTTCCTCGTCGTCTCTTTTTACACAACATTTTTATACACTCCTGGGAGATATTTTCTGTTTTCAACTTCGTAAAATTGATTTTTTTTCTTCGCCGCCTCGGGAGCCGAGCGAGTGGGAGTGGAAGAGAGAGAGGGAGAGAGATGAAATTTGGAGCCGACGAGCGGACGAGACGCATATATACGCAGGCGACGCGGTCAAGCGAAACTTTTATTTCTCGAATCCTTTATCTCCGTTTTACACGTTCGACACACGAGGCTCTTTGTATTTTTTCCTCGGCCTTTTATTTTTCCTGGGGGCGCGTGTTCGCGCGTGGCCGCCGATGCGGAGCCCCGAAGAAAAGAGTCGAGAAAAACAGACGTGAGAAAGTAGGAGAAGGGGGGGAGTGTATAGACGAACAACCGCAGACGTATGCATGGGAGGCCGGAGAGGGAATACGAGGGATAGAGGAACCTGCGTTTTACAGGCCCTTTCGTATTTGGACGATCGACTCGTAAAACTTTGACACCGCGGCCGCGGAAGGGTCGGGGAGGGGGAAGCCGGCGCTCGTACCATTTTACGAGTTTAGTTTAAGGTTTTTATCCCTTTTCATTTTTGGGAACGGCGAAGCTGCCCCGGCCTCTTATTCGCGGACGATTCCGCTCTCGCGATTTCTCCTTCCTTTTCTCGTTTTTTTTGCTCTCGCGACCGAAAATAAGCCTTTGTGCAGTGTCTCTCTGTTTTCTTCGAGTCACTTGCCTTTTTTTCTGTTTCGACCGTGTATACATAGTGTACACCAGATCTTTTTTTTATTCCTTTGTTCTCGAGCTTTACGCTTCATTTTTATGTCTGCTGCATATTTTTGCGTGCGTTTTATTGCTCGTTGACCTATGACTCAAGTTAGTTCCGACAATATTTTTACCTGCGAATTGGCTCTTTTTTTATTGTCAAATACAGCAATAAATAAGCATTAATTGGCTGGAAAAAAGGATTTTTCGTGGATAACATATATATGATAACGGTTAATCAAATATATAACTGCAGATAAATATGGTAAATATAACAAATTCGGAAAAACAAATTTATCTGTTTGAGATTAAGTGTATCTCGCATCTGAGGCACGAATTAACATATTTAATGGCAGTTTCTATCTGTTAATATCGGAGGGAATGGAAAAATATGAAGATCTGGCCGTTGTCGATTCCGAGCACGGCTATCGGGCGTTATATTTTTGCGCGAGCTCACGGCAATAATTTCCTTTCTCTCGCCTGGTAATCTTCGACTCGCCTCCCGTGTACAAGCATTTCCAATTGCCGCTTATCGCTTATCGGCACACACCACGACTCACCGCCGCTATACGCGCATCCGTAATCCAGGCATCGTTTGTCGCTACATCTCGCCTTACATTTTCCCTGTGCTTCTACTTCTTCCTCTCCGTTCTGCGTTCGATCGGACGTAGCTTCCTCTCGCGCTAGCGCCGCCAATCGGATAAGCTCGTGCCCCGAAGATTTGCCTTCCTCACCTTCGTTATCCCGCCTTATCTTTGTTCCTGCAATTCTTTCTTCATCCACGTTCGTACACGTTTTCTTCCTTTGTTTGACTTGCGTACTTTTATTGCCAAAAGATTACCCTGCACTTTACACCTAAAGTTTAATTGCCATTCCGAGTCTTTCCCATAAAGAAATAAAAAATTATACAAACCAGTTTCATTCTAGAAATTATACCGCGAATTACGAGTTGATAAAAGACTTATGGTAATTGAGACAATAAAGAAATCCAAATGCTAAAATACGTTGAATTTAATTGCTTATATACCAAGGGTAAAAATACTTGTTTTTTTTGGTATTATTATACAAAGAGTAAGTACTATACGTAAAATGGATAATTTAAAGATTTGGAAAAAAAGGAAGGCAAAGTTTACGAGTTTACAGGGGTTATTCGACGGCAAAATACACAATCTCGGGTGCGAGGGAAAGCGAGAGGCGAAAAAGTCGACTGTGAGTAAGACGTCGAGGGAAGGGTCGAACGGTGATGAAAGGGTTCGGGGACTATGAAATCGAAGCAGGATTTTTTACTCTGTCGATGCCAGCTAGTCGACGTGCCGTTGGGCGGTGCTGGGGCGCCGCTAAAAAACGAAAAGGGTCCGACAATGGGCGTACTTTAGAAAAAATCACATACCCTCCTATGTATACACATCGAATGGCACGAGATTACAGACCACGCGTTATAAATTAATTCCCCAGCTGGTATCTCTATACTTTCTTACAACTAGATATTTTTATTAATTTTTATTTTAAAAAATACACACAAAACCGAAATTATTTTTTAAGTTATTAATGAGATAGAACGTTTGAGAATATTTATAAAATCCTGTCAACAATATCAGAGATACGCAAGATGAGAATATACATATA